>JANAVB010016197.1:49123124-49376461 GCA_029216955.1 Iris pallida | reverse complement strand
CCCAGCTGTTTGAATTTTTCAGCACTCACTTCAGCTGCTTGGCATTGACAATAAAAGATGGCCAGTCTTGGAACTGAGTTGAGCCTGTCCACATACTGATGATAGGCAAAAGATTTGCCTTGCAGTGTCTATGGTAACAGCAGCAGGAGTCCCGGAGGCATCTTCAAGGCTTCTTGACGGAAATGTTCGATGAAACTTTCAGCAGTTCATTATGTTTTGTTTGATTTATTGAGGACAGACATAGTCATGTCATTGAATCCCTCATAGAATCTTTCAAGAAAGATCTTAAGTCCTAAAAAAGAAGTAATACAACCATCGGGCAAACTTTGTACCAGTCGATGCTACGCCGCTAAACAACCGACGAACACCTGGTAAGAAGAGCGTCATTTGGTTGGAGTTGAACAGTCATTACCTCAAAATGATTAATGAACTGGCTTGTGAGGTACTGCCGTCAAAAGAGAGATTGTTGGAATCTTGTATTTGGAAGGAAATGGAACTTCCTTCCATTCAACTGGGTATGGCTGCTTGATTCCCAACCTTTGCAAATTATCCTTCTCTTTGAAGGCTTCGAACTGAGTTTGCAAGAGTTTAACAGCTTCATTGGTGTCTTCAGATGATGAAGAAGGAACCGGCGGAGTCAGAGTAGTAGGAGGAGGAACATCATTGTAAGCACTACCCCCAGCAGACTGACTAGGTGTAGTTTGAACTTGCACTTGTACAGGAGGCATTTGAGAAGGCATTACTCCCAACCCAGCATTGACAGGTATTGAAGATGCTATGATCTCCGGACTTACGGTAGGTATAGTTGGTGGTGTGGCATGTTGGGCCACAATGATAGAATGCATGCTAGCGACCATTTTAGCCATGGTTTTTAGCTTGTCTTCAAGTGCAGCGATTCGCTGTTCTTGATTTGCAGACGTTGAAGCATCTTGATCATCAGTGACAACATAAGATGCCACTTCTTTTGGTACAGTGGAAGACACTGTCTGTTCAGAACTTTTGCTGTATACATCATAATCGGAGAAAGAGTCATCTCCTTGAAGAAGATTCCTTTAACCGATTGTATCTCGGCTTCGGGAACGGGTATGTTGGAATACTCCCTCAGAAGATTCTTGAAGTAAATCCAGATACCGTTGACTTGGTTTCCGAGGTTTGCCGTGCTTGGAGCATCTTCTACCCCTAGTGTCTCGAGAAGTCATGTTAACAGAAGCATATAGGACTTCATCTTCATCCTCTGACATTGGTTCAGTTTTAGCAAAAGTCAAACGATCGAAGACAGATCGTTTTGTTGTTTGACAACAACATTGGATGATAACTTTATGATTGCAATGATGATCAGATGATTGAACTGAAGGAGTTGAAGCATTATCTCGTTTCTGTTTGAGATGTTCTCGGAGATCAGAAACCATGTCAGGATGAGGAAAGGTTCGAGGAATATATTCTTTAACAACATTCGGAACATGGTTCCGATTCTTCAAATGTTTTGTCCCCTGTGTGTACAAAGAAGTGCTCACCTCATTGGCATAGGTATCAGGATTTTTGTTCCTGGAGGTTTGTCTTTGAGGCTTGACCTTCGGCATAGGTTGTTTACGTTTTGTCGAAGTTGGCCTGTTAAGATATGTTCTTAGATCAGCAAATTCACCCCCAGGGGTTTCTGTTTGAGACACCAACAGTTTTTTCTGTTTGGAACGGGATATTTTGAATGTCGGAAGATCTTGGAATTCTGCTACTGGGGTAGGCAGAATACCTCTTTGATCAGTAAAAGTTCCCTTGTCATGAAGGAAAGAAGAATCCTTGTTTGTAGGAGTTCTTATATTGATAGGTGCCGAAACACGTTCAATTTGATCTTCTTCAGTAAAGACCGAGGAAGACTGAGAAAAGACCAAAGGGCCTTTTCCTTTATTTGAGAAGAAGGGCTAGCTAAAGAGCGTTTCCCTCTATTGTCTTCCAAGTCATGAGACAAGGAAGTCTAAGAAAAGACCAACGGGCCTTTTCCTTTATTTTGAGGAGAAAGAGGAATAGCCAAAGGACTACCCCCAATAGATTGTGTAGGAACAGCAGAGTATTTAAGGGGAGGAACAGAAGTTTCCCTTTTGTTATTAGAAGAAGAGAGTTTAGCCAAAGGGCTGTTACTCTTGGATTGCACATGCTTCATTTGCGCATGGGTGGATTGCGCACTGGCCACTTGTGCATTAGAAGCTTTGGCAGAAAGTGCATTGGTTCTAACCACAGAAGCTATGGTTTACGCATCAGGAGTCCTTGCTTTAGAGTGCTTGGAATGTACTTTGCTGGCAGGAGTGTTGGTTTGCGTAGGAAAAGCCACTGCCAATTGCGCCAGAGTCATAGGAGTCTTGTGTTTTGACAAGGCAGCATATGAAGTAGCCTGTGCAACAGTTGCAACAGATTACGCAGCATTGACTGCAACAGATTGTGCAGCAGTTGTTGAGATAGACTGTGCAGCAGTTGGCACAGCAGATTGTGCAACATTCTGACTAGCAGATTATGCAACAGAGTGTACAGCATCTTTAGTGGCAAAACTGCCAGATTGTGCAGCAGTCTTGGAGATCCATACTGAACGCACTTTGCTCTTGGCAGAAGTGGCTGCAGTACGGGAAGTGGTCTTGGAGTTGAGCATCGCCTCGTAGGCTGTCTGGTTGACCTTAACAACCAGCGTCTTCTGCGTCTTTCCGATAGACGCTACGTCACATTGAGTTGCTACTTCCTCGTCGGAGGAGAAAGTTGTCCCCAGCAGAGTTGCCATTTTGTTTACAAAAACAAAAGTATAAAACTTTATTGATACAAACTGTGTAATAAAGATTACAAGAATTCTGGGAAAATTGCAACTATAGGAATCCAATCTAGATGACGATTGCTTTATCCCTTGGACGATGTGAACTTTTGAAGACGAAGCCTCTGAAGTTGAGAACAACTCTGAAAACTGAAGGCAAAAGCCTCAAAGTTGAAGGCAAAAGCCTCGGAAGAATGCAGCAGCACTTCGGCAAGAACTCCTGAACTCTCTGATTTCTGAACTTTATGTCTGATCTTGATCCCTTGAAATGAAGACTTGAAACTCTATTTATAGAGTTCTGAAAAATAACTAACTTTTAGTTATTCTGGACTGCGCAAGATGATTTGCGTAGCAATTGGTTTGCACAGCATTGGACTGCGCAGGCAGTTACTGGATCGTGGGCCGACTATCTGGGACACATGGCATCATTTGATTGAAATGTGCATGATCGTGCATAGACAGTTGCCACGTAATGAGCAATTGATGGCATGAATGCCACATGTACTTTATCAGTTATGTTGGTGGAATGCGCAACCTGAACTGCGCAGAGTTTGATTTGCGCAGACTCAGACTGCGCAGGAATGGTTTGCACAGACTCAGTTTGTGCAGGTTTGGTTTGCGCAATCCTGGATTGCGCTGCCATCTGTCAGCCGCCTTCGAGCACTGTGCGGCACCAAAAACGAACAGTCTCCTCGTTATCCGTGCTGTCAGTTGTCAGAAAGATTTGATTTGATTCAGGTAATGATAATTTTTGCCACGTCAGCCTGCGTAATTGGAAGTGTGCGCAAACCAGTGTGCGCAATCGGATTGCTGCGGAATCTGTTGCCTGCACAATTTATCAAAATGATGTATATATTGATTCTTTGACATTGTTGATTGATGCAACTTGATTTTTTAGGACCTACAGCGGGACCGATCTCGTGTACGGGACTTAGCGAGACTTAGCGAGACTCCCAAGTAGCGGGACCGATCTCGCATGCTTGCTTATCCAGACTTATCGAGACTTAACGAGACTCCCAAGTAGCGGGACCGATCTCGTGTGCGAGACTTATCGAGACTCCCAAGTAGCGGGACCGATCTCGTGTGTTTCCTTGTCGAGGCATAGCGAGACTCCTAAGTAGCGGAACCGATCTCGGCGACAACCAGTCGCGTGGACTTCCTTTGTCCGTGGCATGCTTTTCACTAAACCGACCGTGGCTCGTGCCTTAGACAGGCCTGGTTCTCTAGGCGACGCTAGTGCTCAAGTCATATACTTTATACGACGAGCCTTGTTCTCGAGGGACTATGCGACTTGACAACCACAGATAGAGCAGGACCGTGCTAGAAATAGCTTAGACCGACCGGCATAACTTTGTCTAACTTATTTGTGGAACGACTTGATGAGCAAAGGCTACGCCAAGCTTCGCATCGAAGGAACGTACCAAGCACGCATTCAACTTGAACAACCAAGTTCTCAGGTGCCTAGACTTAATCCAAGAGCCATGCAAGACGACTTTAACCCACGGGACGTGCGAAGGCTATGCCAAGCCTTGGACGACGGGATCGTGCATGCTTTATCAAGCATTCACGCGGGCGGCGCCTATGACTTAGGTTAATTCGAGTGTCGGAACAAAACAACGGGACCGTGCATGCTTTATTAAGCATTCATGCGGGCGACGCCTATGACTTAGGTTAATTCGAGTGTCGTAGAAACTTAGCAACTTAAGCCAACTTCCTTCTCCCAAGCCACGGGAACGAAGGATCGAGTGTCATTTGAAAGCACGCTGAGCCGACTTCTAGGCATACCGTAGGACCATTTTCCATGTTCTAAGACAGTTCGACCCGTCGAGATTATTCCCTTAGCTATGTGCGTTCGTAGCTTTTATATTAGCCTACTTGTGTGTAACACCCAGTTTTCTAAATAAGGGTAATTTTGAACTTTTGTAAAAGTTTATTATTTAATAATAGGATTTATGATTTATGGGAATTTTTAATTAATTTAATACTATTTAAAATTGGTGAATTATAATTTTGATGTGTTAGCTGGTGAACTCTAGAACTGTGAGCCTAGAGACTAACCATGACCATGGGGACCTAACCATGTGATTAGAATGACTATTTACAACTTTTTAGGCTAAGGGTATTTTGGTCATTTTGTGACTTTTGAATTATTTAGGATTTTGATTAATTGGTAAATTTTAGATTATTTTAATAATATTTAAATGGATGTATTATGATTTTGGTTATTTTTTATATTTTAATATTTTAGGAAAATTTTATATTTTTAATATTATTTTTATTGAATTTGTTTAGTCGGGTTTGAGTTTCGTCTCATTCCGACTTGTATTGTGACCCGGATAGCTTAAACTCTACATGGGACCCAATATTAAGTTAAACATGGCTCACAAGACCCAACATTAAGTTAGTTAATTAAACTAATTTTTATCATGTTAGAATGGTTAAGTTAGAGACTCAAAACTAGATCATTTTGACCCCAAACTTGAACCTAGTCTAGACTTAACCATATGAGACTAGAGATGGGAAATTAGGACATTTCCCATTAGTCCTAATGGACTGTTTATGGCAGCCACATTTAGGAGAGAATGATTCATTTCATTCATTACAATCTTGCCTCTTTTATTTTCCTTTTGTTCTTTCCCAATTTTAGAGAGCCTTCCCATTGATTTGATATCCAAATCAAATCATTCCTTCACCAAACCTTTCCTCAATCATTCACATTCTCCAAGGGAAGGGTGCTACCAAGGATTGGAAGAGGAGTGCAAGGAGGAGTGTCCACTTTGAGGGATCTTCGTATCGGAGCCGTGTCCTAAAGGATTTCATTGGAATTCCACTCCCAATAGGTAAAACCCATCCTCTAAATCGATTTTCTTTGCTTATAAATTAGTTTTGAATCCGTATGATCCATCCTCATGCATGTGTCCCATTTAGATTCAAATTTGAGGCCATTTGGAGCTCTCTTGAGGATTTTAGATATGTGTCTTGTGTCCTACTTGATAGATCCCAAATTAGGACACCCCATGTGTATGTATGTATGATAATAGTTTAAATAGATATTTAAATTCAGTTTTATAATGGTTAGAGAGTGGATTGATCTTTGTTAGGATGGTTAGAATGAGTTTCATTTGGATACCTATGTTTCTATGCAAGTATCTGGGCCTATATGTGTACTTTTGTCAAATCCGTCATAATTTTTATCCACGTTTTTATTAACCAAAGCAACTTAGAAATGTCATAACTTTTAGCTTAGAACTCCAATTTATCTCCCATTTTTCTTAAAAGAACCGTATCGAAGTTAGATTTCCAAATATATATTTTAATAAGCCAAATTCTTTCTGTAACTTTCTGTAGAATTATTTGAGTGTCAGCTGTACGAAAGACGAACGCGTTTCGGTATTTTCGCGATTCCGGGAGCTTCCGGACACGAAAATGCGATCCGTTTGAAGTTTCGGAAATCTAACACGAAGGACTATGACAAACTTTAATCCTAGCATTTAGTGAATTCCCAATTGGTACGGTATTGGTTTTAAGTAGAAGAGTGACTATACGATATATGCATTTTGTGTAACCTATGAGCCTATGTAGTATGGATATTAAATAAATATAGAGTATGTAATGCATGATATGTTAGATGAATGAAATAATATATATATATATATATATATTATATATATATATATATATATATATATATGATATATATTCTCTTTACATTAATGTATATATATGATTGAATGCAAGCATGTAGGAATGCAATTAATACAATACATATAAGCAATGCATGAATGAAAGAATGATATACAATGTATGCATGAAAGTATATAATGAATGCTAGATATGAATGCAAGATATATATGTAATGATAGATATGAATGCATAATATATAAATATTGTAATACAATATATAATAATAACATGTATGGTAATGTAGAGTATATGATGCAAGCATGAATGAATGGAAGAAATACATGTATATAGGTAATATAGAATGTAATATATGAATGCAAGCATGCAAGATAATGTATTGTATCCATATATAATGTATAGATGTATGTAAGTATGTAATATGCATGAATGACATGTATGTAATAAAAATAAGTATATGTATATAACTTAATGATATGTGAATGGATATAATGCCTGAACTGAAATATGCATGCATATGGGATATGAATGAATGTATAAATGCATGAATGAATGTCATATATGAATCAATCAATCAATCAAAGGTATAAGTAAAATATAATGAATTATAATGAATGTTAACATATATAATATATAAAATTATGTATGTAAATGTGCATGAATGTATATCTATGTAACTATGTAAATATGCATGAAGTAACATATGCCTATATATATAAATATATATGTAATATGGATATGCATGCATGTATGACGGTATGTATTTATATATATTATCTATTTTATATTATGTATTGTTGTGGTTCACATTGTCTTGTGATTGTGTGAGTGCTAACCTAGGCTTGGTTAGGCCTAGTAAGACTTATTTGGACTAGGACTTGACCTAGTTGACCTAGTTTGACTAGTATAGTTGACTAGAGTTGACCAAGAGTTGACTTTAGTCCAGTTTGATGCCAAACTTCATGTAGATGTATTATTGTAGTCTGTTATATCATTTTAGACTTATAGTGACTTGTACTGTTATATAGGAGACAGACACCACTTCTCGGACAGTATATATTCTCCAGATTCTTAGGTTACAGGCGAGTACATTCTCTGATCATTTCATATCTTGTTTAGGATTATATTCCTGCTTTAGATTACTTTACATGATGCTGACACGTTGGTAACACGAATTAGTACTATATGGATCTTGTTGTGCGATGTTATCTCCTTAGCGGATACATCGGGTATTCGTGTTCGTGTACTTTATCGTGAACATCGTGTACTCCTTGTATTTGTGACATTCGTGTACGAAACGTGTGAATCGTGTATAATCATGTATTCACATGACCTTCGTGTATAATAACATAACTTAGCTAGATCCTTGTGTATTGATTGGGGCGGGCGAGTAGAAGTGGTTATGTAATCAATCCAGTAGATTACTCGTGTACAAACCTCTGTAGATTACTCGTGTACAACATCGTGCCGTTTACATAACCATCTTGTGCTCTGAATCACTAGCACTGTTAGTTCTCTATATACTGTAGCTATTTACTTACAGTCTCTCTCTTTTTATCATGTTATTTTTTTCAGTTTCCTGTATCTTACTCTCTAGCATGTTTATATTTCCTAACCTGTTATGATTTTGTTGAGATGTACTGTACTCGCTCCCGTCCTGACTGGACCTGTTGAAAATTTTACAGTGATTGATGAGGCTCTGATGTCTACCCACTATGGTGCAGCTTTAGACACTTGTGACTTGGACCCACTAGCAGTTGATGACACTCCCCTAGATTAGGATGTCTTTATTATCTTTCCTGGATTACTGTATATAGATTCTGAGATATTTTGGGATATGTACTTATTTTAGACACTTAGACTTCTGGATTGTATCTCTGTGATTTCTTCTGTTCTCGATATTTATTATCTATCTATCTTTATCCTGTTCTGCCTTAGTTGTGATTGAGACTGTATTTGTTATGTCACTTCCATTTGGAGAGTATATACTGTACATGTACCTTTATATTGCTAGATATTTGACGTAGGACAGCGTTCTACCGCCGACACTACGGCGTAGGCTGGGCGTTGTTACGTGCTCGTACCCTCACAGTGGGTACGAGTCGTGACACGTTTTTAGTGGTGGCCCATGCAGGTCGAGTTTGTGTAGTGGTATTCGAACAGAGTATCACTACAGCCTGCAGTAGGATCATGATATTTTGAAGGTGCTCAATCACATTAGGAAAAACTCCTTATCAGATCCTTTTTATCTAAATTTGCTGCTTATTGTTTTCCCTTGAGTATTAACTGCCTTCCTTTGATTTCTCGCTTCATTCTCAGTAATTGCTTGTTGTTTTGATCTGTCTTCATAATGGTTATGGAGACATGATCTTATCGCTTTGGTTCGGGGGATACTATCGAGAGGCTGGCCACCTCTCGTCCTGTTCATCAGGGCCTCGAGACCGCAGCTCCTGTTGTGCCGACTCAGGTTGGCATTTCTGCTACATTGGAGGTGCACCTCTGTCTGTACAGAGACTTTCTTCCATCATTTCTGATTTCTCTCAGCAGCAGCAGTTCATGCAGCATCATCAGCAGACCAGGGGAAACCAGCAGGGCGAGCTATCATCAGGACAGTCGAAGATGCACAGACCATTAGAGATCTTGCTACAAGTTCCGTTCTTCTCTATTACATTCCCGCAATTGTCTCTTATAACTATCTTGAAATTCGATTCCATCTGTTCCTTGTTGACTGATCAATTTGTTATGTTGTTCCTGTGTTATGTTTGCTTTTTTTCTTCTGAGAAAAAAATCATATGGGCTAGGTCACCTCAGTTATGGGATCTAGAATCTTCGATAGTCATGTTAGCTGGCATAGTGAGGACATATAGTCAGATTTTGGACCTATTTCTCGGGTGTGGAAATTTAAAGTTTTCGCCGTCGTATGCGGCAATGCAGAAATTTTAAATACCATGAACTTAGAGGTATGTACTTTAGTTAAGGACTCTGTGATTATCGTAGCCTTGCTTACTAGTATGACGAGGATTTGGAGCACCATGATTTTGGATAGACGCATATGATTATCAGATTGTACCTTAAATACTCTTGAACAAGTTTTCTCTACTTTTGTTCAGTCTTTCAAAAAAAATTGTTTTGTTTGTTTTGTTTCTCATTATTTAACTTAGGAGTAGGAGCAGCTTTAGCTGTATTATAAACCTTTGTGTAACTTCTTACTATGAATCTCTTCTTAAAATAATGAATCGATGATTTTGTTAGACCTTATCTTGGATTTGATATTATAGCTCTAATTTTAAAATGGTTCCTTCTTTTAAACAGATAAGCAGAACATATTTTATCGTTATTTCCTTCTTGCTATTATTCTTGTATTAAATAATAATAATAATAAAACTGTCTTGATTACATCAATCACCTGCTTTGCAATCTTGGTAGAAATCTAAATGTTGGTCTTGATATAGAATTTAATTTTTATATTGGGACATGAGAATGTATATAGTGGACACAGACACTTTGTCTAACACGTATGCATGCTACACTTTGATTATCAACCCATCTAAATGCATATTAATATGTTGTTGATGTTTAAATTCTCAAAATCCTAATATTCTGATACAGTACAGTATCAGAGACTGGTTCTCTGCTTTTCCAGTTTAAATTCATCATTTAAATATAAATTTTATATTATTAGTTTTGTTTACATCACTACACATGTATCTTATACACAAGGTTTCAATTCTTAAAGAAATTGGTTGAGTTTTGTGTTTGAATTTGTCAAATCTGAGACTGTGTGCATATTAACCCTTTAACCCTGGATTCTAAGTGTTTAGTTCAATATGCAGTTTTAAATTATAATATTTTGAGCCGTATACATTGTTGTGTGTAGGTATATAATGTTAGGTTTTATACTCTTACATATTAGGTTGTGATTGTGGTGAACGTTGGGTTGGTTTTGATGTTCAAATTTCTCAAAAATCCTAAAAACTGAAAACATGTTAACATTTTTACATTGCTTTCAAATGTGTAGTTCAATTTCAGATCTAATATGTAATGTTGAGCTAAACTGAAAGATCGAACCCTTTATTTCAAGTTTTAACCCATGTACACTTGACACTCTACACTAATGTTCACAACTGCCATGAAAACCTAACCCTTCATCTCTATGTTATGTTCATATAGCTATATAGATACACATATATATATATGGTTAGCCATGCATGTTATGAGTAAATAGCTTGTGCCTTGTAGACTGCTTAACCAATATGCCATGAATAGTATAACTTGATAGCTATAGTTGAGACCCAAATTCTCCTATACACTTTCATGTATATTTTACACTAACCACATAACCTTTACATAATGCTAGCTTTTCCCTCTCTAACGCTCTCTCTCTCTCTCTCTCTCTCTCTCTCTCTCTCTCTCTCTCTCTCTCTATATATATATATATATATATATATATATATATATATATATATATATATATTGTGATTGGATTTCAATGCAATTGACTTCCATTCTATAACTTTTGATTTTTCTTTGAATAGTACCCCTTTATAGATAATTGGTAGTTATCTTATTTTATTTTCTGATAAGTTCCAATTTTTATATAGGATAGTAGACTGCCTTACAGTTTTGATGATTTGTTATTTCTGTATCTTTTCCAGTTTAACACCCCTGATTGCTTTTAAGTTTTGATACCCTATGATTGTTTTGGTCTAGTGTAACTAGTATACCTAGATGAGACTTACACTACCACCGTATGCCATGACCCTGTATGCCATTCTTTTAAATTGTATGATTTAGGTAAGTTCCGAGACTTTGATTATGGGGGTTTGACCTAGAAAGAGTATGAACATTTTAATTTCGATGACGAAATTTTTCTAAGGGGGTAGGATTGTAACACCCAGTTTTCCAAATGAGGATAATTTTGAACTTTTGTAAAAGTTTATTATTTAATAATAGGATTTATGATTTATGAGAATTTTTAATTAATTTAATACTATTTAAAATTGGTGAATTATAATTTTTATGTGTTAGCTGGTGAACTCCAGAACTGTGAGCCTAGAGACTAACCATGACCATGGGGACCTAACCATGTGATTAGAATGACTATTTACAACTTTTTAGGCTAAGGATATTTTGGTCATTTTGTGACTTTTGAATTATTTAGAATTTTAATTAATTGGTAAATTTTAGATTATTTTAATAATATTTAAATGGATGTATTATGATTTTGGTCATTTTTTATATTTTAATATTTTGGGAAAAAATTATATTTTTAATATTGTTTTTATTGGATTTGTTTAGTCGGGTTTGAGTTTCGTCTCGTTCCGACTTGTATTGTGACCCGGATAGCTTAAACTCTACATGGGACCCAATATGAAGTTAAACATGGCTCACAAGACCCAACATTAAGTTAGTTAATTAAACTAATTTTTATCATGTTAGAATGGTTAAGTTAGAGACTCAAAACTAGATCATTTTGACCCCAAACTTGAACCTAGTCTAGACTTAACCATATAAGACTAGAGAGGGGCAATTAGGACATTTTTCATTAGTCCTAATAGACTCTTTATGGCAGCCACCTTTAGGAGAGAATGATTCATTTCATTCATTACAATCTTGCCTCTTTTATTTTCCTTTTGTTCTTCCCCAATTTTAGAGAGTCTTCCCATTGATTTGATCTCCAAATCAAATCATTCCTTCACCAAACCTTTTCTCAATCATTCCCATTCTCCAAGGGAAGGGTGCTACCAAGGTTTGGAAGAGGAGTACAAGGAGGAGTGTCCACTTTGAGGGATCTTCGTATCGGAGCCGTGTCCTAAAGGATTTCATTGGGATTCCACTCCCAATAGGTAAAACCCATCCTCTAAATCAATTTTCTTTGCATATAAATTAATTTTGAATCCGTAGGATCCATCCTCATGCATGTGTCCCATTTAGATTCAAATTTGAGGCCATTTGGAGCTCTTTTAAGGATTTTAGATATGTGTCTTGTGTCCTACTTGATAGATCCCAAATTAGGACACCCCATATATATGTATGTATGATAATAGTTTAAATAGATATTTAAATTCAGTTTTATAATGGTTAGAGAGTGGATTGATCCTTGTTAGGATGGTTAGAATAAGTTTCATTTGGATACTTATGTTTCTATGCAAGTATCTTGGCATATATGTGTTCTTTTGTCAAATCCGTCATAATTTTTATCCACGTTTTTATTAACCAAAGCAACTTAGAAATGTCATAACTTTTAGCTTAGAACTCCAATTTATCTTCCGTTTTTTTAAAAGAACCGTATCGAAGTTAGATTTTCAAATATATATTTTAATAAGCCAAATTCTTTCTGTAACTTTCTGTAGAATTATTTGAGTGTCAGTTGTACAAAAGACGAACACGTTTCTGTATTTTCGCGATTTCGGGAGCTTCCGGACACGAAAATGCAATCCGTTTGAAGTTTCGGAAAGCTAACACGAAGGACTACGACATACTTTAATCCTAGCATTTAGTGAATTCCCAATTAGTACGGTATTGGTTTTAAGTAGAAGAGTGACTATACGATATATGCATTTTGTGTAACCTATGAGCCTATGTAGTATGTATATTAAATAAATATAGAGTATGTAATGCATGATATGTTAGATGAATGAAATAATATATATATATGATATATATTTTATTTACATTAATGTATATATATGATTGAATGCAAGCATGTAGGAATGCAATTAATACAATGCATATAAGCAATGCATGAATGAAAGAATGATATACAATGTATGCATGAAAGTATATAATGAATGCTAGATATGAATGCAAGATATATATGTAATGATAGATATAAATGTATAATGTATAAATATTGTAATACAATATATAATGATAACATGTATGGTAATATAGAGTATATGATGCAAGCATGAATGAATGGAGGAAATACATATATATAGGTAATATAGAATGTAATATATGAATGCAAGCATGCAAGATAATGTATTGTATCCATATATAATATATAGATGCATGTAAGTATGTAATATGCATGAATGACATGTATGTAATAAAAATAAGTATATGTATGCAACTTAATGATATGTGAATGGATATAACGCCTGAACTGAAATATATATGCATATGGGATATGAATGAATGTATAAATGCATGAATGAATGTCATATATGAATGAATCAATCAATCAAAGGTATAAGTAAAATATAATGCATTGTAATGAATGTTAACATATATAATGTATAAAAGTATGTATGTAAATGTACATGAATGTATATATCTATGTAACTATGTAAATATGCATGATGTAACATATGCCTATATATATAAATATGTATGTAATGTGGATATGCATGTATGTATGAAGGTATGTATTTATATATATTATCTATTTTATATTATGTATTGTTGTGGTTCACATTGTCTTGTGATTGTGTGAGTGCTAGCCTAGGCTTGGTTAGGCCTAGTAAGACTTGTTTGGGCTAGGACTTGACCTAGTTGACCTAGTTTGACTAGTCTAGTTGACCAAGAGTTGACTTTAGTCCAGTTTGACCCCAAACTTCATGTAGATGCATTGTTGCAGTCTGTTATATCATTTTAGACTTATAGTGACTTGTACTGTCCTATAGGAGACAGACACCACTCCTCGGACAGTATATATTCTCTAGATTCTCAGGTTACAGGCGAGTACATTCTCTGATCATTTCATATCTTGTTTAGGATTATATTCCTGCTTTAGATTACTTTACATGATGCTGACACGTTGGTAACACGAATTAGTACTATATGGATCTTGTTGTGCGATGTTATCTCCTTAGCGGATACATCGGGTATTCGTGTTCGTGTACTTTATCGTGAACATCGTGTACTCTTTGTATTTGTGACATTCGTGTACGAAACGTGTGAATCGTGTATAATCATGTATTCACATGACCTTCGTGTACAATAACATAACTTAGCTAGATCCTTGTGTATTGATTGGGGCGGCCGAGTAGAAGTGGTTATGTAATCAATCCAGTAGATTACTCGTGTACAAACCTCTGTAGATTACTCATGTACAACATCGTGCCGTTTACATAACCATCTTGTGCTCTGAATCACTAGCACTGTTAGTTCTCTATATACTGTAGCTATTTACTTACAGTCTCTCTCTTTTTATCATGTTACTTTCTTCAGTTTCATGTATCTTACTCTCTAGCATGTTTATATTTCCTAACCTGTTATGATTTGTTGAGATGTACTGTACTCGCTCCCGTCCTGACTGGACCTATTGAAAATTTTACAGTGATTGATGAGGCTCTGGTGTCTACCCACTATGGTGCAGCTTTAGACACTTGTGACTTGGACCCACTAGCAGTTGATGACACTCCCCTAGATTAGGATGTCTTTATTATCTTTCCTGGATTACTGTATATAGATTCTGAGATATTTGGGATATGTACTTATATTAGACACTTAGACTTCTGGATTGTATCTCTGTGATTTCTTCTGTTCTGGATATTTATTATCTATCTATCTTTATCCTGTTCTACCTTAGTTGTGATTAAGACTGTATTTGTTATGTCACCTCCATTCGGAGAGTATATATTTTACATGTACCTTTATATTGTTAGATGTTTGACCTAGGACAACGTTCTACCGTCGACACTGCAGCGTAGGCTGGGCGTTGTTACATGCTCGTACCCTCACAATGGGTACGGGCCGTGACATTGTGCAAGTTGAAAACATGCGAGTTATTATGTGGAGGCTAAGATGAGGCAAGTTCACCGAAACTACTCCACATGAGCGAGGAGTCGCATCGACCGAGCTAGCCTTCGAGCAGCCGTTGCAAGGCTAAGTCCGAACGCCGTCGGCATTTCGATTCCTCCGATTGACTTTACGGGACGGGGCACTATAGCTATCGAATATGAACAGAATTCATTTAGTTCTAATAGAAAGACAACTCTAAAGCATGCCTATCCTAACAATCAGAGTCGGTTTAGACGAGTGGGTTCGTCTCGTCCACTTAGCAATTGTGCTAATCTCATCTTCCAATTTCCCCAGGTGCGGTGGGTGCTCACAACTAAACTGAACCTGAAGTACGAAAAGGCATTTTGAAGCTCTTCATATGCTGAAGTATTTTAATCCAATTCAATCGACGGCTTATGTATAAAGGGGCGAATGTATGGGACGACAAGCGTTAGTTCAGGCAACTTTCGAGTGTATTTGTTTCTGTTTTCAATCAATGTAGCCGCAACGGCATCCAATGTAATTACGACTTGCACTTCGTTGCAAGCTATGAATGAAAAGCATTTCTATCTTCCTATATTGTGTCTTATATTCTGATGTGATTTGTAAAGTTTTAACTTGGCGTATTAATACAAAAAGCAACATAACGTTCTTGCCTTGTACGAGTGCAATTCCAGACTCGTATGGCATCACGCCTTAGCGAGGACGATCGAATCGGCAAAATAACACCGGGGACGAACGGTTTGTCGACTCGGGGTGTGACATCCGAGATCTCCTTCCATCTACTAATCGAGCACGCCCCCCGAACGTTCCAAGCTATCAAAGAGATTTATATTTTTGTTATTTCCTCCTGCTTATCTCATCCCTGGCCTCTGGAGGAAGGAAGAGGGATAGTTGCAAGCGATTGGATATCCATCTCTGTATTAGCGTCTGATATGCCTTCTGTGATTGATCGAATAAGGCTGTCCCATTTCGGGTTATCCCTAACAAGTTTCTTTCTGTCTCCAACTGTAGTTGTACAGGTGCATTGGATGTCTTCCCTCGTCTCGCCAACGTGCTGCTTCCGACTCGTAGAACTTGACGGGCATGTCTTCTGTTTTGAGTTAGTCTTTCCACCTCGCTCGCCTCTATTCATTCTCTATCTGGTTGTGATATCACCTATGTTTGCTTCCTTAGAGGAGAAAGCATGAAGATAGTGTTCTTCCTTTGCACCGTGTTTGAATATTACTAATGTTTGATCAGCCGGAGTGTCGTGCCTCGCTATGGCGTCGTTCGGTTGGTTAGCATCCTGCTTGATGTTATCAACATTTATGTTGCCCGGGAGTGGAGAATCTAGGAGTACGAGGGATAGCTCCATCTTTGCAGGAGCATCGTGATTATGAATAGCAGGTATCTCCCCCACATCCATCTCTTGCACTTGAGATTGGTAAGTCTTCGGCTCAACTCTGTGTTCTTCTTTCTCTCTTCCCATGGTCGTGGTAACCACTTCATCTCCTCCTTGGTTAATTGATGTAGTGCACTGTTATGGAAGGTGTCTGAAGCACTTGCATCGCGTACATATTTGGGGGAGCCCACTCATAATCAATTGACTGTTTGAACACTTATCCAATTGGAATTTCATATGACACCGATAGCGAAAGACTCTTTTTGGCTTCAATCTCAACGAACACCCTGACATACTGAAGTCTGGATCTCGAGATTGTCGCTTCATCTTTCTTGATGGGATTTCCAATAAGGCTAGCAAGTTTTATTAGCATTGATGTATTCCAATAGGATATCGAAAGCCCTGGAAAACGTATCCATACTAAAACTGTGCGCAGAAGTTCTCGCTCGTACTTGACTCCCTGGTGCCACTCCTTTAGTATGACAAGTCACCTGTCGAAAGTCCATGGCCCTCCTTGTAGGATACGATCTACGTCATCCTTCATCCCAAATTTAACGTATAAGAACCCATCTTTTATAGCATAGAATTCCATACTTCCTTTAGGCCGCCATACTCTGGCTGCTTATGCATGAATATGTCCATAGAAAGGCTTGTCACCAAGTACGTAAAGTACTACTGTTTTATGCCAGTATTCAGTTGTATCCATGATCTTTTCGACGCTGAAACAAGTGCGCTCTTCCCCATCTACCTGTCACGACCCGTACTCGATTTTCGGACGCGAGCTCGTGAGCAAGCCAGCTACGTATTGAGCGGACTCCAGCCCGACTCGAGTACGTATAAGCTGTCCAGCATAGGGTATCATGTCTAATCTAAACTATATATCAATCCACAGGAATCATATGAGACAAGAATGAACAAGTATGGGTCATGGTCTGCAGCCCATTAGCATATTGTCCGATTAGACTCTAAGAATGATATGAGTCCATAAAGTAAGCAGAATATATCATAATACTGAATGTAAAGTACGAGGAGATAATAAAGAATATCACAAGCAAATACCTGTATCATGCATCGCAATCCTCTACCATCCTGCTCTGCTAACTAACTCCATGTAGTCGCTAAACCTGAAGAGATCATCAGGTGCTCAGAGGACTAGCAAGATACATAATATACAAGCCAACATGTAACAGTACAAATATACAAAGAAGTAAGGGACAATCAAGGATATCCAACGAGACTAAATGAACCAAGACTCAAGATCTAAACACAAGGATCCTAAGACACTGGCATGCCATACTAGAAGTGGCTAATAGCTCAAAGTTATAGACTGCAGTCAAGGCAAGTACTCACAGCCAATCCTAGTATAAAATCCTATAGACCGTAGTCAAGGTAAGTACTCACAATCTATAGAATGTCAAAGTCAAGTCTTACTCAAGTCATGTCAAGTCAAGTTATAATCAAGTCGAGGGAATCGTAGTGTAGGACTAGACGAATCTATCAAGGAATACATATGAAACTAACACAGTGTAACAGATAGAAATATCATAACAGAAAGGAACAAGAAATACAGACAACTAGAAACATGTAAAGTAAAACTATAACAGGATGAGTGTACTAGACATAGAATAAAGCAATCACGAATGTAAGAAAAAGAACCACAGCGAGATGATGAACATGCATATAAATTATACTGTACAAGTTGGCAAGGTATACTTGTCTGGTGGTAGCGCGAAGAACTAATAAGATACCGTCAAGTGGTACGCCATAAAGTCCAAAATCCAAAAATGTCTCCAAAAGCTGAAATAAACATTACCAATGTTCTCAGAATAGTCAAATTAGCTAGAATTGCCTGTCCTTAAGTCCAATTCTGGACACATGGGCAAAACGGTAATTTCGAGCAAAACGGTATCCGCCGTTGGACCCGCTTTGCACCAAAAATTGTGCCAGATTCAATGTTCTCTAAAGTCGTCAAACTACATGTCTAAGGATTGGATTTTTCGATACGAACTCAACCGTATGTCCAAAGTTGGATTCCGGCGGACCGTGCACAAAATTGCCCGTTGAATCGGACAGTGGGGCCCGTGAAACGGCGATCCGATTCAACTGTCTCAGAATTGAACCAAACTTGGCATACAGGACCAGAAAAATAATACGGTCCTGTTGGGGCAAGTTTTGTCTCGATCTGACGTTCGTGCACAAAGTAATTGGAAAATTTGCACAAAGGCCGATACGGTAAATTTTGACGGATACGCATCAAATTCGTCGCGCACACGCGACCAGTTTGAATTCTGTCAAAGCCCACACGACCACGAAGCCGTTACGCACCTTTTGGTGCTTTCGGTTCGCGACCACGTCGCCCGGATTGGCGAGACGTACGTTGTATCGAGGATTTTTAGTTTCTGAAAACATGATTTTTGGAAAACTTTAAACAGATTTTATTTGACGAATACAATGAGTTAATTAAAAGTAAAAGAAACGTTTTTCTGTCCCATAGGTTGTCCCTAACTTCCTTCAAATACATTTTTAAAATCATTCATGGTTTAGAAGAAAACTGGCCGTAAAGTAGGGTAGTCGGTCTATGAAACTGTTCTGTTTCCGAACAGTTATTTGATCGACTTCGCATCGAGTTCTTGGTCGATCGAAGCGTCTACAACGAATTCCCTTTTGAAGGGTTTCGAAGAGGGTTGTATAGGCTTTCCATAACAAGTTACGGATCATAAAACAACTAAAAAACAAGAGGGAAATCGTACCTTGAAGTCGACGTTTTGACACGCTACTGCTGCTGCTTGCTGCGCTGTTTCGCGCGCACGGCCGGCCGACCAGTGCCCCTCCTGCTGCGCGCGCGCACGTCTGCCAGCCTGAGGCAGTGCTCTGGCGGCCTGGGTTGCGTGCGTGATGCTGGGGTAGGGTTTTAGGGTTTCGAGCGATTTTCGTCTCTCTCTCTCTCGGTCCCTAGTTATATATGTTATCGGTTAAACTATTCAATCGGTTTTGGAGGGTGTCCTTCTCGGGCTGGCTGGGATTAGGAATAATTGGGCCGACTATCTGCTGCTTGGCTAGGCTGGGCTGGCCTATGGGGGTGTTGGCTCGGGCCTGTTGAACTTGGGCTGCTGGCTTATATGTTTTCCTTTATTTTTACTTAAAAGAACTCTCTATATATGTATCATATATATATTTATATATATATAAATCGAGATGCACGTATTTAATATATATGTGTACATACATACACATACATATATAATATATTTATAAATACATACAAATACACACATATGTAATATATTTATATATACATACAAATACACACATATATAATATATATTTTTTTATATACATGCACACATTTATATATCTTATATAAGTATATATATTCCTAAATAGAATATGCATGTATATACGAAATTAGTATATATAAAGGTGAAAATGAATTATAAATGTGTACACATATATTTATCCAAAATGCGTCAATATAATAATATAAAAGTATTTATCCAATTTCTAAAAATAGAATATCGATTCAGTAACAATAAAATATATTTATTTAATCACCAAAAAATAATAAAATAATTAAATGGTGGTTTGGTGAATCCATACTGCTCACCTTTATCCGGGTCCAGAAAATTGTACAATTATTGTAAAATAATATTTAATAATGAAATACCAATTTTTGTACCAATATTCAAATAATTAAAATTGCACATCAATACCTAAAATAATTTAGAAAATATTTGTACACACATCAAATATACCTACATGGTCGTCTTTGGTCTCAGTACATATCTACAAAGGCTTGAATTCGGTTCGGGCCCAGTTCGGACTAACTTGTCTCAATCGGGTTCTTGTAAAGTCAATAAATCTAATAATAATTAATTAAACTTACTTATAATGGTCATGCTATAATTTGGCATAGTTTTCCTAGTTAAGACACTCCTATGGCTCGGCATTCCCCTACCATGGCTAACCACTAGTCAAAGCACGCCACTGCACTATCCGTGCCATGATTCCTAGTCATCTGGTACTCCAAATTTAATCATGATTAAAAATCATCTACCATAATAATTAACTAAATAATTATTTATAAAATCTAAAAATCACCATTTAAATCAAATAAATAATAATAATAATAAATTCAAAAAAATTTCTAAGAAGGGGAGCTACAAATCTATCCACCTTAAAAATAATTTCGTCCTCGAAATTCCAATTCATAACTATTCCTTAAAAAAATCAAATTCTACTATTACGTCAATCTCCTCAAATTTAATTTCTCAAAAATATTTATGGCCTTCTCTAGTCATTTTATAACTCCGAATACTTGGGGACTTCTACCCATCTTTGGTTACACTACTCCTCAAAATACGGTCACTAAAATCTTATAATCTTCTAACTAGTTGCTAATACTTCTACCAACAAATATCTAGGGCTTGTGGCATCTATACTCCCTAATATCTATAAATAACCAAAACTCAATAATCATGCAATATTATACTATAATTTAAGAATTTTTGATGAATTCTATACAACACGATCATTCGTCACCCCAGAATATGAAGGGACGAGAATCAATGGTTCGAAAAGCAAGGAAGAATAATCGAGAACAAATATGAAATTTCAAGGACGTAGCGAAATTTATAGAAGAATTTTCAAGACATAGTGGATTGAGATTCTTAAGGTTTAGTCATTGTCGCAGGCTCGTACCAGTACAGTTACGTAACCGGTACGATATGCTCTGACCTGCATGGGACACCACAAAAACTTGTCACGATCCGCACCCGGTTTTCGGACGCGAGCTCGTGAGCAAGCCAGCTACGTATTGAGCGGACTCCAGCCCGACTCGAGTATGTATAAGCTGTCCAGCATAGGGTATCATGTCTAATCTAAACTATATCTCAATCCACAGGAATCATATGAAACAAGAATGAACAAGTATGGGTCATGGTCTGCAGTGCATTAGCATATTGTCCGATTAGACTCTAAGAATGATATGGGTCCATAAAGTAAGCAGAATATATCATGATACTGAATGTAAAGCACGAGAAGATAATAAAGAATATCACAAGCAAATACCTGTATCATGCATCGCAATCCTCTACCATCCTGCTCTGCTAACTAACTCCATGTAGTCGCTAAACCTGAAGAGATCATCAGGTCCTCAGAGGATTAGCAAGATACATAATATACAAGCCAACATGTAACAATACAAATATACAAAGAAGTAAGGGACAATCAAGGATATCCAACGAGACTAAATGAACCAAGACTCAAGATCTAAACACAAGGATCCTAAGACACTGGCATGCCATACTAGAAGTGGCTAATAGGTCAAAGCTATAGACTGTAGTCAAGGCAAGTACTCACAATCTATAGTGTCTCAATCGCAGTCAAGACAAGTACTCACAACCAAGACAGTAGCCAATCCTAGTATAAAATCCTACAGACCGTAGTCAAGGTAAGTACTCACAATCTATAGAATGTCAAAGTCAAGTCCTACTCAAGTCATGTCAAGTCAAGTCAAGTTATAATCAAGTCGAGGGAATCGTAGTGTAAGACTAGACGACTCTATCAAGGAATACATATAAAACTAACACAGTGTAACAGATAGAAATATCATAACAGAAAGGAACAAGAAATGCAGACAACTAGAAACATGTAAAGTAAAACTATAACATGATGAGTGTACTAGACATGGAATAAAGCAATCACAAATGTAAGGAAAAGAACCGCAGCGAGATGATGAACATGCATATAAATTATATTGTACAAGTTGGCAAGGTAAACTTGTCTGGTGGTAGCGCGAAGAACTAATAAGATACCGTCAAGTGGTATGCCATAAAGTCCAAAATCCTCAAATGTCTCCAAAAGCTGAAATAAAGATTACCAATGTTCTCAGAATAGTCAAATTAGCTAGGATTGCATATCCTTAAGTCCAATTCTGGACACAGAAGCAAAACGGTAATTTCGAACAAAACGGTGTCCGCCGTTGGACCCGCTTTGTACCGAAAATTGTGCCAGAGTCAATGGTCTCTAAAGTCGTCAAACTATATGTCTACGGATCGGTTTTTCTGATACGAACTCAACCGTATGTCCAAAGTTGGATTCCGACGGGCCGTGCACAAAATTGCCCGTTGAATCGGACCGTGGGGCCCGCAAAACAACGATTCGATTCAACTGTCTCAGAATTGGACCAAACTTGGCATACAGGACCAGAAAAACGATACGGTCCTGTTGGCACAAGTTTCGTCTCGATCTGATGAGCGTGCACAAAGTAATTGGAAATTTTACATAGAGGTCGATACGGTAAATTTCGACGGATACGCATCAAATTCGTCGCGCACACGCGACCAATTTGAATTCCGTCAAAGCCCACACGACCACGAAGCCGTTACGCACCTTTCAGTACTTTTGGTTCGCGATAATGTTGCCCGGATTGGCAGGACGCACGTCGTATCGATGATTTTTAGTTTCTGAAAACATGATTTTTGGGAAACTTTAAACAGATTTTATTTGACGAATACAATGAGTTAATTAAAAGTAAAAGAAATGTTTTTCTGTCCCATAGGTTGTCCCTAACTTCCTTCAAATACATTTTCAAAATCGTTCATGGTTTAGAAGAAAACTGGTGTAAAGTAGGGTAGTCGGTCTATGAAACTGTTCTGTTTTCGAACAGTTATTTGATCGACTTCGCATCGAGTTCTTGGTCGATCGAAGCGTCTACGACGAATTCCCTTTTGAAGGGTTTTGAAGAGGGTTGTATAGGCTTTCCATAACAAGTTACGGATCATAAAATGACTCAGAAATGAGAGGGAAATCGTACCTTAAAGTCGACGTTTCGACACGCTACTGCTGCTGCTTGCTGCGCCGTTTCGCGCGCACGGCCGGCCGACCAGTACCCCTCCTGCTGCGCGCGCACACGTCTGCCACCCTGAGGCGGCGCTCCGGTGGCCTGGGTTGCGTGTGTGATGCTGGGGTAGGGTTTTAGGGTTTTGAGCGGTTTTCGTCTCTCCCTCGGTCCCTAGTTATATATGCTATCGGTTAAACTATTCAATCGGTTTTGGAGGGTGTCCTTCTCGGGCTGGCTGGGATTAGGAATAATTGGGCCGACTATCTGCTGCTTGGCTAGGCTGGGCTGGCCTATGGGGGTGTTGGCTCGGGCCTGTTGAACTTGGGCTGCTGGCTTATATGTTTTCCTTTATTTTTACTTAAAAGAACTCTCTATATATGTATCATATATATATATATTTTTTTATATGTATCATATATATATATATATTTATATATATAAATCCAGATGCACGTATTTAATATATATGTGTACATACATACACATACATATATAATATATTTATAAATACATACAAATACACACATATGTAATATATTTATATATACATACAAATACACACATATATAATGTATATTTATATATACATCCACACATTTATATATCTTATATAAGTATATATATTCCTAAATATAATATGCATGTATATACGAAATTAGTATATATAAAGGTGAAAATGAATTATAAATGTGTACACATATATTTATCCAAAATGCGTCAATATAATAATATAAAAGTATTTATCCAATTTCTAAAAATAGAATATCGATTCAGTAACAATAAAATATATTTATTTAATCACCACAAAATAATAAAATAAAAATAAAATAATTAAATGGTGGTTTGGTGAATCCATACTGCTCACCTTTATCCGGGTCCAGAAAATTGTACAATTATTGTAAAATAATATTTAATAATGAAATACCAATTTTTGTACCAATATTCAAATAATTAAAATTGCACATCAATACCTAAAATAATTTAGGAAATATTTGTACACACATCAAATATGCCTACATGGTCGTCTTTGGTCTCAGTACATATCTACAAAGGCTTGAATTCGGTTCGGGCCCAGTTCGGACTAACTTGTCTCAACCGGGTTCTTGCAAAGTCAATAAATCTAATAATAATTAATTAAACTTACTTATAATGGTCATGCTATAACTTGGCCTGGTTTTCTTAGTTAGGACACTCCTATGGCTCGGCATTCTCCTACCATGGCTAACCACTAGTCAAAGTACGCCACTGCACTATCCGTGCCATGATTCCTAGTCATCTGGTACTCCAAATTTAATCATGATTAAAAATCATCTACCGTAATAATTAACTAAATAATTATTTATAAAATCTAAAAATTACCGTTTAAATCAAATAAATAATAAAAAAATATTTTCAAAAAAATTTCCGAGAAGGGGAGCTACACTACCCTTTTAGGAGCCACGTATTTCATGCGACTCCGGTCGGCAGCAGCATTCCCTTGGCACAGGTCTGCCCATGAACGACCTAGTGTGTCTCCTTGTACTGCCTCATTTCCTTTTCGTGAAGGAAGAACATCTGGTCGTGCCTCCTTCGGTTGCGAAGGATCGTGTGCTTGTACAGCGCCGCCTTCCTGTAACGCCCCAGAACCAGAATACTGGAGTGCGGGGTCGTACATAGCCAGCTATGTATAATGAAATGGAATCCACCTCACTATACGGTCACGGCTGTCTAGATATATGAGGGTTTAACTACAATCCATCAGTCTCTTATGGTCATGAACAAGCCTAGTGTCTCAATCACAAGCAAGTAAGAAAATGTTACAAGATGTAAGATCACCAAATATACAATAGTAAGGCGTCCCAAATATTACATATTCAGCTGATCATGAAGCTAGTTGTTACAAAAATGTGAGGACTAACAAAAGTTTAGTCATACATGATCAACCCTAGGATCTGTCAATCATGTTACAGCCCGTAGACAGATAATAATAAAGTATACAATACGAACTAACATGTGCTCGCCGGACAAACGCCTCAAAATAAAATTTTTACAATAGAGTAGGAGAGCCAAAATAAACCCACTCGTTGCCCTGGTTACGCCTGGTGGTCACCATCAGGCTGGAAAGTCGGTAGATCCTCTGGAGCTGCTCCGGTATACGGCCATACAAAACCAGCTGGGTTAGATCCCAGAAAGAGCAAGTGCCACAAAGGAGGCTTCACATAAGAACTAAAACTAGCAATTAGCACAAGAATATAATTACATAATAAAAGACAGTAATCATGGAAAAAAATATGACAGGTAATATACGATGAGATAACCATGGGACTATTCAGATAACCAGGTTACAACCCGTAAACCAAACAAGGACCGGGGTTGTAACCTTTCATCTGAACGAAACTTGGTTTTCCACCATTTATCAGTAAAGTAAACATGAGCAATCAGCTCAAGTAACAATCTTGAGCAGGATCAGGACAAGACTAGACTGGTTAGATTCCATCCAACAATTCACGGCCAAGCAATAAGTATGGCTTGATACTTTAACTAACTAGGGTTTTCACAGACCTAGTTACTAGTAAGATGCAATGAGATGTTCCTCCAGCCACAAGCCCTGCAGCTAATCCAGGTTATCCCGGCGACTTGGATTCATTAAGCAGTTATCAAGAATTGTTAGGTGGCTTGGTGTGCAACACATGACAGTGTGCATAGAACTTGTTTCATGAAGTGCCCCACATGACAGTGGGCTGGAAATGTGCCCTACTCGACGGCAGGCTACAAGTCCAACAATGGTGGCCGGGATAACGGGAGCACCTGTAACTGGGAAAAGCTCTCATGACTGCTGTATTATTCTAGTTATTAGCCTTAGCCATTTACAGTAGGTACCCCTGACCGTGGTACTCAGGGGTCGCTGTCCTAGACATGATGCAAGACAAGACGGGTTCATTTGTACAAGCACAATCGTCAACGGTGTCCATGTCATTTATTCTTGCCATGTCAAGCTAGCCGTCGCAACAACATATCGAGATATATCATGTCAGGTTTATCATGTCAAGTTTATCATGTCAAGTTTACTTGTCAGGAGTCCACCACGTAGGGGCCACTATCATGTCATATCATTTGTCAAAAGTGGACCACAACGGGTCACCATCGTGTCAGGGAACATATTAAAATTAATGGCACAAGCATACAAGTAGTAATTAAATATTAGCAGGGGCAAGGACTGTGGAGGACTCATGCGACTTAGGAAAATTTCATGTGGCCAGCAAGTCACTTGGCCATATGCGGCTCAGGCAAGTTGCATGCAAGCATCTAATTAAAGGGCCATGCGGCCATACAATTAAATAGTGGCCATGCAGCCAACAACAATTATTAATGGCCATGCGGCCAAGAATATATAAGCATGCAAGCACATGCTTGCAAAGGCCATGTGGCCAGCTTAAATATTTAAGCATGCAAGCACATACAAATTTGCATGCGGCCAATGCATGCAAAATGTATGAAATGGGTCATACGCGGCTCAGCCAAATAATTGGAGGGGCATATGCAGCTGAAGCTAATGAATTGGCCATGAAATTTAATGCTAAGGCATGCAAGCATTGCATGCTAATGCATGCAATAATAAAAAGGGCCATGCGGCCAATGCTTGCATTTGCTTATGCGGCTAAGCATTTTAACGCTAATGCCATGCAATTTAATGCAAGCAAGCACCTGCTTGCAATATGTAACACCCAGTTTTCCAAATGAGGGTATTTTGGTCATTTTCAAAATTTTAGAATTTAATTTGAATTATTATTATTATTTATAATTAATGTGATTTTTGAGTGATTTTTAGAATAATTTTTTGGTGTTTTAGAGACTTTGACTTAAGTTGACCTTGTAGACTAACCTAGTGGCTAACCTAGGTCTTGACTAAGAGATTAGGATTTGAGAACCTAGGTTGACTTAAGTTCATGAGGATGAACTCATTGGGATTAATTTGGTGAAATTAGGAGTTAGTTTGATATGGAAATGGCTTGTGAAGTCAGAAGTCATTTTATGACTAATAGGCTTAATGGCCCATAGCCCACACCCATTGAACCAAGTCCTAACCCTAGAAATTCTAAATAGCCTCTTTGGTCAGCCCCTCCCCTATTTATATGCTCTTAAAACTAGGGTTGCCTCTTTAGGAAACTTGCCATTTGGAAGAGGTGAGTCCCCAACTTTGTAAATCCTTAGAAAATCCATTTATTCTCCAAATTCCTTCAAATAAATTGCAATAGGACCTAAATCCTGTATTCTTGCTGTTGGTAATAAGTTTTGACAAGAAGGGAACAATTTGGAAAGCTTTTGAGGTGTTTGACCATCAAGAGGAGCCCCTCTTTGTGAAGCTTTGTGAAGCTTGTGATACTCTTAGGTAAATCCTATTCCCCACCATTTAATCCTGTTATTTTTGCATCATTTAGAAGCCCTATACCTAGCCTAACTATAGGAATAGGAATCCCCAAATTTTTGTGTCGTTTCGTGTCCATTCTGGACACGTATCAGTGCATGTTACTAAGTGTTTGATGAAATGCCCCAATGGGCATTTCGTATGATTTTGGAATTGTATTTGAATAGAAAATTAGATCTATGTGTCGCTTATGCATTTTTGTAGTTTTCGTGTCTTCTTAGTGTCGTGTCGAGTCCCCACGGACACGCGAACACACTGTTGTGCGTGCGTGCACGGGCACTGTTCATACCCTGCTGCACGGGTGCTATTGCGACGCAGACACGACACGTCGACGCGTGGGATTCGACACACAGTGAGGGCAACATCTGTCATCATGTGTGTCGAGTTTCAGCCCCTCTCGTGTCGTGTCGGACACGTTATTCAGGGTGCACGGGGCAGCCACTGGTGCGTGCATGGGCTGTGTGTAGGATCTGATGTTTAAATCGATTTTGAATGTTTTAAATTATGTTTAAATGATTAAATAGATCCTAAATATCATGTTTTAACCCTGTTACATTATGTTATATATTAGTTTTAGGTTTAATGTTGTATATTGGATTCGAACATGAGAAATGGGGGTTATTTCTGATACTCACTGATACAGTGAGTTTCCAGTTTTGAAACCATTTTAATTTCCTGTCATTATGTTGTTTTTTTCACTAATGATGATTACCCACATTTCATAATACATGTTGGCTTAGCTTTTGCATTCAATTAAAGGCTTTTGGTAGTGAGTTAGAGGTTTTGAATGTGAGATTGGGTTCCTTCATTGGTTTATTAATCTGATAATTGAATGATTCATTCTTCATTAAAATGAATTGAACTGGGTCCTTATCCTGATGTTTAAATCATATTTTACTGCTAACAACCTGAGAATAGTGTTAACTATATTGTTTAGTTTGTGAATTGATTTCCTTTTGTTCACTGATACACTGAACATTGAATTCCTTCCTTTTATTGACAAGAGCATGAGTTACATTATATTGATTTCAATGTTACTTCTTAATAACTGATATTGGGTTGATTTCCCTTCTCTTATGTTAACTGATCAAACCTGTGAATGTATCATTGAACTGAGATTTTGTTTTATAACCTGGAATTTGATGTCCTTACATCCATGTTTAACCTGAAAGTATTAGGCTTAATTTGTTTCCTGTTTTGAGGAAACTGAGATTGTTCCCAGTTTCTAATTAACCTGAGCATTGTGGACTGTAGTCACATTATAAGTTTAAATGTTCTTCCTTTTAACTGTTATGAGGACTGAGATTAAGTTTTAGAAAACTTGAATTCTTCTTCCTTTTTAAATCTGAGTTTAATCTGATTTTAGTTCACTGATTTGAGAATGAAGTCAATCTAACTCTTGATTGTGAACTTGTATATGTCTCTAGAAACCTGAGTTTTGGTCTCAAAACCTGGGAAGGATTTTGGTGTTCCCAGTTTTCAAAACCTGGGATTCAAATCCTGTGAATGCATTTTACTTTGGACTGTTGGGGTTAGTCAAACCTGAAACTGACAGTATATAACCTGAGTTTCATATGTATATAACCTGAGTTTCACTGCTATGTGAAACCTGGGAGTATTGAAACTGAGTTCCTTTTTGTTCTTCTATTTTACTGAGTTTGATTTATGATCACTGTTTACCTGTCTTTTCCCTCACTGTTTTCTAACCCTTTGACACACACACCCACACCCTATATGTAGTAAACACATACACCCTCATGTCACTGTTGCTCACTGTTTTCTCACAAGTTCTCACTTCACTTCACACACTTTCACTTGAATTCTTGAACACTTGTGTTCCCTCTCTCCTTTTCTTTATATAATTGTAGGTTCCTATAAATAGGATTGTGTGTTAATGTGTATATGTATATGATATAATGTGTTATATATATTATGATATAGAGTAGGGTGAATTGTAGATTAGTACTATAGGTAATCCTATACTATTTGGGTGGTATGTATATAGATGTTTTGTTTTAGATATAGATTGAAATGGTATTGTTAGCATGGTTGCCTATTGGCCCATGGCCTAGTCTTCTAGCCTATGGCATGGTATGTCAGTGTGGAGTCTAGAATAGACTGTTTAGCTTTGTTAGGACTTAGAATAACTTGGTTGACCTAGATTAGACTTGGTTGACCTAGTTTGACTTCTAGGGTTGACCAGAGTTGACCAAGAGTTGACTTTGGTCTAGACTGACCTAGTTTTATGTAGAACGCATTGTAGTGCATATTATTTACCATTCTGGACTCGTTGTGACTTGTGCTGTTCTAATAGGAGCCAGACACCACTCCTCGGACAGTATTTTCATCTCGGACTTTCAGTTAGCAGGCGAGTACATTTTCTGGTCTTTTCATACTTACCTGGATTATATTCTTGTTCTAGATTACTCTACATGATGCTGACACGTATCTTCACGGATTAGTACTATATGGATCCCTTCCTGAGATGTTATTCCTTTACGGGTGCATCGGATATTTCATGTTCATGTACTTTATCATGTGCATCAGTTACTCCTTGTACTCGTACTAGTTCATGTTTTTACATGTTCTCATGTGCTTTCACGTGCCTCATGTACTACTCATTACATGAGTTCACGTATCTTAGTTGTATTCATGTGCTTATAACGTAACTTGAATGGATCTTTGTGTACTGATTGGGGCGGGGTGAGTAGAATTGGTTATGTGAACACTATCCCAAGTAGCTGTATAAATGTGCCTCCTTATTTGTATTCATGTGCCCCAAGCCGTTTACATAACCATTATGCTCTAAATCACGTAGCCACTTACAGTCTCGACTATCATGTATTTACTTTCAGTTACAAAATATCTCCTGTTTACTCGTACTTCCTTTTCAGCACTTCCTGTATTTTACTCTATTGCATGATTTATACTCCTAACCTGCTATGAACTGTTCTGAGAGATATGTGCTCGTTCCCGTCCTGACTGGACCTGTTGAAAATTTTACAGTGAATGATGAGGCTCTGGTGTCTATCCCTCTTGGTGCAGCATTAGACATCACTAGTGACTTGGACCTGCTAGCAGTGGATGATACTTCTCTAGATTAGGGTTGTCTTTACCTTCTGGATCACTGTAGTTAGATTCTGGGATATTTCTGAGTTATGTATTTATTTTAGATACTTAGAACTCTGGATTGTATCTCTGTGATTCTCTGTTCTGGATATTGTTATCTTTCATTATCTATCTATCTTACCTGTTCTACCTTAGCTGTGGTTGAGTTATATTTCTGTTATGTCACCCCCCATTCGGGGAGTATAACTGTTATTACCTTCAATTGTTAGATGTTGTGACCTAGGACAGCGTTCTACCGCCGACACTGCGGCGTAGGCTGGACGTACCCACGTCTCGTGCCCTTACTCTAGGGTGCGGGTCGTGACACAATGCATGCAATTAATGCTTGCTAATGCCATGCCATTAATGCAAGCAAGCACCTGCTTGCAATGCATGCAATTACATGCATAAAATATATATGCATTAAATATATAAGCATGCCAGCATTTCAAAGGCCATGCGGCTCACCTCAACTCAATGGCCTATGCGGCCATAAATATAAAAATGCATGCAAGCTGCAGCTTGCATAGGCCAAAGGCAATTAAATAATGCCATAAAAAGCCATGTGGCCATATGTAAGTAAGCGATGCTGATGCATGCAATTATTTAAATACTAATGCATATAAATGCATGCAATTCCATGCTGCTAACAATGAACAGTAGCCATACGGCTCAGCAATTTGTATGCAAACTAATACATGTAATTGCATGCAAATACAAATGGGCCATGCGGCTAACAATGAACAGTATCCATGCGGCTCAGCAATTTGATTGGCCATGCAAATTAATTTTTATGCGGCCAAAGCAGGTGGCCATGCAATTAATTGCATATGCGGCCCAAACAAATGGCCATGCAAATTAATTAATGCTCATGCGGCCAAAGTGCAATTAATGGCTCCCACAGAGAACATGTCCCTGGAAAATACCATGGCCTCCATGCTCCACCAAACAACAATAGGAACCCAAATCCAGATTCTCGTAGGTCAAATTTGGATAAAATTGAATTCTCTATATCATGGAACCATAAAATAGCAAAAATATGCAGGTTTGATAGATCAAAACTCCTGAAAACCGAAAATACCACAAAGCTATATTTACAAGAAATTAACCGTGAAAATGAAAAATGCTAAGTACTAAAGTGGGTTAGAAACATATGAGAAAGACAATGGAACAATAAAAATGGACTTCCTCCATGAAGCAAGATGCACTTGCCTACACCTTCCTGGTAGGTGGAGAGTAATGGTGAGGAAGAAGAAGAGTGAATGAGGAGAGAGAAAGAGTGTTGTATTAATAAATGATGATGGTGGTGGTAGGTAGGGGTCCATGCTAACCCGAACCCAACCAAACCCAACCAAACCAAGCCAAGCCAAGCCAAGCCACACCAGGATGAGCCCAAAATAAGCTAAACCAGGATCAAGACAAGCACGACAAGTCTAACTATAGGTCGGAATTCCGTACACGTATACAAAATATGTAATACGAATCACGGGCATTACACTTCCCAAGCTCTGGTTCCTTCTGGCTGTGCTTCTCTCACAATAGCAGTGACATATGATACCACTTTGTCTCCTCCTTGTGTTTAATGAGAAGTCGAACTAAAATACCATATCCTAGTTTGCCCTATGTGACGTCCATCTCAGCCTCTCCTCGGATCATAGGTCCGATGCCTTTGGCCTTGCCATTGGCGAACACCTTCTCCTTGCCCGGGGTCTGTGCTGATATTTCATACTTGCAACCCGCCTCCTCTTCGTCGATTCCGAGAAATAGTGGTCCAGCCTCATCATGCTTCGTGGTGCGTGAGATCCGTCGGAGGACCTCTCCTCGATGAGGAGGCTCCTGGATCCCAAGATCGACCGTCCGTGGCCGGCGGAATCTCTCCTGGAGGAAGCCCTAACCCTAGCGCCATTATATATATACCCTAGCGCCATTATATATATATATATATATATATATATATATATATATATATATATATATATATATATATATATATATATATATATATATATATATGAAAAACGGGATATGAGCCATATGCTCATACTCTTATATGAGCCATCCCACGTGGCTTCCATGTGGACCAATAAAAATATAGTAATTTGGAAAAGAAAATTTAAATAGATAGAAATAAAATATCTCATAAAAGATTTGATAAATAATAACTTACCATATTTTTGCCTAGAAACAACTTGCTAAATATGTTTGCCTATGAATTTAAATAGATAGAAATATATTTACCTAGCCAAATATGTTTGCCTAAAAATTTAAAATTAACATTAAAATTAAAATTATTATTAAAATTAACATTAGAATTAAAATTAATATTAAAATGAACATTAAAGGTTAAAATTAAAATTAACATTAACATTTAAATTAAAATTAAAATTAATTTTAATATTAGTATTAAAATTAATTTTAATTTAAATACTAATATTAAAATTAACATTAAACAATGCTTAAAATTAAAATTAAAATTAACATTAACATTAACGTTAACATTAACATTACATTTATTTTAAAATTAAAATTAATATAATTAACATTCACATTATAATTTACATTAATATTAATATAATTAACATTCACATGATTAACATTTAATTTAAAATTAAAATTATTCATTAAATATTTTATGGGATCTTTTATTTCTGGCCAAACATATTTGGTAAGTTATTTCTAGACAAATATATGATAAATTATTATTTGTCAAATCTTTTATGAAATCTTTTATTTTTATCTATTTAGATTTTTCTTCCAAGTTAGTATGTTTTTATTGGTCCACATGTTTTTATTGCTTACAACAGGGACTAGCTAACAAGTATATAGCTCTCTAAACTCTCACCAGCTCTCATCAACTCTCCATACACTTGACATCATACATTATATTGTTTACTATTCGTGCAGTCGAGATGGATTTTCCTTCGAAAATCCTTCGATTTCTTTCTCTCCAAACATGTATATATATATATATATATATATATATATATATATATATATATATATATATATATATATATATATATATATATATATATATAATTTGAGCTAATTAAAAGAAGATTATGCATGGCAAAGAAGCAGCATCACAAATATCTTTGACAATTACCGTACAAACACAAAGGTACTTCCCAATGTCAAGGTGCAAAATTAAGAACATAAACAAAAAACACTCAACCTGGAGACGAGCAAAATGTATACGAAAACACTACGTGGCCCGCGGTTTTGGCCCGCCAACCAAACCGCGGGCCACGCGTCAGCCATTTACTGGCCCCTCCTGTTAACGTGGGGCCCGCGGCCAAAAATTTGGCCAGTAAATGGCTGATACGTGGCCCGCGGTTTGGTTGGCGGGCCAAAACCGCGGGCCATGTAGCATTGTTGAAATGTATAATAAGAGTACCTCCATAACCATGGCTTCCCATGATTAGCATATCGGTGTAATTCTTGTATAGATTGGAGCGCAAATAATATATTTTTTCAAATTATTTTTGAACGGTTTTAATTATGTATTAAAGGGGTAAATTGTAAAAAAAAAAATCGTTAAATTTACACATTTTTTGTAGAAATATCTTTTAGTCAAATTTAACAAATAAAAATTTTCGCAATCCATAACTTGCTCGAAAAACCTCCTACCGTCTGTTGACCTTTAGAAATAACCGTTAATACCATTTAAATAATAATAATAATAATAATAATAATAATACCTAAACTACCCTCTCCTCTTTCCTACCAGCCTCCCCTTCCTCCGGCCACCCCCCCCCTCCTCCTCCTCCTCCCCGTCGGCCTCCTCCTCCTCGCAAGCCCCCCCCCCCCCCCCCCCCCCCCCCCCCCCCCTCCCTCTCCGCCTCCCTCCTCCTCCCCGCAAGCTAGCCTCCCTTCTTCCCGCATTCCCCTCCTCCTCCCCGCACCACTGGTGAGAGCAGGAGGTGGGTGGGGGGAGGGAAAATGAACATATTTCATACTTTAATGAATTTTAAGAGTATGGAATCTTTTAGTACAAAAAGCAAAAATTTAACAAATAATTTTTTTGCACTTTATCCTGTATTAAAGTGTACTTAAGCTATTTTTTTTTTATAAATCGAAAAAAGACTTATTAGAGTTGAACACATATTTATTGAGTACAAAGCTTTGGACTATTTTTTATAAAATTGAACATGAACAGAAATACACGTTAAAAATGATTCATCATAATCTAGATTTCTTTTATTTGCTGGTTATATAAATAAACAATGTGTTGATGATATGATTAAACTGTCAGCTAAAATAATTATTCCTGAAATACGTGATCAATTGAGCATATAATTCATGAACATCAAAACACACATATGAATATGTGCAAGTAACGTGCCTATCAACGATTCTGCAAGTTTATTCATAAGAAAAAGTCCTGATGAACCGATGGGAACAACCGCATGACCGAAATCGATGCCACGTATGTCTCTATTGGTTAGGATGCAGGTTCACAAAATCAGTTCTTTGTATTCACAGTTTAAAATTTTTGACAAATGGGAGTCTGACATGTGGCATCAGTTCACGCATTGGTCCTCTTATAGTGTGTTTGGAAACTTTTATGAGAGGAAGAAAAAATAGAGGAAAGAAAAATTAAGGTAAAATTAATTTTTCTTTCACTTGTTTGGATAACAAAAAAATGAGGGGAAAATTTTTTTTAAAAATAATGTTTTGTTTGTTTATGAAAAAAAAATATAATTACCATTTAGTTCTTGATTTTTTAAAATAATAATTAATACTTACTTCATTGAAGGGTAGTTGAGTAAATTTTTTCACAATCCTCTCAATTCTCTTTCTTTTCCTCCCACTTTTATTAGGTATTGTTTGGGAAGAGGAAAAAATGGGGGGAAGAAAAATATTGAGGAAAAAATGAATGGCAAATTAAAAGTATTGGTATTTGGGAAGGGGGAGGGAAGAGGAGGGAGAGAATTTTGGGAGGAAAATTCATATGGCCCCCTCAAAATTTTTTTTCCCAAAAGTGGAAGAAAAATGAAGAGAGTTCAGAGGATTGTGGGAGAAATTACCCATCTACCTTAAAAAAAAATTGTTTTATTTATGATTTGAAAAAAATCAAGGATTGAATGGTAATTATATCTATCTCCACAAACAAATAAAATATTAATTTTAAAATTTTCCTTCCTCTACTTTTTGGTCATCCAAACAAGTCAAGAAAAAAATAATTTTATCTTCATTTTACTCTCCCCCATTTTCTTTTCCCTCAAATTTTACTTCCCCTCCTAAAAAATGTTCACAAACACGGTGTTAAGTATTGTTTGAGAAGAGGAAAAAATGAGAGGAAGGAAAATGTTGAGGGAAAATTGAGAGAAAAATTAAAAGTAGTGGTGTTTGGGAAGGGGGAGAGAAAATGAGGGAGATGAATTTGAGAGAAAAATTCATATCGGCTCCACTTAAAAAAATTTCTCCAAAAAATAGCAAAAAAATGGAAATAGTTGAGATAATTGTGAAATAAATTACCCAATTTCCCTTCAATAAACTTTCTCCAAACAAGTGAAAGAAAAATTAATTTTAAAATATCTTTTTCCTATTTTTAGTTATCCAGACAAGTGAAAGAAAAATTAATTTTACCTTTATTTTACTCTCCTCCATTTTTCTTTCCCTCAAATTTTTCTTTTTCTCCTCAAAAAATTTCACAAACACTGTTAGGAGAAAATTTTTTTGAGTGAAATCCACATAAATTTTTCTCCCACATTCCTAATCCTCTCCCTCATTTTTAGTTCCCCTTTCTGAACACCAAAAATCTTAATTTTTCTCTCATTTTCCCTTTAATACACACACCCACACACGCCCACACACACACCTCCCCGCGCCCACACACACACGCAATACCTCCACGCGCACACAACACCTCTGTTACGGTCTTTGCAGAAGCATTGTATATTTGTATTATGTTTTTTTTTTTTCGTATTCGTAATTACTACGTGTATAATCTGAAATGGGTTTGGATTGAGGATATTTTATCTGCCGCTGGATCCGGCCCAAATCCTACCCGTCTTGAGCCCTAAATAATCCCGAACCTTCCTCCTCTTTCTACTCCTCCACTCCCACTCTTCCATGGCGGCTGAGTAATTAATTGCAGAACCAGTCGACCACGAAGAAGAAGAAGAAAGAAGAGCACAAGCATGGCGCTTGCGTTCGACGAGTACGGACGTCCGTTCATAATCATAAAGGAGCAGGACCAGAAGAGCAGGCTCCGAGGCCTCGACGCGCAGAAGTCCAACATCGCCGCCGGGAAGGCGGTCGCGCGGATCCTCAGGACCTCCCTCGGCCCCAAGGGGATGGACAAGATGCTCCAGAGCCCCGACGGGGAAGTCACCATCAGTAAGTCCCCACTTCTAGGGTTTCGTTCGCTATACGTAGTTTGAAGGAGAGGAAAAGTTGCCATTTTGTTAGGGTTTCAAAGAAAACGATCGTCTTTTTAGGTTTTGATTCGCGAAATGGGATATCTGTTTGGATTCGAGGAACGAAGGGGTCTTCTTTAGGTTTTATTTGCTATATTTAGCTTGTATTGATGGGTTTTGGGGATCGTTGGAAATCATCGTTAGGGAATGAAGTTAAGTTCATCCAAGTTCGACAAGTAAACCTTTTAACAAGGTTCCCGAGTACCAATTTTTAGGGGTTGGTTTGCCTATGTGATTTGGAGGAGAAGAAAGTGATCATCTGTTTACCCATTGAAATAAAGTTGTCATCTTTTTAGTGTTCTATTAGCTAAAAATATGCTGTTGATACCTCTTTTAGTTGGCCAATGGTGAATGCCTTGAACATCTGAGGAATGAAAGGCTTTCTGTAGGTCTGGTTTGCTATTTTTAGTTCATATGGGTTGTAGAAGAAAGTGATCACTTTTGTAAAATGTTTGTTAGGCTGTGAAGGATAGTGTTGATCGCCCTCTCATTTTTATGAATATAGCGTTCTAGAGTTGCTTGCTTGTCATTTGTATGCGGAACTTGGAATTGGTAACAGGGACCATTTTAGTGTTATAGAAACTAGTTTGTAGCATTGGTTAGAATGAATTTCAATTTTCACAGGGCTTTATTTGTCAAGAAGTTGTAGATCTGTTTTGATTTGGTGATATTAAATGTTGTAAATATCAGAAGCACGGAAGTTATTTTGTTTTTGGTTTTGTTGTTTTCTATGTTGCACGGACACGGAAAAAATGGTGTTTGTATCCACATTGTATCCATATTGTGTTCGTATTCATGAAGCATAGGTTACTACTTATTGTACCCATCTGAAAATATTTGTACCGTGTCCTTATCCATATCCGTATCCGAATCCGTGCAAAACAGGTTTCTTTATAACTCTTGAGTCATGGTTTGCAGAAGAAAGCGGACATTGTTATGGCTTCTGAAAAGTCGTAGTAATGACTCTTTATTAAAAAGTATAGGGTTGATAAGAAAAGTACATACAAATGTTTGAACATGGAACATTGATTCTTCTTATTTATTTGTGTAGATATGTAATTAATTTTCTACTGACCATGAAATATAAATTTTGTTACAAATCACTTCAGTCTTGGATCTGGTTAGAACTCAAATACTATTATATCGTATACTGACCCTTGACATTATTTTTTGATGATTTGTGATGGTTCTATAACTGTAAGAGACTTTGCTAACTATGGAATATAAGATAATATCTTATATTGGCAGCCAATTATGGGGCAACTATGTTGGAACCTGGAAAATTGATTCTTCTTGTTTATTTATATAAATATGTACTTAATTTGATGGAGCTTTTTCTACGGGTCACAAATCACTAAACTTCAGTATTGGATCTGATTTAAACTCAAATACTATTATATCTTGAGACTGACCCTTGGCATTTTACTTTGATGATTTGTGATGGTCTTCTTACTTTTAGAATCTTAGCTAACTGAAAAATCGTATATTGACAGCCAACGATGGGGCAACTATCTTAGAACAAATGGATGTCGATAATCAGATAGCAAAGCTGTTGGTGGAGCTCTCCAGAAGTCAGGACTATGAAATTGGTGATGGTACAACTGGAGTAGTTGTTATGGCTGGCGCGCTTCTTGAGCAGGCTGAGAAGCTTCTCGAACGGGGTATTCATCCTATTAGGGTTGCCGAGGGCTATGAGATGGCTTCTAGGATAGCCGTGGATCATCTAGATCATATCTCTCAAAAGTTTGATTTTAGTATCAATGATATAGAACCCTTGGTGCAGACTTGCATGACCACCTTGTCATCAAAGATGTAAGTTCATATCTCTCACTTCTAGTCAAGTTAGATTGTCTCTTCTGTTACTTGTGCATCACTCGATTCTTCATGCCTACAAGTTACTTTTAGTTTATGATATCGTTTCTTGAAATTAAAAATCTCAATGCAATTAAGACCTGCATGTGCATCAATACATCAGTCTCTTTGTTTTGGCTTCCTTACACCCGCATATTTAGTTTTTTAGGTTGCAATAAGAAAGGAATTGGGGTTAAAACACCAAGACCTAAATTGAACAATTTTATTTTATTAAAAATATTCTGAGCAGATGGCTGAATGCACACTTCAGCCTGTATTATTCTTCGAAACACGAGTTGGTATCCATAATGGCACATTATTGATTGGTGTTTCAATTTTTGAAAAAAAGGTTAAAATCCCTCATTCTTTCTTTCCACTTTTGTGAAGTTTATTCTTCTGTTTATTCTTTTGGTGTAACTAATGAGAATAGAGATCGGCGTCATAGGACATTGTGAGCAAGGTGTAGCAAGGAAGAAGTTATATGTTGGAAATGTGTACATTCTTTAATTGTTCTTACGTCCTATTTTACATAATTAGTGACACATTTCCGTATTGTACCATTTATTAATTTATTTATTGGAGCTTAGTGTCCGCGATCCAATTCATGAAGCCATCTGATCCGCCCACTCATAGTTATCAAAGGCTTAAAGTGCACTTAGATGTCAAGGTCCTCCGTGGCCTAGATACAACGCAAAAGCGAGATGTGCTCCTTAGCAAAGCAAGCCACATGTAAAAGTAGAAAAACATGAATCTCGTGTACCTCTGAACTGTATTTGATGCTATATTCTAGGTCATACTTGCTTCTAACAAAATAAGGAAGCTTCAACAGAGCTTGGACCTTAGATGAGAAGTTTGATGATGCTATTGGGTCCTTGTATAAGATCACCTTTGGTGTTGAGCTTCCCGCCTTGGCGTGCTCTAATAACTAAGGCCCCACCCATCTCTCCAGTGAGTAACACATCTTGATTTGATTCTAGTCGAAGCTTGGGTTTTTGACTAATGGAATCAATGACTTTGGTCTTGGAATTAATCTACTGGCATGGGAGGGAGAAGCAGAGCGTCTCCCGTCTCCCCCAACCACCCAGCCACCCTTCACGATTTGTAATATGATCCCAATTTTGATATTGCTTAATTCTAATATATTTAATATACTATTAAACAATATTAAATCTTTGGTGTTCCAAGGTAGGATATTTGTATCCAAACCTATAGGTCTCCAGAACTAAATCCCAAACAGATTGTAACTCAACATTTCGTTGAAAATATATATTGGTTTTCCGGCCGTTTATAGTCTGTTTCCATCCTTAAATGTAGCTGAAAAAGGGACCGAGGAAGAAAGTGATTTTTGAAATCATAGTTTGCAGTATCAGCCGATGCCAATACAGTTTGGCATGCCCTGATCCGATACCGATAATGACCGATATCGACATCAGGGGTCTTTTTGTCCGTCAATTCGATAGAAAATTGAATGAAATAGACTAATCACCAAGGTGTAAAAGCATAGTAAGGTTGTAAAAGCATGTAAAGGAAGAAAACTTATCTATCGTAAGTAAACCAATCGGCAATGGTGACTACTTTTTCATTTACTTCCAAAATTACTAAAAAACGACACGAAATACTTAAAATTATGCCTCAATATATAAAATGTTTTTCCCCTAAAATTTTAATAATTTATTAATAACTATTGTTTTTCGATACCAAAAAATCGGATACTCCTATATGAAACCGCCAATAATGTCCATACCACAGGTCCCGATAGTCATAGGAAGGGCCCGATACCGCTACTGCGAACCTTGTTTGAGATGACTATTACAAAAACATATTGTTTCACGAGAACGAGGCAAACATGAGTACCAAGTAATTAAGAGCATCCTGTAGAGTTTAGACTTTAGAGTATAAATATTGCTAAGAGTTGATTGGTGTAAAGAGCTTCGTAGGAAATTAAACTTGATTAGGTGTTTAATGGGTATTAAGCTTGATTATGTGTTAATGCTTCCCTTATGAAATGTTAGCTTCAAAGGAATCTTATATGACATAACTTGTTTATAAACTTATCTTGCATTTCCCGTACATTTGAGGTGTGTCAGGGGTCACAATTTCTTTTGTATTCTATAAATCGGGAGATTGTCTGTTAGGCTGAAGTTTGACTGTAATTGCTAATGTGTTTGAGTACATATTTTATTTTATGTGAAAAAGCTGGTTTTTATCTTTTCTTTGTTCAAGGGGCTAGCTGTGCTTAAAAGATTATGTTTGAACTTCTTAAATTGTTTCCTTGTAATTTACTTAATTGTTGACATGTAATGGGAGATTTGTTATTTTTGCAGTGTTAATCGCTGCAAGCGAACATTAGCTGAAATAGCTGTTAAAGCAGTCCTAGCAGTTGCAGATTTGGAGAGGAAGGATGTCAATTTGGATTTAATTAAGGTAGAAGGAAAGGTAGGAGGGAAATTGGAAGACACAGAGCTCATCTATGGAATAGTTGTTGACAAGGATATGAGCCATCCACAGATGCCAAAGCAAATTGAAAATGCAAAAATTGCTATCTTGACTTGCCCATTTGAGCCACCCAAGCCTAAGACAAAGCACAAGGTTGACATTGACACAGTGGAGAAGTTCCAGACTTTGCGCCAGCAAGAGCAGAAGTATTTTGATGAAATGGTTCAAAAGTGCAAGGTGATCAAGTTTCACTTTTATGTTTTTTGTTTGTAATTGCTTAAGAAAAGGTCGACAACCGGTCATAAAACTTGGTCAAATCTTGTATGGAGTTTCTTATGCTCCATAGCCAGGATAAAGGCTTGGATGATGATGATGATTATTTGTAATTGCTTGAGAAAACACCTTCCATTCTTCTTCCTGACCTTCATGACCCTGAAGCATGCCATAACAAGAGTCTTTTGCCTAGTTTAACAACTTGCTTTCAACTTGAGCTCGGGCCTTTATTTATTCATTACTATAATGAAATCAAGTTGTGTAAACGTAATGTTTTTTTCTTATGGTTTTAGTTAGTGTAGTTAAAGATTTTAGAGCCCTCATCTTTTAATTGGTTACTGTTGAATGATTTTTTTTCTCGATCATACTGTCTAATGAGCTGAAACATGTATGCTCTCTGACTAAATTGATAGATACTAATCTTTCTATCTGTATTCTTATTTTTTTACTTGATTATAGGATGTTGGTTCAACCCTAGTTATCTGTCAGTGGGGTTTCGACGATGAAGCAAACCATCTATTGATGCATCGGAATTTGCCTGCTGTTAGATGGGTTGGTGGTGTTGAGTTGGAGTTGATTGCAATTGCCACAGGTTTGCTCAATGTTTCATTCCATACGAAAGATGTCAAATTGAACTTGCTGCTAATTATGGTCATTTTGCTTTGTTTTCAGGTGGAAGGATTGTTCCAAGATTTCAAGAACTGACACCTGAAAAGCTTGGGAAGGTATGCTGTGATATTTGGATGTCTCAACGTCTAAATTGTATAAAATGGAAGTTCTGTTGCATTCGAAGTTTCACCTGATTGGCCATACTAAAATTTAATCCTTGAATTATAGCTCTTTGTAGGATTTCAATCAGGAGTTGAACCAAGTACTTCTTTGAACCAAAGAATGCTACATCATGACCAAATAGCAACAAAAATGGCACTTTGTTTCAAAGATATTTGTTTGATGGGCAATGCTGGGGAGACACCAACTTCTGACGACATTTTGCTGACCACATGCCTACCACATCATATGGTCAGCAAAATGTGGTCAGATTTTGGTGTCCCCTTAGTTATTGTTGTTTAATTTTATAACAATATCATTTAGGGCATGTTTATGCACTTGTTGTATGTCGCCGTCATCAATTGACTATGATAGTTAATAGTGATGTATTATGTGCAAGCCATCAGTTTACTAAACTGTAGGTTTTGTAGTGTGGGTGAAATTCATCTGTGACTTGTGACTCGGTGTGTTTTATTACTGGTGTATATTTGTTTACATGCTAAAAGACTGTTGTTTGCACACTAAACCTGAACAGGCTGGTCTGGTTAGAGAAAAATCATTTGGAACTACAAAGGATAGGATGCTGTACATTGAACAATGTGCAAACTCAAGGGCTGTGACAATATTTATTCGTGGTGGTATGTTCCTATACCTACATTTCTTTGTTGTTTAGTTGGTGAATATTGGTAATTTTTGTTGGAGTCATGTCTATTATATGCTCAGATTTTTCTGTCACAGATTTTTTGTGCTGATGATATGCTCTCTATAAATATTGATGTTATATTCTAGTATGGCCGTATTTTACCCTGCATCACCAATACAAAATTTGCAAGTGTTATTACGTGTACTGAGCATATACCAAATTATGTTGATATGATCGTTTGGTCGTATTTCATGCTATTTATAAGTAGTTACTTGTTAGAATCGGGATTGTCAACAACTTTTTCTTGTAGAATAATTAGTAATTACTATTACCTTCTAACTGTGGATCTGCTGAAATTTGAATCAGGATCACTTCAAAAACATAGAGAAAACAGGAATGTCAGTCTCATCATTTGTAGCTGAACTGAACCGAGCCCCGGTGTTTGTCTGATTGTGTTGTCACGTGGTCCTTTGTTTGTGACCATGACACCAGTTGACTTCATTTTTGGCGGAACTGAAGTCCTTTATTTTCAATGCATATCTTACAATTTCCAATTTATCACTACCCTATTAAAGGTTAACTAAGTGCCTTTGCATGTCGATGTGGGGATTATGAAAATCGCTCTCGATAGTCTCATGTATTGGTTTTTGGTCTCCTTTTTATTAATTTCCAACTTTCTGTTGCAAGAAAGGTCTAAAGTGGCTTACCACATGATTCCGACCTATCCTATCTGGATTTGTGCGGTTTTCTCTAATATATTCTGCTCAAGCTCATGTGGTTGACATATCTGACCTGTTTTAACAGTTTGAGCCAGGGTATTTCATAGTACAGAACCTCCAAGTGGTCATGGATAGTATTTCAAAAATGTGGTCATGGATAGTATCTAAAAAGTAGTCAGTTGTTTATGCCCCAACTAGAAATAGTATTATATAGCATAAACTATGTCCATGCTTCACTTTGAGCAATTACCATGAAGGGGTTTGGTGCTACAATAGTACAGAACCTTCAACTGGTCAAGAAGGTTTCTAGTGCGGAGTTTATCTTCTTGACCAGTAGAAGGAATTTCAGCAAGCAATGATCCTTCACATATTGTTTCTTAATTAACCGGGACCATGAAGATGTAGCTTCCCTATGCTTTTATATGTTTTACATGTTTCATTTTCAGTTATCTTGAACCTTGGTATTCCTGGGACTAGAGATGGTCTATTCTTTCCCATTATTTTACCAAATCGTATACTCATGAACATAGCGGATCCCTATAGATTTTCTGGTTGAATTTCAAATAGTGTATAATTTATTAACTGATATATTATATAAGTGGTGTTGTTGGGTGCTTACTGAATACAACTGTCCGCATTTTTAGGTAACAAAATGGTGATAGAGGAAACTAAGCGCAGCATGCATGATGCTTTATGTGTGGCGAGAAATCTGATCCGCAACAACTCCATTGTATATGGTGGTGGTTCAGCTGAAATCTCCTGCTCTCTTGCTGTAGAAGCTGCAGCAGATAGGTATCCTGGAGTTGAGCAGGTAACAGCTCTTACTCTTATCTACAATGTGCAGTATAATCCTTGAAGATCTTAACCGTAACTTATTTGGTTTTACAATTTGCAGTATGCTATCAGGTCTTTTGCTGAAGCATTAGATGCCGTTCCAATGGCATTGGCAGAGAACAGTGGCCTACAGCCGATAGATACTCTGACAGCAGTCAAATCTCAGCAAATTAAGGTACTATTTAGTGGCCTTTTATGGTCATGCTTAGGGGTGAGCATCGGTTCGGTTCAAACCGAACCGAACCGAATATGTGAAAATCGAAATAACCGTAAACCGTATTTTTCAAAACCGAAAACCGAACCGCTTTTATAAAAACCGAACAAAAACCGAACCGAATTAATTCGGTTCGGTTTTCGGTCGGTTCGGTTTTCGGTCGGTTCGGTTTCATGGGCCAATGTGCATGGCCTTCAAGTTTTTAGCAAAAAGGGCCTATTTAAATAACAAAATTTTAAAAAATATATGACATTATTGTATTTATGAATTGTTATATTACATAGAGTGAAAGATATTAGTATATATAGATTGAGGGTAGATAGAGAGAGTGCTCAAAGAAGCACCGATATAGAATAGGAGAAGAGAGTGCGCTCAGTTAGGGGTTAATAAACATTAGTATATGTATATTGTGGGTAGTTTGATAAATTACTAAATCTAAATCGGTTTTCGGTTCGGTTTTTCGGATGAAGAACCGAAAACCGAACCGTTATTTCAAAATTTCAAATTTTCAAACCGTAAACCGAACCAATAACCGAAAAAAACCGAACCGTTTGTCATATTTCGGTTCGGTTTTCGGTTTTCAACCGTTATATGCTCACCCCTAGTCATGCTACCTTGTAAAACACTGCATATCTTAGTGTTTTTATCCAAATATCACACTGCTTTAGAATTCAACTTTCTCGAAGAAGTCCGAAGATCACAGAATTTGGGCACCTTATGTTGAGGTCCACTATCATATCCGTCTTATTCGCTCAAAGGGGCTGTTTGGTTGGCTGTAACATATACACCAATTCGAGTGTTTGTTTCACTGTAAATGGTGTCATTTATGTAACAAAAGCTACAATGATTACCCCAATTCCAGCACCACTTGTTGCAGCAAGAATCGCTGCAATACCACTTACAATAGCTTTTGTTGTGGGGAATTTCATTTACAAGCAACCTAGCAACCCCAAAGTTGGTTAATATTTTTTTCTTCCTTTGATTATATTTTTGTGATGTAAATGTGTTGGATGTGTCCCACATGGATCATAACATGGATTTTATTACAATTTCAAGGGCATTTCATAATGTATAATTTGAGCACCTTACGTTGAGATCCACTATCTAATTTAACTGTCTTATCTGCACATAGTTGGTCAATTGGGTTTTCCTTTCTTGAGTATAGTTTCTTTTTTATGTAAATATTTTGGATGTGTCATAGAAGTTATATAGTTTTTGGATTTTATTACATTTTCAAGAGAGAAGTACATTTTATACATAGAGAGAGAGAGAGAGAACACACACACACACACACATAGTGAAGGAGAGAGGGAAAGCTTGGTTGCTGCCTGGCGATTTGGGAATTCCATCCTCAAAGGCGTGCAGGATGACGGTTCGATGGCGGAGAAAAGTTGTCAGCTTGTACCGGAGAGAGCCAATGAAGGCCTATCAAAGGGGGAGGGGGCTGGACGATGGTTTTCCGTATGTCCAAAGGCAGGCCTGGGGCATGCAGGTTCCGTGACAAAGCCCTGCCCGCATGCGTAGGTCCTATGGCGAAGCTGCCGATGTCTTTGGATCCGATCTGGGCAAAGGCGCGACAAAGTGGTTGGCCTCTCAGACGCGCGCCGACGATGATGATGATGTCATGACAAGTGGCGAGCCTAGCAAGGAGCTCCCTGGAGGGGTGGGCGACTAGACCAGGTCGGGTCTCGCTCCCCATACCAATGCCAGAAATGTGTGGTATTTTGCGTCAATCACCTTATGTGCGAATTTGGAAAGCCACATCAGTTTCTTGGGCTGATCTGTGTAAACCTATAATTGTCAAAGATGATATTGAGCTCCAATTTGTTGAATCAATCATGGTCGGTGGAGAAAGGATGGTAGAAGTAGCAGATGATGACCTGATGTAGACAAAAGAGTATTGGAAGAACACAACGGTCCTGTATGTAATGGGAGGGCAACCATTTATTGAGCATCTACGAGGATTTGTATTACGAGAATGGTGACCTAAAGACGAGATAGTTCTTCTTCCGTGAGAATAGATTCTACTTTGTTAAGTTTGGTTTAATGCTAGAGGGTGATGAGCGGGAAACCGTGCAAGTTGACGGTTCGATGGCGAAGAAAAGTTGTCGGCTTGTACAAGAGAGAGCCAATGCAGGCCTAGCAAAGGGGGAGGGGGGACTGGACGATGGTTTCCCGCATGTCCAAGGCAGGCCTGGGGCATGCAGATTCCGCGACAAAGCGCTGTCCGCACGCGTAGGTCCTGTGGCAAAGCTGCCTATGTCTTTGGATTCGATCTGGGCAAAGGCGCGACAAAGCGGTTGGCCTCTCCAATGCGCGCTGACGATGATGTCATGACAAGTGGCAAGCCTAGCAGGGAGCTCCCTAGAGGGGTGGACGACTAGACTAGGTCGGGTCTTACCCCTTATACCAATGCCAGAAATGTGTGGTATTTTGCGTCAATCACCTCATGTGAGAATTTTGAAAGCCACATCAGTTTCTTGGGTTGATCTGTGTAAACCTATAGTTGTCAAAGATGATATTGAGCTCCAATTTGTTGAACCAATCATGGTCGGTGGAGAAAGGATGGTAGAAGTAGCCGATAATGACCTGATGTAGACAAAAGAGTATTGGAAGAACACAATGATCATGTATGTAATGAGAGAGCAACCATTTATTGGGCATCTACGAGTGTTTGTATTACGGGGAATGGTAACCTAAAGGCGAGATCTTCTCCCGTGAGAATGGATTCTCTTTGTTAAGTTTGTTTAACATGACCTTACAGGGAGGACCATTATTTGATGGAGTGCTTGTTGTGCTTAGGAGATAGAATCCGACCACTAGCTTCGAGCAGGACAAATTATCTTTAGTCCATGTTTGGATCCGTCTCCCATGGCTTCCCCTCAACTGTGGATCTTTCTATGGTCATGAAAATGACCAACATCATTGGTATCCCCATACGTGTGGACCAACCCACAAGGAAGAGACTCCAACTGGCGTATGCTTGTGTTTTCGTAGAGATAGAGGCCATTGATCCCCTACCGTGAAAGAGTAAGCTTCATCTACTAAATGGAGTGACATTAGAGTAGGCTGTTGATTACGAGTGGGTGCCACCGGTCTGCATAACCTGTAAGAGTTTTGGGCAATTGGCAATCCATTGCACTGTTGCACAGAGGAACGAGGAATCTGGTCACAGTCGGACGGTACTACAAATAACTAGATAAAATAGGGATAAAAGAGGAAGTTACATGATAGTTAGAGGGAGAGAGGAGGTAATCAAGACAACGAGATAGATGAGGAGGTGAATCTCAGTCAAGTCAACCTGCCATCGCAAGGGGATGAAAACTTGCAGCCTTACACTCTGGTGAATGAACGTGGAAAGGACATGGAGGATGATTTCCCCCCCCCCCCCCCCCCCCCCCCCCCCCCCCCCCTATTTTTTTTGATTCCACAAAGTTAGGACATGGATGTAGGTGGCTACTCTACTATAGCTACTGATGATAGTGTGACTGGGAGGGTCAATATCTTGACTCTGAATGAGAAGTGATGAATTCATGGTCCATCTTGAGACGGAATTAGTGGGCGAGTTTCCGGATATGACTACCGTCCAAAATGGAGGACGTGATTGGGGAAAATGGGGTGAAGGGTTAAAGGCTCGCGAAGTGCAACCCACTATGGACGAAGAGGATGGAACTGAAAGTCCAAGAAGCTGGTAGGTGGAGGGTGAGTGAAGAAAACTGTTCTCTAAAGACGACTCTATTGCATGTGATCTCCCAGAATACTAAGGGACTCCACTAAGTGTATCAGAGCTGAAAATTTCGTGGTTTGAGCGCGGGTTAAGTTTTGGGGGAGACGAAAGATCTATGAAGTGTTTGTAATGTAGGACAAGGTATGGGGGTTCTTCTACCGTGGGAACCCTTCACAGTGAGCTTGAGCTGTAGCGGCATTTTTTCGATTAATACAAATTTCTCGTTTCGATATATATATATATATATATATAAGAGAGAGAGAGAGAGAGAATATCACGTTTCTTCAAATCCCTTGTGCTTGCATCATGCAAACACAAGTAATTCATAGAATTTGTTAGATTTTCAAGAGGACTGGAATAGTGAGGAACACACATCACTACACCACTAAGAGCACAACACGCACACATGTTTGCTACCCCACTCATATTATATAGAAACAACATAAGCAACTTCAGTTAGTTTGATCCAGACCTTGTTAACTTCTTCACTGTTTTTAGTTGAAGACCAAGGAAGGTATGTAGTTCTCTTCATTTCAAAAGTTGGGTTCTGTCCTGCAAAACCAAAATATAGAATATCACCTATAATAAATGAGTGAAGCTGATTAATGCATTCATTATGTGTCGTCATCCTCTTGCTAATTTGCTTGGTCTAACATATTACAATGTGTCCTAAAGAAGTATTTTAATAAATGCCTCTATTAAATCTAGGATTCTTATGCAAACTATTTTTAACTTGAAACCCAGCCTTGAAAGTATTTGAGGATTTTGGATTAGCCCAAATGGAGTCGAAGGTCATAATTCATACGAAATTAGGCAATTGGTTAAGGCGCGACTAGGCGTCCAAAAGGCGAGAGGTGATGTTTCACCGCCTAATCCAAAGATAGACGAGGTATCTTCTCTAGATGATGCCTAGACGAGAAGTGCGCCAAAGGCGAGATTAGACGAGCCTAGGTGCACGACTATGTGTTAGGTGCTTATGCAACTTTTTGGGATTTTTAGTAAGTTTTATGGGTTGCTTGGTTCTATTGGTTTTTAAAGTTGCATGTATAAGTTTTAAAGGTCGAAATATTTTTTTTTAAAAGTTATTAAATAGACAAAAAAGATATTAAAAAAAAAAAAGGCAAGAGGAGAATATCATAAAATGATGACAGAGAAAGAGCAATGACGTTCCTCTCAGCTGGACTCCTCCTTGGGGCGATTTTTTGGACGATTTTTACCATTGTTGGCCGGATTAACTTTAAGGCGAGTTTCACCTTCTTTTTGTTTTTCTATTCTTCTTTGATGATTCTATTATTCTTTGCACTCATCCACAAAAAGTTAGGGTTTGTTAATTCTCTTTTTTCATCCAATCTTCTTTACTTCTTCAATTCCTTTCTCTTTTCCCTCTATAAAACTATTGCAAAAGACAACCCATTTCACACAAACAATCCCATTTAACACAACCTATTTTGACATGCTTGTTTATATATGCTTGTTTTTTTTGGCCAAGTGCTTGTTTTTCTATTATGTTAACTTTGTTTGTAATAATACTTATTCTAACGACTTGAAGAAACAAGTCTTCATTAAGTAATTTAGGAATGTTGAACATTGATTCGTTGATTGATGTTTGCTTTTCCATAACAACAATTTGTATTCTTCCATAATGACTTATGTGTGAAGTTATTGTTTTTAAACTTAATGTCGTGTTTCATAGACTATTTTGTTATCTTGTTAAGTTACTTTGTTGTTTTTACTGGTAATTTGGTATTGTTTTTGTTCGTGGTTTATTGTATAAAAACTTAAGTTTGATGAGTTTTTAGGAATATATGACAAATTTGGATAACCTAAACTGAGCTAAAAAAGTGAGAAAATGTGTTATGAAAAGGAAATTTGATAAGCTGCCTATGTGGCGCTTTACTTCTCCGAGGCTAGGCGTGCCTAGGCGCTCCCAGGCTTTTTGAAACACTGGAATTAGGTAACAAATGGAGAAAATTATCGCAAAAAGAATTCACATGAAGATTCCAGTGTGAGCATAAGAAGAAACTAAAGGGACCGATTTAAGATGACATAATACAAACATTGAGAGGAAAAAAATGTTTGTGTGTACGCATGTACATATACGAAGAAAGGGTATGGTTCCTCTCCACAGAAATTTATTCTGACGAGTGGGTAGACATCAAATTGGAACTTTCCTAGTGGTTTCAACCATAGCATTGAATGGTACATACTTCTTCCATCCCCGTTCTCCCTCATCTTGTTGCCACTACCACACCACCTGCAGTGGATTCTCCAACCTTTAAATCTTCTTCACAATCCACATGCAACCACACTAGCCGGTGTTAAGCTGACCTCGTTCACCACAACCTCGACCTCAAGATACAAGCTAGTGAAACCTCCATGGTAGTATGGTACCCCGTCATTGGTGTGCTGACAAGGTTGACTTTGGTTTTCAAGTCTCTCGGCGGCTATTTTGCAATGACACGGATATGACACAAAATGATAAGCACACGGCGATGTGAACACCTATTTTTGTATGTCCTAGTGTATTTTGGGGTGTCCGTGGTATCTGATATGCGACACGGTAAGAACACGACGACGCAGGCACATCACCTATTTTTTGTGTCCTAGTGTATTTTGGAGTGTCCGTGGTGTGTCCGACATGATATGGTCCATACTTTGTGTCCGTGCTTCCTAGCTCGGGGGCCTCATTAGGTTATTCTGTTGCGTCACCATAGCAACACCATGGACGCCATATTGAGGGTGGAGGCTTGAGCATACCGACTCCGTTGTCATCTCGACCGTGCCAACGCAAGCGGCAATGAACACGATCTTGCTGGCTTGGGTGAGCGGCTGCCCCAAATATCTTGACAGTGTTGCCTCCTTTTCCACCCTCAATAGTGAGATTTCCATTGTGGCCTCATTCTTATCAGCTATCTTTTAGCTCGGAGTTGTGGCTTATCCATCTCAATTTCATCACTGCAACCTTCTGTCAGCATGAAGAGCTGCGGGCTTTCCAGTGCTTGGAGTGAGGTTTTTCCCTTCCATCCTCACGGGCTTGATCTCGTAGCCAGCGAGGATGTAGGATCAGTATAGCTAGCTATAGTTGAAATGGTTGTATGAAGATGATAGGAAAAGCTGTATGAAGATGGAAAAAGTTGTATACAGAGTTCTCCAATAAACCAATAACGTGTTGATATCTCTGCAGATTTTCTGGGGTGATACACTCGACTCCTTTTTCATATATAATATATTTGCTACGTAGCAGATTGGCCCGTGAAATATGAACAAAATTACCACCGCTGATCTAATTTTCTTATATAGATATCATGATTTCGGTTGGCTATCACATACATATTTTAAATACCAAGACATGCATACCAAGTACCATCACCACTAAATGTATATATGGAAATTGGGAAGTACACATTTTACAGACCAGTGTGCACCCCCACCAAATCCAACTAGATATGTACGTGTAGATCCAGCAGAAACTGGCAATGGAATTTCCTTCTTTCCCTTAGAGATCCAAGTGCTCTCCCCAAATCTTGTATTCTAAGAAAAGGAGTTCATCTTGTATTCTAAGAGAAGGAAATAAACAGTGGTCTGTTCACAATTTTTAGACCGAGCACATATCCGCACAATAGTTTCTGGATCCTTGAGGGAAGTAATATGAAGTATTTCTATTGTGCATGTGACGTGGTTAGAATATTTAAAGGTGACATGTGGCAGGAGTTGAAGAATAGTAGGTTCTGGCCTTAATCTTCTGAGACCTATCCTTTCCAACTTTAAGAAAAGGAACAACATTATTTGGAAAGCCTGTCAATGATTCAAGAACTTGATTGTGTAAAAGAAAAAACAGGTTGATTTCTTAAACTTTTTTCTGTCACAAAATATTTCGAAGTCTCACTTTATTTGGGTTGGAATCTGACAGTTGAGAATTGACAATGTAAGGATATATTTTAGTTTCAAGGCCACCAGTGATCTGTTTTTGAGTTATAAATTTGTATATCCTTAACATCAAAGCTAACAGGCGATATATATATATATATATTTTTCCATAAGATGTGTAAGGCTAAATATGTCTGTACTGTAATCAGTTATTGTCTTTCAATTTGAACTTGTACTTTAGATACAAGATTACGTGTAGTAGATTTTGAAGATTTTCCATTGTACTTTCGATTTGGTCTTGCAGGAGAAGAATCCCTATTGTGGAATAGATTGCAATGATGTTGGGACCAACAACATGCAGGAGCAAAACGTATTCGAGACTTTGATTGGCAAGCAGCAGCAGATCTTGTTGGCAACACAGGTGGTGAAAATGATATTGAAGATTGATGATGTCATCACCCCATCTGATTACTAGATGTTTCTGTGGGGGAATTTTCATTGAGAATTCTCTGTAACTATTATATGTTCATGGGAAGAAACTTAGGTTTGGTTTGTAGCAATTTTTGCTCCTGGCTTTCCAACTTTTTATGTTATCGCCATCTTGATGTCAAATACCATATCTGTTTTGCTTTGAATTAAATCCTGTCCAGTCGACTGCAGCATGATACATAGGATTTGTTTTCAGAGTTGTTTCCGGAGTAATGTTTGTTAGTTTTTCATAAAATATTATATTGTGGGCTTTCTGCTATTGCTTGCAGAATAAAAACAGCCTTTTGCCGTTCCATATAATGATTTAGAGGAATCAGAGTTGTTCTATATGATTTAGAGGAAGCAGATTGCTGCCGAGGGAGAAATTCTTCTTATGTGTTGGGCTCATTGTGCACCTTTCGTCCTCAATCGTTAGACTGTATGGGGATATGTGCATTTACACATCCCCATGTAATCTATGAGCCCGACACAGAATAATTTCTCCTGCTGAGGCTAGTTGGTACATAATGATTTTTTTTGTTAATAGACGCAGCTTTTCAAAATAAGATTAGGTATTTGATCATCTTCTTGATCAATCTTTTCACTGTCAAATTCTTTCTCCAGTTCAAATATGATTGAAACAGATGATGGTTTGTCGTGTTGATTAGGATTTAAGATTAAGTGTTGCACCTTTACATGAAGTTCAAGGTGTATAAAAAATTGTTACCAATCGAACTGATAGATTCTAGCCCATAAGATAAACTTTGATTAGCAGAAGTATCCATCTAGTTTTGTTTCTTTCTTTGCTTTTGTTTTTTTGGTTTATTTTCGTGAATTATATTTTTGTTTTGTTTCCTTAACTATGATTCATGCTACATGGAACATTGGAGAATTTTCCCTTCACCATCTATTCTGAAAGACCGAGAACTTGCCATTAAGTCGATGTGAATTAAACAACAATAGTACCTACATTTATCTTTCATCGTGGTCAAGTACAATTTTCTTTCCATTTGGGTGCTATTTATAGGCAAATTATAAGGGCACATGTTTTTTTACTCGGGGCTTGCCAGGATTAGGGCTTGCTAGGCTTTGAGGAACTTTTACTCGGGCTGTCCAAATTTATTTTTCAGGGGCTGTCCAAACCCCCACAACCCCCCCCCCCCCTCCCCCCCCCCCCCCCCCCCCCCCCCCAAACCCAAAAATCACTCTCATTTGAAATTTTTCCTCTCTCTTCACAAACCCTAGCTTTCTTCTTCTTCTACCCATTTTCTTCTTCTCCACCATTTCCATCCTCACATCTCTATCAAAATCTTAGTTTTTTTTTCTCATCATCATCTTCTTCTTCTCCACCATTTCCATCATCACCATCTCCATCAAAATCCTAGTTTCTTCTCTTTCCTAATTTCGATGGCACCCAAAAAATTAAATAAACTCTAAAATGCATGGAAATAAAGGATAAATACTTCTTCCCTCACAAAGAATGCATGGAAATAAATCCTAAAATGCATATTTCACTCTATTATCAAGATTGAAATAAACCATAACATGTTTTTTTTCATTCGAAAATTTCGACTTTAGGACTGCCAGAAATTGTGGCAGTCCTGAAAGGAACTTGCTGTACAGCAAGTATCTTTCAGGACTGCCTTAATTTCTGGCAGTCCTCAATATGTCTAGGACTGCCAGAAATTGTGGCAGTCTTGCTGTAGAGCATATTCCTTTCAGGACTGCCATAATTTCTGGCAGTCCTCGTTACTTCTAGGACTGCCAGAAATTGTGGCAGTCCTGTTGTACATCGAGTCTATTTCAAGACTGCCACAATTCCTGGCAGTCCTCATTACTTCTAGGACTGCCAGCAATTGTGACAGTCCTGTTGTACATCGAGTCTATTTCAAGACTGCCACAATTTCTGGCAGTCCTCAATGCTTATAGGACTGTCAGAAATTGTGGCAGTCCTGATATTAACCCAATTATTCTACAACTAGGATTTCTTCCATAGTTTTCTTCTACAACTAGGATTGCATGCATAATTCTTCTATTAATAAAGAAAAATTGGTTAATAGACTAATAGATTTGATAACCCAATTTCTTCTACAACTAGGGTTTCATCCATAATGTCCAAACAAGAAGAAAAAAAAAAGTAGGGTTTGGAGAAAGAGATCTGAGAAATTAGAAGAGATCAAAAAACCAAAATAAACTAGGTTTGTAAAAATTGATCTTCTTGTTCTTATTGTTCTTGTTCTTTTTCTTTTTCTTCTTCTGCTTCTTCTTCTTCTTGTGAGGAATGGAGAGTGAAGAAGAAAACAAAAATTATAAGCCTTATCTTTTATACCTACCACTTGGATAGCCCTGAGTAATTTTTTCAGTGGCAAACTTGTAAATAATGGAAAACAGTCACTTGGACAGTCCCGAGTAAAAAAGGCTGTGCCCTTATAATTTGCCTATTTATAAGGGTACATTAAAAGTTGATCAGGACTAGGTCAAATCTGATTTTGGTTTATTTACAAATTTGCCATTGAAAAAATTACTCAGGACTAGTCCAACTCTAGGTATATAAGTCATTTTTTTTTCTTTTTTACTCTTGTCTCCTTCTTTAACACATCCAAAGAAGAACAAGAAAAAGAAGAAGAATGTGGGATGTATTTTTTTCTCATCTTCTTATTCTCCACCATTTTCATCATGACCATCTCCATCAAAATCCTAGTTTCCTTCTCATTCCCAATCTCAATGGCACCCAAAGGCTCCTCACAAACAATACACAAACCCTAATATTGGTGGGTGAACAAACAATGTATAAACCCTTTGGTGGGTGAACACGACATTCCTTCCAAAGCAGTCTCGGTAACTCCCCGACCGACAAAATTCTATTTTTGCAGTCCTAAGATCGACCAAGTCGACTTTATAACTGCCACAATTTTTTTGCAGTCCAAAATAATTCTAGGACTGCCAGAAATTTGGACAGTCCTGCTGGACAGCAAGTCCATTTTAGGACCGTCCAAATTTCTGACTGTCCTGGTAGTGGATAGGACTGCCAGAAAGTTTGGTAGTTCTGACTGTTCAAAAAAATTCATTTTAGGTATAAATATATTTTAGAGAGAAGTTTCTCAATTTTGTTCATTTCAAAATAAACATATTTTAGAGATAAGTCTCTCAATTTTAAATCTATTTTAGAATCTCTCAATTATCATTTCGGTTTAAATTCTTTTTGAAAATTTAAATCTATCTTATAGATAAATCTCTCAATTTTTTTTTTTGATTAATAAATCTTCATAGATAAAACTGTCAATTTTAAACAATCTTATAGATAAATCTATTTTAGAAGTATTGAGGACTGCCACAAATTATGGGAGTCCTGAAATGGACTTGATATACAACAAGTCCATATCAGGACTGCCATAATTTCTGGCAGTCCTAGAAGTATTGAATACTGCCACAATTTCTGGCAGTCTTAAAATCGAAATGATATGTTAGGGTTTATTTCTATCTTGATAATAGAGTGAAATATACATTTTAGGGTTTACTTTCATGCGTTATTTGTGTGAAATAATGAAATAAACATTTTAGGTTTATTTTCATGCATTCTTTGTGAGGAATGGAAATGGTGGAAAAAGAAACTAGGATATTGATGGAAATGGTGGGAAAAGAAACTAGAATTTTGATGGAAATGATGGAGAAGAAAACTAGGGTTTATTTCCATGCATTCTTTGCCATCGAAATTGGTAATGAAAAGAAAATTAGAATTTTGATGGAGATTGTGAGGATGAAAATGGTGGAGAAGAAGAGAAGAAAACTAGGATTTTGGGAAGAGAGAGAGAGAGAGAGAGAGAGAGAGAGAGAGAGAGTCAAAACTTAAAATGAGGGTGAAAATTTGGGTTTTGAGGGGGTGTTGGGTTGGGACAGCCCAAAGAGTAAAAAATTGGGCTATCCTGAGTAATTTTCTCTCAAACCTGGGCTAATCTCAATCTGTAATGCTCATATCTCGTATTACGTATTGGGAATACGTGTACGTATTTCGGGCGCGTATTTTTGGTTTGTCATAATTAGTTAGCCTTGGATTTTTATTTTGCATGTTGCATTAGCATGGTTCATCATGGGATTGCATTGGCTTGGTTTGGTTTGGTTTAGTGGGTTGGTTTGGTTTTATGTGGAGAACCACTCCCACCTACCACCACTCCCACCATAAATATCTATCCCACTCTCTCTCTCTTCCATTATTACTCATTACTCACTTCTTCTTCTCCACCATTACTTCTTCAACCACCAGAGAGAGAGTGGAGAGCTTAGGCAAGTGCATCTTGCTTCATGGAGGAAGTCCATTTTTATTGTTCCATTGTCTTCCTCATGTGTTTCTAACCCACTTTAGTACTTGGCATTTTTCATTTCTATGGTTAAATTTTTGTAGATCTAGCTTTGTGGTATTTTTGGGTTCCAGGACTTTTGATCCATCACACTAGCATATTTTGCTAAGTTGATGATCCCATGATTTCAGAGAAGTTCGTTAGGTCCAATTTGACCTATGGAAATTTTGCATGAGCCGCATGAACATCTTAGCACTCAGCCGCATGGCCTACTAATGCAATAGCAAGCATTTAGCTTACATGCATTATTTAATGCAATACTAATAGTCAGCCGCATGTGGCACTTGGTTGTAGCCGCATGAGCTTGAAATAATAGATGCATTAAATAATGCATGGCCCTGGGTCTCCAGCCGCATGCACATTAATGTGTTATACCAATGCATGCAATATTTTAATGAATAATTTAATGCAATTTTTTCAAACACATACACTTAGCATCAGCCGCATATACAAATGCATTGTTAACCCATTCTTGAAAGTCAGCCGCATGAGAATGCATTTAATGCATTGTTGAACACAAGCCGCATGTAAAGCATTGATAAAGGCTTGTCCAGCCGCATAACATTCTTGAGCATTAATAAATGCTAGACCGGCCACATAGCATTCAAAGCAATTGCTTTGCTCATAAAAGCATTGATTCAATACCTTTTTTGAATGAGCATTAAATGCTTTATTAAAGTCTTAAGTGAATGTCTTGTCAAGAATGAGGCATTAAATGCAATATCAAGGCATTAATCCAAAGCTTGTTCCAGGAAGAGCATTAAATGCATTATTAAGTATTAAATCTACTGAATTATTCCGGAATGCATTTAATGCATTGCAAATACAATTTTTTTTAAGGCTTAGTTAATGTATTTCCTTGAAAGCTAGCCGCATAAGGCTTTTCTTTGATACATTTGTTTTCTTAATGCATTTGCAAAGCATTCTCCAGTACTAGCCGCATAAGGAAATCATTTAATATTAGTTGCTTGTTTGCATTTTCATGCAAGCAGACCACATGGCCATTATTTATTTATTTTCGTTTGTTGTACCTTCATACAAGTAATGTGAGGGTGAGCCGCATGGCCTTGGTTATTCCTGGGCCGCATGGCAAATTGCCATTGTGTGCTGGCCACGTGGGTTTAATGTATTGATTATTGTTGGGTCCCACATGGCCACTATACTTGAGTGGCCACGTGCCCCTTTTCTTTGTTTGAGTGGAAGCTCGCATTTATTGCCTTCCCACTCTCGGTCTTTTCTGGGTGCATGAATATTTCTTGTAGGCATTTACCCCTGGCCGCATGGTCCCATTCAGTTGTTTTCTGGCCGCATAAGTTCTGGCTGGCCGCATGGGCGTGGCAGCATTAATTGCTTCCTGACGTGATAGCATTTATAACCCAGCCGCATGAGGATTGCAGTTAATGTATTGTTGTAACCAGCCGCATGAGGGTCCCACTATCTTTTGTCTTATTTGATTTTATGGCCTATTTATTGTTTCCTGGCCGCATGGATGGTCTTCTAATTTTGGACCGTATGGGGTCCCTCCCACTCTTGGCCGCATGCACAATTGTATGCTAGCCGCATATGGCTTGCTGGCCTTAAATGTCTGACTGTTTGTATTTAAATAATTTCGGAGCCGCATGGGTGGCCTCCCACTCTCTTTGACCGCATGTATGTTCTCCCACTTTTGGACCGCATGAGTCCACTTTGATTGTTTAAATGTTTTATTTGCCTGAATTGTGGTCAGAATTTCTTCCCACTCCCAACATAAAAGTTGTAGAGTTTCTCCTTGGCTTCAAGAATATATATATTATATATATATATATATATATTATTATTTAATTGTACAAGTTTCTTTCCTCCTTGATAATGGCATGACTTGATAGTGACCCGCCGTGGTGCACTCCCGACATGATAACTTGACCTGACAAACTTGACATGATAATTCTTGATAGTGGCCCGTCGTGGCGCACTCTTGATGATAAACCTGACATGATACTTCTGGTAAAGCCGTTGCGACGACTGCCTGACATGATAAGTATGAATGACCTGGACACCGTGGACGATTGTGCTTGTACAAATGAACCCGTCTTGTCTTGCATCATGTCTAGGACGGGGACCCCTGAGTACCACGGTCAGGGTTACCCACTGAAATGGACTAAGGCTAATTACTAGAATAATCCAGTAGTTCATGGAGAGACTTTTCCAGTTACCTGTTGCCCCTTTGATTCCGGCCTTATATATATATATATACATGGGATTTGTTGCTATCCGTCGAGATGAGCGCACTTCCAGCCCGCCGTCGAGTGTGGTATCTTAGGACACATGTATCTTACTACAGTGTGTCTGCTATATCATGCTATCTTTTTCCTTTTCTTTGCTGGGGTCACTCAGGTAGCAGCAGGCGGGTAACTGGACTTGGAAGAATCTCACTGCATCTTGCGAGTAATTAGGCTTGTGATAACCCTAGTTAGTTAAAGTATCAAGCCGTACTTATTGCTTGGCCGTGATTGTTGGATGGAGTTTAATCAGTCTAGTCTCGTCTTGATCCTGTACAAGATTGTTACATGTCCTGATTTCTTATATTATCTTACCGATAAATGGTGGGAGAAACCAAGTTCTGTTCAGACGAAGGGTTACAACCCCGGTCCTTGTTTGGTTTACGGGTTGTAACCTGGTTATCTGAATAGTCCCATGGTTATCTCATCGTATATCATCCTATCATGCTTTTCCAATATGTCCTGTCTTTTATTGATTCTGTACAAGATTGTCTTTTATATATTCACCTGTCGTGCTTTTTCTTAAATTACTGTCTTTTATTATGTAATTATATTCTTGTGCTAATTGATGGTTTTAGTTCCTAAGTGAAGCCTCCTTTGTGGCACTTGCTCTTTCTGGGGTCTGACCCAGCTGGTTTTGTATGGCCAGATACCAGAGCAGCTTCAGAGGATCTACCGGTTTTCCAGCCCGATGGTGAACACCAGGCGTAACCAGGGCAACGAGTGGGTTTATTTTTGCTCTCCCACTCTATTGTAAAATTATTCTTTTGAGGCGTTTAGCTGCCGAGCAAGTGTTAGCTCGTGTACATTTTTACTTACTGTCTGCCTACGGGCTGTAACATGATTGGCAACCTAGGGTTGATCATGTATGACTAAAACTCTTGCTAGTCCTCACATTTTGTAACGACTAGCTTCATGATCAGCTGAATATGTAATGTTTGGGACGCCTTACTATTGTATATTTGGTAATCTTACATCTTGTAACTCTATTTACTTGCTTGTGATTGAGACACTAGGCTTGTTCATGACCTTAAGAGACTGTTGGCTTGTAGATAAACCCTCATATATCTAGACAGCCGTGACCGTATAGTGGAGTGGATCCCATTTCATTATACGTAGCTGGCTATGTCTGCCCCCGCTCTCCAGTATTCTGGTTCTGGGGAGTGACATGGTTTAAGTGGTGGCCCATGCAGGTCTTGTAAATCAAGATATGTGAGGGTTTACCGAATAGATGTCTCAATCAGTACTCGCCCTTGATCTCTGCTCGTATCCTCTTAATTCCTGAAATTCTTGTCCTGATCAGATGCTTGTAATCCTTGATCAATCCTGGTCCTTCCTTATTGTTCCCTATGTTGTCTTCTTCAGCGGCATTGTTCCTGGACCTGCCGATCAGCAAGGCGGAGCACCTCCCGTGGACCAGCAGCAACCTGGGGATCAGGCCCAGCACTCAGAAGCACCCTTTCGGGTCATGCCTCACGGAGATCCAGAATCCCCGGTTCAGCCAGCCCAGCCCGCAAGGCAGGATGATGAAGCCTTGGTTGGACTTATCAGGGAGTTGCTTGCATCGCAGGATCCTCGAGGAAACGCTTTGCGTCAGGCGGTGGCAGATGCTCTAGACAGAGGTGGACATCATGGAAACAGTGCAGCGAACAGTGACAGGACCGGAGGTCGAAAGCGATCTCGCGGCCAGATAAACCAGTCGTTAGCCCCAGCCCCGGCAGCTAGGGCTTTGACCATTTGTCACCCCCGTTTCCCGTATTTCGTAATTATACTCGAAGTTGGATTTTGGCATGTATCTTATTTTCTTGACTAGCGGATTTTGGATTTCTCGTACATTGGTTCTCGACCCGGCTTGGTTTATTTTATGGAGAAAGATTGGTTTGGTTTGGTTTATTTTACATTGGAACACCTTAGCCTATGCTCCTCCCTCATTTCCACCACAACCACCCTCTTTATTATTTCCACCTACCTTTCTCTCTCCTTATAACTCTCTCATTTATTTCTTCATCTTCTTCTTCTTCCTTCCTCTACACAACACCAACACCCCTTAGGCAAGTGCACCTTGCCACCACTTGAGAACCACTCTTTATTTGTCCATTAGCTAGATTAGGCCATGGTGATCAATATTAGAACTTGACATTTTGTGATTTGGAGTCTCCATTGTTCTAGATCTAAGTTTCTTCTATTTTCAATTTTGCATGGTTTTGATCTATTTAAGTTGTATTTTTATGGGTTTTGATGTTCTTATGTTGGAGAGAATTGAATTTCACCCAAGATAGAACTTTGCAAAGTTGGATTTGGACTTATTTTGACCAAGTTATGGACTTTTGAAGCTTTGGGTTCAACCAATGGAGTTCTTGCTGATTTGGAGAAGACAGTGAGCAGTGTACGCGAGCTTTTTAGCTTGCGCCACTGAGCTGCGCGTGCTCTTTAGCGCAGCGCAGTCCGATCCATACACTGCCTTTTGGGAGCGTATGTCTTGCATACGCTCACTTGGGTGACAAGGAGTCGTATGGAGTTCATACGCTGCCTTGATGAGGAGTCGTATGAAGTTCATACGCTGCCTTGATGAGGAGTCGTATGGAGTTCATACGCTGCCTTGATGAGGAGTCGTATGGAGACCATACGCTGCCTTTTGGGAGCGTATGTCTTGCATACGCTCACTTGGGTGACAAGGAGTCGTATGGAGTTCATACGCTGCCTTGATGAGGAGTCGTATGAAGTTCATACGCTGCCTTGATGAGGAGTCGTATGGAGTTCATACGCTGCCTTGATGAGGAGTCGTATGGAGACCATACGCTGCCTTTTGGGAGCGTATGTCTTGCATACGCTCACTTGGGTGACAAGGAGTCGTATGGACCTCATACGCTGCCTTTTGAGGCGTATGGAGTACTTGCACTGAGCGTATGACTTTTGCACTGAGCGTATGGCCTTTGGCTGACTTGGTATTATGTCAGCATGTCAGATTTGGTTTTATTTTCCTTAAGCTTGGCTCTTCTATAGCCCTGTATATTGATATTTTATTAGATATTTTACGCCCATTTTATATCCTTACGCCTTTTGTCATGAACTTGATAATCACGAATTTATGTAAAATGTTTGGAAAGGATAACTGAGCCTGACACGATAGTGACCCGTAGTGGTGCACTCCTGACATGAGTAACCTGACATGACCTGATAGTGGCCGTCGTGGCGCACTCCTGACTAGTACACTTGACCTGATAACCTGACATGTTATATCTTGATAAGCTGTTGCGACGGCTACTTGACATGACATGACCTGTATAATAACCTGGACACCGTGGGCGATTGTGCTTGTATAAATAAACCAGTCCTGTCTTGCATCATGTCTAGGACAGGGACTCCTGAGTACCACGGTCAGGAGTACCTACTAAAATGGACTAAGGCTAATAACTAGACTAATACATTAGTCATGACGAGATTTCCCAGCTACAGACAATCCCGTTACCTGGGCACGCCTTGGGATCTGTAGCCTGCCGTCGAGTAGGGCACATTTCTAGCACACTGTCATGTGTTGCACCCTTCAAGCTACCTAAGGGTACATTCGTTTCCTGGACGATGTACCCACCTGAATTCAACCCTAATCTTTTAACCCGGGTAACCTGGATGGTCTGCAGGGCTTGTGGCTGTGGAATAATCTCACTGCATCTTGTTAGTAATTAGGCTTGTGACAACCCTAGTTAGTTAAAGTATCAAGCCGTAATTCTTGCTTGGCCGTGAAGTGATTGGATGGAGTCTAACCAGTCTAGTCTTGCCCTGATCCTGTTCCAGATTGCTGCATAACCAGAATGCTTGCATTTATTTTACCGATAAATGGTGAGAATTCCAAGTTCTGTTCAGACGAAGGGTTACAACCCCGGTCCTTGTTTGGTTTACGGCTTGTAACCTGGTTATCTGAACAGTTCCATGGTTATCTCGTCGTATATCATCCTGGTGTATTTTCTTTATTTCCAGTTCTTACTTTTATTTATATCTTGTGCTGATTGCTGGTTTTAGTTCTTAAGTGAAGCCTCCTTTGTGGCACTTGCTCTTTCTGGGGTCTGACCCAGCTAGTTTTGTGTGGCCAGATTTCGGAGCAGCTCCAGAGGATCTACCGACCTTCCTGCCAGATGGTGAACACTAGAAGGAATCCCGACAATGAGTGGGTTTTATTTTGCTCTCCCACTCTCTTGTAAAAATATTCTTTTGAGGCGTTTAGCCGACGAGCCCCTGTTTAGCTCGATTGCACTTACTGTCTGCCTACGGGCTGTAACATGATTAACAGATCCTAGGGTTGATCATGTATGACTAAACTCTTGCTAGTCCTGACATTTTGTAACGACTCGCTTCATGATCAACTGAATATGTAATGTTTGGGACGCCTTACTATTGTATATTTAATGATCATACATCTTGTGACTTTTACTTACTTGCTTGTGATTAGGACACTAGGCTTGTTCATGACCTTAAGAGACTGTTGGCTTGTAGATAAACCCTCATGTATCTAGACAGCCGTGACCGTATAGCGAGATGGATTCCATTTCATATACGTAGCTGGCTATGTCTGCCCCCGCTCTCCAGTATTCTGGTTCTGGGACGTGACATGGTTTAAGTGGTGGCCCATGCAGGTCTTGTAAATCAAGATATGTGAGGGTTTACCGAATGGATGTCTCAATCAGTATTCGTCCTTGATCTCTGCTCGTATCTTCTGAATCCCTGGATTCTTGTCCTGATCATATGCTTGTATCGCTGATCTGTCCTGGTCCTTCCTTATTGTTCCCTATGTCGTCTTCTTCAGCGGCATTGTTCGTGACCCTACCGACCAGCAAGGCGGAGCACCTCCTGCGGACCAGCAGCAACCTGGAGATCAAGCCCAGCATTCCGGAGTAGCCTCCAGAGTCGTGCCTTCTGGCAGAGAGCCACCAGTCCAGCCAGTTCAACCTGTAGAACATGATGACGGTACTTTGGTAGGACTCGTCAGGACCTTGATAGCTTCCCAAGACCGGCGTGGAGATGCCTTGCACCAGGCAGTGACAGATGCTTTGACCCGGGGTGGTCATCAGGATAACAGCGCGGCCAACAGCTTCAAGCGCTTGAACCCTCCATTCTTCGACGGTAGTGAAGATGCTATCGCGGCAGATGCATGGCTTCAGGACACAGAGGTGATTCTAGAAGCAGCCAGGACCCCAGAGAACGAAAAGGTGGCCGTTGTATGCCTGCAGTTGTTAGATCTTGCCCGCAGCTGGTGGGCAGCGCAGGCCGTTGGACTAGCAGCACCCATTACTTGGACAGTATTCAGAGAGAGATTACAGACCAAGTATTTCGATGCCGTGGCTCGGTATGATCTGCAGACGAGGTTTACCAATCTGAAGCAAGGAGGCAGGACGGTCGACGGATATGCGGTCGAGTTTTCCAGACTCAGTCGGTTTGCTCCCACTTTGGTGGCAACCGAGTATGATAGAGCCCAGCGATTCCAGCAGGGACTTCACCTTGGAGATCTTGTTGGCAGTTGAGTAGTTTGAGCATCAGACTTTTGATGCAGTCTTGAGAGCAGCCCGGAGGCATGAGTATACCTCCCAGAGGATTGTGGATAGGGCCGGAGGTCGGAAGAGATTCCACGGCCAGATGAATCAGTCTTCAGCACCAGCCCCGGCAGCCAGGGCTTTGACTATTGGAGCTCCGAGGCGAGCGGCCTCAGTAACGTCGGTTCAGCATTCAACTCCGACGCACCCTCAGCAGCAGAAGCAGAAGAAATCTTCCGCAGTGGGCTGTTCTCATTGTGGAAAGCCAGGCCATGTGGTGACAGAATGTCGCAGGGCACAGGGATTGTGTCTGGCTTGTGGAGCACCAGACCATAGGGTTGGATCCTGTCCGAATAGGGGTGGTTCATCATCGTCCAACATTTCTAGCTCTTTGGTGAGAGGACCAGCTCCGGTCCAGCAGCAGCAGTATCCATTGCCGAGGCCCTTGCCGCCTCAGACCCAAGTATTCCAGCAGCAGAACCCCCAGCAGTATGCACAAGTAGAACTGTCAAAACGGGCCAGGCCCGTTGGGCCGGCCTACCCTGCCAATAAAAAAGGTGGGTTGGGCTATAGATTTAGAGGCCCGTTTCGCGGCGGGCCTCGGTGGGTTGGCCCGTGCGGGCCGCGGGCTTGGGCGGGGCGGGCTTGGGCGGGGCGGGCTAGCCCGCGGGCTTGCTACTGTATATTAACTAAGTAATACTTATATAGTTATATGATATAAATAAATATAATATGAAGGGCCACTGATTGCTGAATGAAGCCACAGGCCCTAAGTATATACATCCTGGCATTGGCATTGGTGATTGGCATTCTTAATTGAATATATAGCCAAATGCCAATGCCAAATGTATATAGCTATATACATTTTATAATCAAAATATATACATTTGGCAGCTATATACATTTTATATACATTTAGCGGTGACCCAGTAACAGCTATATACATTTGGCATGTGAAATTGGAGATTGCAATTTTGATCCTGACATTCTTAATTTTTGTTTTTGTGATGGCATTGGTGAAGCGGGCTGGCCCGCCTGGCCCGCGGACCTCCGGCGGGTTGGGCTGGGCTGGGATTTTTAGGCCCGTTCAAATGGTGGGTTGGCCCGTCCCGCCCCGCTAAATAGTGGGTTATGGTGGGTTACGGGCCGGCCCGCCCCGCCGGCCCGTCCTGACAGCTCTATGCACAAGTCCCAGCCCAGAGTCAGAGCAGGCAGCGAGGATTTCAGCAGAGGGGACCAGCACCCCGAGGGAACGGTCAGGCTATGGTGATGACCGTGGAGGAAGGATTGGCACCAGGGGAGGTAGTGGCAGGTACTATTCTCGTCAACTCCTTTCCAGTTTCAGCTTTATTTGATTCTGGTGCATCGCATTCTTTTATGTCTGCACGATTCGCGACACAGGTAGGATTGGAGCCCGAGTCATTATCAGTAAGGCTCAATATACTTACTGGTAATGGACTTGTGAGAGTCGATAGGGTGTTTTCCTCGTGTCGGATCGTAGTTAGCGGTAGAGAATTTCCCGCTAGATTGATAGAATTTCCGATGGCCGATTATGATGTGGTCCTAGGGATGGATTGGTTGAGGAACCAGTATGCTAGGATAGACTGCCACATTGGCAGGGTTGTTTTTAGCATTCCAGGCGAGCCGGAGTTTTCTTTCTCCCGAGGCGAAGTTGAGTCATCTCCTCCAGTATTGCGGATGGCAGTAGCAGCAGTTCAGTTGCCCAGGATAGTCGAGGAGTTTCCAGATGTTTTCCCAGAAGAACTTCCAGGTATGCCTCCGGAGCAGGAGATCGAGTTCACTATAGACTTGATTCCCGGGACAGCCCCAGTGTCAGAGAGAGTCTACAGGATGGCACCGTCAGAGTTGGAGATATTGTACAAGATGATTGAAGAACTCAGAACCAAGGGATTCATTCGTGCTAGTGGATCGCCTTGGGGAGCCCCGATGCTTCTTGTAAAAAAGAAGGATGGTACGTCCAGGTTATGTGTTGATTATCGTACCTTGAACTCAGTGACAATCAAGAACAGATACCCTCTTCCGAGGATAGATGACTTGTTTGATCAACTCAAGGGGGCTTCAATATTCTCGAAGATTGATTTGCGCTCAGGTTATCATCAGATCAGAGTCAGAGAGCAGGACATCCCGAAGACAGCTTTTAGATCGAGATATGGGCATTGGGAATTCCTTGTTATATCTTTTGGAGCAACCAATACGCCGGCAGTATTCATGGACCTCATGAATCGCATCTTCATGCCTTACTTGGATCAGTTTGTGATTGTGTTCTTGGATGACATTCTGGTCTACAGCAAGAGTGAGGCAGAGCATGAGCAGCATCTCCGTATAGTTCTTCAGATCCTCAGAGAGCACCAGTTATATGCCAAGTTCAGTAAATGCGAGTTCTGGCTCGATCGCATTTCGTACTTGGGTCATATCATCACTGGAGGAGGAGTAGAAGTGGATCCCCAGAAGATTGTGGCTATTGAGTCATGGCCAGTGCCCAGCACAGTTACAGAGGTTCGTAGTTTTCTTGGATTGGCCGGCTACTACCGGCAGTTTGTTTCGGATTTTGCTCGAATCTCAGCTCCATTAACGCAGTTGACCCGCAAGGATGCGCAGTTTGCTTGGACAGCAGTGTGTCAGAGTTCTTTTGAGCAGTTGAAGCGAGGCCTGATAACAGCTCCTATTCTCACACTTCCAGATGGGACCGGAGGATTCTCAGTGTACTGTGATGCTTCAGGCAGAGGTCTAGGATGTGTTCTGATGCAGCATGGAAAGGTAATAGCTTATGCGTCACGACAACTTCGTGATCATGAGAGGAATTACCCAATCCATGACTTGGAGCTGGCAGCAATGGTGTTTGCACCTAAGTTATGGAGGCACTACTTGTATGGAGACAGGATGGAGATTTTCACCGACCACAAGAGCCTGAAGTATATTTTCATCCAGAAGGATCTCAACATGCGTCAGAGAAGGTGGCTGGAGCTTCTTGTGGATTATGATGTCAACCTGCAGTATCATCCTGGGAAGGCCAATATTGTTGCGGATGCATTGAGCAGGAGAGCGGGAGTTTATTTTCTAACAGCGCAACCAGAGCTGTTAGCAGATCTTCAGAAGATGGGTATTGAAGTTGTTCTCTCTTCCAGTGTGGCCTTGATGGCCAGTATGCAAGTTCAGTCCACTATAGTCGAGAGGATCCGGATGGCACAGTCGGCAGATTCCAAGCTTCAGTGACTCAGAGCAGAGTGTGAGACAGGACGAAGACCAGAGTTATACATTCATGAGGATGGTACACTTCGACATGGTAAGCGTCTTTGTGTACCCAGCGGAGATATCCGGCAGGAGATCATGTCAGAAGCGCACAGTTCGCAGTATTCCATCCATCCCGGCAGTACGAAAATGTACCGTGATATTCGGCAGCATTTCTGGTGGAATGGTATGAAGCGGGAGATAGCTCGGTTTGTCTCTCGGTGTTTGGTTTGCCAACAAGTTAAGGCTGAACATCAGAGACCGGCTGGACTTCTTCAGCCCTTGCCGATTCCAGAATGGAAGTGGGAGCATGTGACCATGGATTTTGTGACTGGACTACCTAGATCCCCAGCTGGTAGAGATGCTATCTGGGTTATAGTTGACAGGCTCACGAAAGTGGCTCACTTTCTTCCATTCAGAGTTGGTCAGTCGACGGCTCAGTTAGCAGAGATGTACTCAGGCAGATTGTCAGATTGCATGGTGTGCCAGTCAGTATCACCTCGGACCGAGATTCAAGATTTATGTCATACTTTTGGCGTAGCTTGCAAGAGAGTTTGGGAACTCATCTCCAGTTCAGTTCAGCATATCACCCACAGACAGATGGCCAGTCGGAGCGTACGATCCAGACTCTTGAAGACATGTTGCGGTCTTGCACACTTGACTTCGGTGGTTCATGGGAAGATCACTTGCACCTGGTGGAATTCTCGTACAACAACAGTTTCTAGGCCAATATCCAGATGGCACCGTTCGAGGCACTGTATGGTAGGAAGTGCAGATCCCCGCTAGCCTGGGATGATGTTGGAGAGAGACAGATGCTCGATCCAAAAATGATTGCCCAGACAGTTGAAGTGGTCAGGCGAGTCAGAGATCATCTTCGAGTTGCCCAAGATCGCCAGCGCCATTGGGCCGATTCTCATCGGCGCCCTCTCGAGTTTTCGGTCGGCGATCATGTATTCCTGAGGATTTCGCCTAACCGTGGCGTCATTCGTTTCGGCGTACGGGGCAAGCTTAGTCCTAGGTATATAGGACCGTTTGATATTCTGGAGCGAGTAGGAGATGTATCATATCGTCTCGCTCTTCCACCGTCGCTAAGCGAGGTGCATGACGTGTTCCATGTATCCCAATTACGACGGTATATCCCAGACCCGAGCCACATTCTGGATCATTCGGAATTGGTTGTTGGTACCAACCTTTCGTATGAGGAGAGGCCCGTGTCTATATTGGACCGGAGAGAGAAGATCCTCAAGAACAAGACTATCAAGTTAGTCCGAGTTGCTTGGGGTCATCACTCTTTGGGAGAGTCAACGTGGGAGCATGAGGATGATGTCCGATCGCGATATCCCGACTTGTTTGACTCGTGAGGTATAATGTCTTCTTATGCCGCATGCCTTCGATTTCTTGCTTGAATGAGTGATTGTCTGCCTAGTTATAGCTTGCATGTGATTAATATAGCTTGTCATTGCTCCTCTAGCCTCTTGATTTAATTCCGAGGACGAAATTCTTTTAAGGTGGGTAGAGTTGTCACCCCCGTTTCCCGTATTTCGTAATTATACTCGAAGTTGGATTTTGGCATGTATCTTATTTTCTTGACTAGCGGATTTTGGATTTCTCGTACATTGGTTCTTGACCCGGCTTGGTTTATTTTATGGAGAAGGATTGGTTTGGTTTGGTTTATTTTACATTGGAACACCTTAGCCTATGCTCCTCCCTCATTTCCACCACAACCACCCTCTTTATTATCTCCACCTACCTTTCTCTCTTCTCATAACTCTCTCATTTATTTCTTCATCTTTTTCTTCTTCCTTCCTCCACACAACACCAACACCCCTTAGGCAAGTGCACCTTGCCACCTCTTGAGAACCACTCTTTATTTGTCCATTAGCTAGATTAGGCCATGGTGATCAATATTAGAACTTGACATTTTGTGATTTGGAGTCTCCATTGTTCTAGATCTAAGTTTCTTCTATTTTCGATTTTGCATGGTTTTGATCTATTTAAGTTGTATTTTTATGGGTTTTGATGTTCTTATGTTGGAGAATTGAATTTCACCCAAGATAGAACTTTGCAAAGTTGGATTTGGACTTATTTTGACCAAGTTATGGACTTTTGAAGCTTTGGATTTAACCCATGGAGTTCTTGCTGATTTGGAGAAGACAGTGAGCAGTGTACGCGAGCTTTTTAGCTTGCGCCATTGAGCTGCACGCGCTCTTTAGCGCAGCGCAGTCCGATCCATACGCTGCTTTTTGGGAGCGTATGTCTTGCATATGCTCACTTGGGTGACAAGGAGTCGTATGGAGTTCATACGCTGCCTTGATGAAGAGTCGTATGAAGTTCATATGCTGCCTTGATGAGGAGTCGTATGGAGTTCATACGCTGCCTTGATGAGGAGTCGTATGGAGACCATACGCTGCCTTTTGGGAGCGTATGTCTTGCATACGCTCACTTGGGTGACAAGGAGTCGTATGGAGTTCATACGCTGCCTTGATGAGGAGTCGTATGAAGTTCATACGCTGCCTTGATGAGGAGTCGTATGGAGTTCATACGCTGCCTTGATGAGGAGTCGTATGGAGACCATACGCTGCCTTTTGGGAGCGTATGTCTTGCATACGCTCACTTGGGTGACAAGGAGTCGTATGGACCTCATACGCTGCCTTTTGAGGCGTATGGAGTACTTGCACTGAGCGTATAACTTTTGCACTGAGCGTATGGCCTTTGGCTGACTTGGTCTTATGTCACATGTCAGATTTGGTTTTATTTTCCTTAAGCTTGGCTCTTCTATAGCCCTGTATATTGATATTTTATTAGATATTTTACGCCCATTTTATATCCTTACGCCTTTTGTCATGAACTTGATAATCACGAATTTATGTAATATGTTTGGAAAGGATAACTGAGCCTGACACGATAGTGACCCGTAGTGGTGCACTCCTGACATGAGTAACCTGACATGACCTGATAGTGGCCGTCGTGGCGCACTCCTGACTAGTACACTTGACCTGATAACCTGACATGTTATATCTTGATAAGCTGTTGCGACGGCTACTTGACATGACATGACCTGTATAATAACCTGGACACCGTGGGCGATTGTGCTTGTATAAATAAACTAGTCCTGTCTTGCATCATGTCTAGGACAGGGACTCCTGAGTACCACGGTCAGGAGTACCTACTAAAATAGACTAAGGCTAATAACTAGACTAATACATTAGTCATGACGAGATTTCCCAGCTACAGACAATCCCGTTACCTGGGCACGCCTTGGGATCTGTAGCCTGTCGTCGAGTAGGGCACATTTCCAGCACACTGTCATGTGTTGCACCCTTCAAGCTACCTAAGGGTACATTCGTTTCCTGGACGATGTACCCACCTGAATTCAACCCTAATCTTTTAACCCGGGTAACCTGGATGGTCTGCAGGGCTTGTGGCTGTGGAATAATCTCACTGCATCTTATTAGTAATTAGGCTTGTGACAACCCTAGTTAGTTAAAGTATTAAGCCGTAATTCTTGCTTGGCCGTAAAGTGATTGGATGGAGTCTAACCAGTCTAGTCTTGCCCTGATCCTGTTCCAGATTGCTGCATGACCAGAATGCTTGCATTTATTTTACCGATAAATGGTGAGAATTCCAAGTTCTGTTCAGACGAAGGGTTACAATCCCGGTCCTTGTTTGGTTTACGGCTTGTAACCTGGTTATCTGAACAGTTTCATGGTTATCTCGTCGTATATCATCCTGGTGTATTTTCTTTATTTCCAGTTCTTACTTTTATTTATATCTTGTGCTGATTGCTGGTTTTAGTTCTTAAGTGAAGCCTCCTTTGTGGCACTTGCTCTTTCTGGGGTCTGACCCAGCTGGTTTTGTGTGGCCAGATTTTGGAGCAGCTCCAGAGGATCTACCGACCTTTCTGCCAGATAGTGAACACTAGAAGGAATCCCGACAACGAGTGGGTTTTATTTTGCTTTCCCACTCTCTTGTAAAAATATTCTTTTGAGGCGTTTAGCCGACGAGCACCTGTTTAGCTCCATTGCACTTACTTACTGTCTGCCTACGGGCTATAACATGATTAACAGATCCTAGGGTTGATCATGTATGACTAAACTCTTGCTAGTCCTGACATTTTGTAACGACTAGCTTCATGATCAACTGAATATGTAATATTTGGGACGCCTTACTATTGTATATTTAATGATCATACATCTTGTGACTTTTACTTACTTGCTTGTGATTGGGACACTAGGCTTGTTCATGACCTTAAGAGACTGTTGGCTTGTAGATAAACCCTCATGTATCTAGACAGCCGTGACCGTATAGCGAGATGGATTCCATTTCATATACGTAGCTGGCTATGTCTGCCTCCGCTCTCCAGTATTCTGGTTCTGGGGCATGACACCATTAGAGCTCCGAGAAGGACAGCTTCGGTTACGTCGGTTCAACATTCAACCCTGACGTATTTTCAGCAGCAGAAGCAGTCTTCCACAATGGGCTGCTCTCATTGTGGGAAGCCTGGACATGTTATTTCAGAATGTCGCAAGGCTCGAGGATTGTGTTTGCTATGTGGAGCGCCGGACCACAAGGTAAGGTCCTGCCCGTTCAGGACTGACTCATCACCAGCCATGATCAGTTCATCGGTTAGGAGACCAGCCCCAGTACCAGTCCAGCAGCAGTTTCCATCCCTGAGGCTGTTGCCGACGCAGGCCCAAGCTTTTCAGCAGCAAAGGCCTCAGCAGTATGCCCAGTTGCAATTTCAGTATAGGCAGAGGCGATTCCAGCAGAGACCCCAACCGTATGCCCTGACCCCGACTCAGATTCAGAACCAGCAGAGAGGTTTCTAGCAGGATATCTTTCCTCTTTCTCGTACCTTCGATTTCCTTGCTTACATACATGATTGCATGATTGATTGCTTAGTATAGCTTGCCTGATATTAGTATAGCTTGTCCTTGCCACTCTGGCCTCTTGATTGAATTCCGAGGATAAAATTCTTTTAAGGTGGGTAGAGTTGTAATGCTCATATCTCGTATTACGTATTGGGAATACGTGTACGTATTTCGGGCGCGTATTTTTGGTCTGTCATAATTAGTTAGCCTTGGATTTTTATTTTGCATGTTGCATTAGCATGGTTCATCATGGGATTGCATTGGCTTGGTTTGGTTTGGTTTAGTGGGTTGGTTTGGTTTTATGTGGAGAACCACTCCCACCTACCACCACTCCCACCATAAATATCTATTCCACTCTCTCTTTTCCATTATTACTCATTACTCACTTCTTCTTCTCCACCATTACTTCTTCAACCACCAGAGAGAGAGTAGAGAGCTTAGACAAGTGCATCTTGCTTCATGGAGGAAGTCCATTTTTATTGTTCCATTGTCTTCCTCATGTGTTTCTAACCCACTTTAGTACTTGGCATTTTTCATTTCCATGGTTAAATTTTTGTAGATCTAGCTTTGTGGTATTTTTGGGTTCCAGGACTTTTGATCCATCACACTTGCATATTTTGCTAAGTTGATGATCCCATGATTTCAGAGAAGTTCGTTAGGTCCAATTTGACCTATGGAAATTTTGCATGAGCCGCATGAACATCTTAGCACTCAGCCGCATGGCCTACTAATGCAATAGCAAGCATTTAGCTTGCATGCATTATTTAATGCAATACTAATAGTCAGCCGCATGTGGCACTTGGTTGTAGCCGCATGAGCTTGAAATAATAGATGCATTAAATAATGCATGGCCCTGGGTCTCCAGCCGCATGCACATTAATGTGTTATACCAATGCATGCAATATTTTAATGAATAATTTAATGCAATTTTTCCAAACACATACACTTAGCATCAGCCGCATATACAAATGCATTGTTAACCCATTCTTGAAAGTCAGCCGCATGAGAATGCATTTAATGCATTGTTGAACACAAGCCGCATGTAAAGCATTGATAAAGGCTTGTCCAGCCGCATAACATTCTTGAGCATTAATAAATGCTAGACCGGCCGCATAGCATTCAAAGCAATTGCTTTGCTCATAAAAGCATTGATTCAATACCTTTTTTGAATGAGCATTAAATGCTTTATTAAAGTCTTAAGTGAATGTCTTGTCAAGAATGAGGCATTAAATGCAATATCAAGGCATTAATCCAAAGCTTGTTCCAGGAAGAGCATTAAATGCATTATTAAGTATTAAATCTACTGAATTATTCCGGAATGCATTTAATGCATTGCAAATGCAATTTTTTTAAGGCTTGGTTAATGTATTTCCGTGAAAGCTAGCCGCATAAGGCTTTTCTTTGATACATTTGTTTTCTTAATGCATTTGCAAAGCATTCTCCAGTACTAGCCGCATAAGGAAATCATTTAATATTAGTTGCTTGTTTGCATTTTCATGCAAGCAGACCACATGGCCATTATTTATTTATTTTCGTTTGTTGTACCATCATGCAAGTAATGTGAGGGTGAGCCACATGGCCTTGGTTATTCCTGGGCCGCATGACAAATTGTCATTGTGTGCTGGTCACGTGGGTTTAATGTATTGATTATTGTTGGGTCCCACATGGCTACTATACTTGAGTGGCCACGTGCCCCTTTTCTTTGTTTGAGTGGAAGCTTGCATTTATTGCCTTCCCACTCTTGGTCTTTTCTGGGTGAATGAATATTTCTTGTAGGCATTTACCCCTGGCCGCATGGTCCCATTCAGTTATTTTCTGGCCGCATAAGTTCTGGCTGGCCGCATGGGCGTGGCAGCATTAATTGCTTCCTGACGTGATAGCATTTATAACCCAGCCGTATGAGGATTGCAGTTAATGTATTGTTGTAACCAGCCGCATGAGGGTCCCACTATCTTTTGTCTTATTTGATTTTATGGCCTATTTATTGTTTCCTGGCCGCATGGATGGTCTTCTACTTTTGGACCGCATGGGGTCCCTCCCACTCTTGGCCGCATGCACAATTGTATGCTAGCCGCATATGGCTTGCTGGCCTTAAATGTCTGACTGTTTGCATTTAAATAATTTCGGAGCCGCATAGGTGGCCTTCCACTCTCTTTGACCGCATGTATGTTCTCCCACTTTTGGACCGCATAAGTCCACTTTGATTGTTTAAATGTTTTATTTGCCTGAATTGTGGTCAGAATTTCTTCCCACTCCCAACATGAAAGTTGTAGAGTTTCTCCTTGGCTTCAAGAATATATATATTATATATATATATTATTATTTAATTGTACAAGTTTCTTTCCTCCTTGATAATGGCATGACTTGATAGTGACCCGCCGTGTTGCACTCCCGACATGATAACTTGACCTGACAAACTTGACATGATAATTCTTGATAGTGGCCCGCCGTGGCGCACTCTTGACATGATAAACCTGACATGATACTTCTGGTAAAGCCGTTGCGACGGCTGCCTGACATGATAAGTATGAATGACCTGGACACCGTGGACGATTGTGCTTGTACAAATGAACCCGTCTTGTCTTGCATCATGTCTAGGACGGGGACCCCTGAGTACCACGGTCAGGGTTACCCACTGAAATGGACTAAGGCTAATTACTAGAATAATCCAGTAGTTTATGGAGAGACTTTCCCAGTTACCTGTTGCCCCTTTGATCCCGGCCTTATATATATATATATATATATATATATATATATATATATACATGGGATTTGTTGCTATCCGTCGAGATGAGCGCACTTCCAGCCCGCCGTCGAGTGTGGTACCTTAGGACACATGTATCTTACTACAGTGTGTCTGCTATATCTTGCTATCTTTTTCCTTTTCTTTGCTGGGGTCACTCAGGTAGCAGCAGGCGGGTAACTGGAGTTGGAAGAATCTCACTGCATCTTGCTAGTAATTAGGCTTGTGATAACCCTAGTTAGTTAAAGTATCAAGCCGTACTTATTGCTTGGCCGTGATTGTTGGATGAAGTTCAATCAGTCTAGTCTCGTCTTGATCCTGTACAAGATTGTTACATGTCCTGATTTCTTATATTATCTTACCGATAAATGGTGGGAGAAACCAAGTTCTGTTCAGACGAAGGGTTACAACCCCGGTCCTTATTTGGTTTACGGGTTGTAACCTGGTTATCTGAATAGTCCCATAGTTATCTCATCGTATATCATCCTGTCATGCTTTTCCAATATGTCCTGTCTTTTATTGATTCTGTACAAGATTGTCTTTTATATATTCACCTGTCGTGCTTTTTCTTAAATTACTGCCTTTTATTATGTAATTATATTCTTGTGCTAATTGATGGTTTTAGTTCCTAAGTGAAGCCTCCTTTGTGGCACTTGCTCTTTCTGGGGTCTGACCCAGCTGGTTTTGTATGACCAGATACCAGAGCAGCTCCAGAGGATCTACCGATTTTCCAGCCCGATGGTGAACACCAGGCGTAACCAGGGCAACGAGTGGGTTTATTTTTGCTCTTCCACTCTATTGTAAAATTATTCTTTTGAGGCGTTTAGCCGCCGAGCAAGTGTTAGCTCGTGTACATTTTTACTTACTGTCTGCCTACGGGCTGTAACATGATTGGCAACCTAGGGTTGATCATGTATGACTAAAACTCTTGCTAGTCCTCACATTTTGTAACGACTAGCTTCATGATCAGCTGAATATGTAATGTTTGGGACGCCTTACTATTGTATATTTGGTAATCTTACATCTTGTAACTCTATTTACTTGCTTGTGATTGAGACACTAGGCTTGTTCATGACCTTAAGAGACTGTTGGCTTGTAGATAAACCCTCATATATCTAGACAGCCGTGACCGTATAGTGGAGTGGATCCCATTTCATTATACGTAGCTGGCTATGTCTGCCCCCGCTCTCCAGTATTCTGGTTCTGGGGCGTAACACAATCCGAACTAGGTCAACTTTTGATGTGCCCTTATAAATAGCCTAAACTTATTATTGGTTGTATCTAAATGATGTTGGGGAATTTATGTATCCATTGTTTGGAATGATATGATTATAATATTTATTGTGGTAAATACATATTTATTATTTTATTAATCATTGAAAATAGTGTAATAGTGTTGTAGTAGTTGTCGTAACTGGTGTTAGGGTCTGCTTGGATAGATGTAACTCTTTGAAAGTGTGAAAGTGGCACTTGCAGAAAGTTGAGTTTCAGTGGATTTGCAGCAAGTGGCACTTTCAAAAATGTGTTTGGATAGAGTATTTTTTGCCTGTTGCAAGTGGAAAAAAATGTGTTTGATGTTTGGATGGTTGTTGTAAGTGGAAAAAAAAGTAGTTTGGTTGTTTGGATTGTTGGAAGTGGAAGTTTTGTGGAGATGTGGTAAATCTAGGTACGGTTACCCCCAAGTTTATTTTAAGTATATATTGAAAATGAACCTAATTGATAAAATTTATATAAACATTACAAAGATTGCACAGCCATTTTTGACAAATATGATAATATAAATTAAATTAATTAGCATAATTAAATTAAGTATTATTATTAAATATATTCTCTTTTTCACATTTCCATTATTATTATTAATTTAGTTACCACTATTATCATAATTACACCTAGCATACAAAGAATTTTTCAAACAACATAGAAATAAATATCACAACACACTTCTTTATTTTCTTCCGCAAATATGATGATGAATTTCAAAAAATTCGATACATGAAAACCAATAACCTGATACATTGTTGCATACATATGAAAACCACATAATACTGATGAACAATTTCCCCCTTGAACATTAAAGCCTATATGATACCCATAGATACTCGAATGAGTTAAACCAAGTTATGGAAACTGCACTCAAAATTGAACTAAAATGCCTGAACATCAAAACTGCAAAGCCTCCTTGAACATCAAAACTGCAAGAAATTTCCAGATCTGGTTCATAGAACCCGAAAATAGCATGATTTCATCACGAAAATGTAAGGAAAAAATCAAAAGAAATAGCAGATCTCGGTCGCATGTTCACAAAAATGTAAGAGAAATTTTTTTTACCTCAACAAACGGAAAAAACCACCGCGGGAGGAAGGTGACTGGAGCTAGGGAAGGGGGAGAACTCCTCTTTCCTTGCAAAAGTGAGGATCCTAGTACACTTCCAGTGGAGTTACTCCACTTTTCGCGTGTAGGTGGGGGAGTAAAGTTTGGAGGGGACAAGACACTGTGTGGTGGCAGAGATTCCACACTTTCGGCTCCCTCTCTCCAGCAACCAAACGGAGGAAGTGAGAAAGTTCTCCCCAAAATCAAACGACTTCCCTCAAAAACTTTCACTTCCCGTATACTTACTCTGAACCAAACAGCCCCTTAATGTTGTTGAAGTGTTACCCTTACAAAAAATAATAAAAAAAAATAAAGGGAGGGAGGGCAATCCGATGGATGGTTGAGGCCGGGCCTTTGGTGGTCGGGTTGGAGACCGAGTCACCCAAGGAAAAAGTAAGGGTTTGTTTGGATTGAGGGAAGAAAAAGTAAGCAGACTTAAGTGGGGTTAAGTAAAAATAAGTTAAATGAGGGAGAGAAGAAAAAGTAAGTAGAGTTAAGTAGGGTTAAGTGAAAAATAAGTTAAGTGAGGGAGAATAGAATCAATATATATAATATTGTTTGGATTGGAGGGAGAGTTAAGTTGGGTGTGTTTAATAACTCTTACTTGGATTGATGGTTTTGAGTGAGCAGTATTAATAAAAATATAATAGTTACCAAAATATTCTTATTATATATGTCATAAAATTAAATATAATTTTCAAGCCGTAGGAACTTATGCTCAAATAATGAAGGAGCCAGCCACACTAATTAAAATTTGTCAAAATATCTTCCCAAATGAATAAAATAAAATTTAATTATAATTTTAATTAAAATTTGTCAAAATATCTTCACAAATGAGGAAGATACAGAGTAACATGTTGAAAGCATGAAAAAAATAAAATAAAAATAAAATATTTTATAGGACAAATAAAGAATATTTATGACTTTTTGAACAAAACTCCCCAATCTCTTGTTAGCCCTTCGATTGCGGGGTTAAAAAATAAACAAAATCCTACTTAACCCTCTATAACCCCCCTCATAAACCCACTCCCTCAAACTAAGCATAGTTTTTATTCCCACTCACTTAACTCTCTTAACCCTTAATCCAAGTAGACCCTAAATGACCTAGATAGGTTTTAATGACAAAATTTAGAAATATTTTAGCAAATGTTCCTATTAAAAAATATAAAAACTAGTATATACCTCCACTATTTAAAAAAAACTAAAAAATATTTTTAATTTTTTGTACGGAACAGCTAAAAAAAACTAAGATATAATTTCCACTATTTTAATGGAGATTTTTATTGTTTCGTATAAAAGTCGGAGTATCTTTTAGTTTTTAAAAATAACGAAAATATATGCTACTTTCTATAATTTAAGGTTTTTTTAGGGGCACCACCACTTCTACTAGGGGACAGCCCAATTTTTTTTTGAAAAAATTACAAGTTTGCCATAGGTTTTTGTTACTAGGGGGCAGCCCAAAATTGACTATAAAAGCCAAACTTCTTTTATTTCTTCTCTTCCTCCACTCTTTACTTCTCTTCCTCCACTCTTCCTCCACTCTTTTTTTCTCCTCCTCATAGAAACCTAGAATTAACCTAACCTAGGTGAAATTGTCCCCCCACCTAAATTTGTTAAAGATAATAGTGTCAATCACTTCTCCCATTTATTTGTAAGTCGTCGAATTTATTTTTGTGTAATATTTTAACCTAAATTTTACATATAAAAGTTGAATTTTGTGTTTAATGTAGAAAGAAATAGAAAATGGAACAACCCGGACCATCAAATGCTGGATACTCTCCTCCCACAACGTCCGAAGAACACTTTGATGCATCGGAAGGCCTCGTGGTAACTACACTTTAACTTTATTTCGGATGGAAAATCGGATTTTGACACAGAGGACTGCCACTTCTCTGGCAGTCCCTCTCATGGATTTGGACTGCCAGGGATGTGGCAGTCCTATATATGTGAGGGACTGCCACATATGTGGCAGTCCTATAGATGTGGCAGTCCTTTTGACTTTTAACTTCTATTGTAGGAGTTGCGATCTTCCGATGTTGCGGTACATGCTCCAATTGCAACCGATGTAGGGCATTTATTTTGGACCGATCTTTCGTTTCAATCAGGCGACGATGCGGTACAATGGTGTCGAGAAGTTGGACGGGAAAATAACTTAGTTCTAGTGATATCCAGATCGTGCCGAAATCGCCCGGGACGACACAGTGTGATGGTTGGCTGTGAAAGAGGTGGTGTGTTGAGATCGCACAAGAAAGACACAGTTATCCAAAATAAAGTTCCAAGAAAGAAAGCTGGAACGAGGAAATGTGGTTGTCCATTCACGATCCAGATTAGAAACGAAGAAGAAGGAAAGTGGTCAGTACAAGTGAAGAATGGAACCCACAATCATAAGATTGCCGAGACACTATTGGGTCATCCGTATGTCGGACGGTTGAACCCTACGGAGAAGAAGATAGCCGAAGACTTGTCCACTTCCGGTGTTGCACCGAGACAAATATATTCAGTCATACGGCATGAAGATGAGAAGAACATGTCTACGATGAGGTCAATATACAACGCTCTATCTTCTTCGAACGCTATCCGGACCAAATCAAGAATGGCGATACAAAAAGTGCTGAAGTTGCTTGCCGATAATCATTACGTTGAGTTCCATAGAAGACATCTCCAGAGTAATGAAGTAGTTTCAATCTTTTAGGCTCATCCAGATTGCATAAGTCTGGCCAGGTCTGTTGCCGACGTGTTAGTCCTTGATTGCACGTACAAGACCAACAAGTTTAAGATGCCTCTCCTTCATATTGTCGGATTCACCTCTACTTGAAAAATATTCCCGGTGGCATTTTGCTTCATGAAGAGTGAAAAACTTGAAGACTACACATGGGCATTGGAGAAACTGAAAACACTTTACACCGGTCATACAGAGCCGTCAGTTCTTGTGACCGACAGAGAGTATGCCCTAATTAATGTTATTCGCTTTGTTTTTCCTCAAGCGGATACATTGCTATGCACTTGGCATGTCAATCGTAATATTCAAGCCCAATGTAAGTTAAAGTTTCAGAAGGAGGAAGGTAAAATTGACATGCAAAATTTTCAAGAATTTTCCAATGACTGGAATTGTGTGTGGCGAGCCTCTACGATTGACAGTTACGACGCCGCATGGTACATGTTCAAAGAAAAGTGGGAGGCGAGGGAGCCGGCATGCATTTTATACATCAAAGATACATGGCTTGAACCGCACAAAGAACACTTCGTCTTAGCATGGACGAATTTGGTGAAGCATTACGGCACGACAACTACCAACCGTGTCGAATGAGCATACTCTGTAGTGAAGAGACAACTAAAATCATCTCTCGGCAACTTTGTCTCTGTTTGGCAAGTTATACATCTATTGGTAGAGCGGACGATGAATGAAATTAAGGCATCATTTGAGATGAACTTAAATATAGTCAAGCATGAGCATAGAAAGGATGTACTGTTAGATGCTTTAGTTCGCGTGGTATCTCACACGGCGTTGACATTAATATGTGATGAGATTAAAAGGTCAAAGTATGTCGGGTTTGATCCCCAGGTTTACGGGTGTGTACATCGACATACACTGGTCCTCCCTTGTGCACATCAGATTAATAAATATCGCCGTGAATCCATTCCTATTCCAGTAGAAGCAGTCGATCAACGTTGGAGGCAGTTGTCTATGATGCCTGTGGTGAAGACGGACGATGATTTTTTCTCTTTGACACAAGTGAAACTTATCTCGCCAGATATTAACAATACATTCTTTTCGATGTGCGCTCCTCCGACGGACCACGGAGTGTCTAACCTATGTACTATAGGTCTGATCGGGGATCACTTCGTTATACTAAAGATGATCGCTCATTCTCCGATTCCTCCACCTTCAACAGTTTGGTACAAAAGAGCACCGGTCGAAGCCATCGCTTGGACCACACCTTTCGTTGACCAGATCAACCATTGTAAGAAGTTGTTGAAGATTGAGGAGCCAAGAGACTTACCTGCTGACCACTACGACGTCGAAATCGACTAAGTATATATATATTTACAGTTTGACATTTTGTATATGGAGGACCACTTTTGTATACAGTGAAATATGAAGTCCAGTAATATATATGGAGTAAATTTTGAGTATATGTGTTTACCTGTGCCTACCTGTGTTATATGTGTCTACCTGTGTTATATGTGCCTACCTGTGTACTATATGTGCCTACCTGTGTTATATGTGCTTACCTGTGTGTTATCTGTGTTATATGAGTGTACCTGTGTTATATGTGTTCACTGTTACAGCGTTTCAGTTAAAGCGTTTCAGTTTGAGAAACTCTGTCACAGAGTATCAGTATCAGGACTGCCACATCCATGGCAGCCCTACACTAAAGTAGGACTGCCTGGGTTGTGGCAGTCCTAACTAAAACTTGCTGTTACAGCAAGTTATAGTTAGGACTGCCAGCCCCCTGGCAGTCATACTTCAGTGTAGGACTGCCATGGGTGTGGCAGTCCTAGCAGTGCAACTCTGTGATGAATTTATGTGTGAATGAAATCATCACAGCCCTGGATGTGGCAGTCCTAGATGAAATGTTCTGTGATCAAGTCACAGAACAATTCATCTAGGACTGCCACACCCAGGCCAGTCCTTCACATGTGTTGGACTGCCCTGGATGTGGCAGTCCTAGATGAAATGTTCTGTGCTGAACATTTCAACACAAGTATCCAACACATATCCAACACAAGTATCCAACACAAGTATTCAACACATATCCAACACATATTCAACACAAGTATCCAACACATATTCAACAGAAGTATTTCAACACAAGTATCCAACACATAACCAACACAAGTATTTCAACACAAGTATCCAACAACATGTTCGACACCCAAAAATATCAACATCTAAAAATATTTCAACACAAGTATCCAAAAACATGTTCGACACCCAAAAATATCAACATCCAAAATAGCCAACTTCAGACAATCAGACAATCATACTACATATCATGGCGGACCTTCGAACGAGACTCCGCATTATGCATGAATGGAAACTCAACCTCGTCGTCGATGCGCTCAAGCTCGTTGGCGACCAAGGCACTAGTGTCGACCAAGACACTAGTGTCACTTTGGCAAGCGCTCCGAAGTGTCTTGGCCAGTTCCTTCGCCCTTCTAGACTGTAAATGAAAGTATAATTGAATTTAGTCTACAAACATGAAAATCTCAAACTAATTACTAATGCGAAACTCACCATCTTCACCAATGAAACATACAAGATGTTTTTCGAAGGAAGATTTCCAACAGCTACTACGGCCTCGGAACCCAGGTTTGTAGGGTTCAACAACTTAGGATGTCCGACCCGCCGGAAGTACGGCATGTAGTCCTCGCTGCAGTCGGCCATCTGGGTGACCGGTTGACTCTCATCTTCCCCAAGCAGGTACCTTTGCCACTCGGAGTAGAAGTCGGTCACCCAGTCGAAATACGTCGGTTTGTAGTTCAATGGTTGGGTCCCGCGGGGAGGTTCCAACATCTGTAGTGTGCGCTTCGGCACACTTTGTACGAAGCCAAACTGTCGAAGTACACGATCAGGCATGTACGGCTCCGTGATATCATAGCATGTGATCATGCCATGAAATAAAGAAACTTGTTGGATGGCACAACTCCCCTCGCGCAAATCCCGGTATGGATCCCAAAATATCTGTAGGAAAATAGTTAACAACAAAAAAAACTTAACATGAAAAAATATGTCCCAATTTATTACCTCTTCTGGTACCAAATTGTCAAGTACTTCACGAATGGAAGCCAGTATTTTCCAATCTTTGGTTTCCACCTGGGCCGGCCTCCATCGAGCCACTCTAGGAAGGTGTTCAAAATAGTTTGGGTTCAGGTCACCCCGCCTGAGCATCGGAAAGTGCTCGTATATCCATGCCTATTCAATTTATAAGTTAATAGTCACAAAATATAAACAACAAAATGAAGTATACGAGATTAAATTGTTGGAAGTTTTCTTACATGTAGCAGAGTCTGGCATCCGACAATTGTCTTAGTCCCGACATGGGATGCGATGCCGAACTCGCGGTAAAGATAGGCGAGAATACCGCTACCCCACGATATATCAATGAAGTCATCCACGGACAATAAATTGAGCATGTACCTCGCATGTATCGAGGTTCCGGACTTGTCCAAAATGCCCACCGTTCCTAGGACGAACAGCATGTAAGCACGGGCCACCGTGTCGACCAACTCATCATCATCCTCATCCAATTCCATATTCGTGAAGTGCTCCACCAGAAATGACAGAGGAATTCCATATGATTTCTTGAAGCCGGAGAGAGTTGTAAAACTAGTTTCCTCAAGTCCAAGGTTACTTGAGACAAACTTGACGATCTTCGAGTATCATTTTGTGGATTTTTCATTTCTGTAATGTTCTTTGGTCATGACGAGATCGGTAACTGGTAGCTCCAGTACCTGGTAGACGTCGTCAAGTGTAATGATCATCTCCCCGCATGGAAGATGAAACGTGTTGGTCTCCGGGTGCCATCTCTCCACAAAGGCGGATATCAGGGCACTATCCATTGTCCTATAGGCATAATCTGCCAAATTATGCAAACCGCTCGGTACGATTTTAACCTGGACGGCCTCCGATAAGCTTCTAAACGGCCAAGACACGGTTTTTTTTCTCGTGACTCACAGCCCTAAGGATACGATATGTCCTCTGTATATCAAACAACATATAAAAACATAAAAAATATGAAATACATATAGATATCATATACTAAACTGGTAGCTTACAAAAGTAATGTACATACCGGGTTCTTCCATATTGCATATGCAATATGGTTCTCAAAAGAAGCCAACATTGAGCCACCTGGCGGACGGACATGCGGCTCAGAAGGACCGGCCTCCTCAGATGGAGGTGTAGTGTCCCGAAATTCGTGATACGTATTTTATACGTGATCGTATTTCTGACCAGTATTTTTCATTTTTTTCTTGACCAGTTAAGTTATGGTATATTTCATACTTAGCATTGTAGTTTAATTGTCATTTATCATTCCTGGATTAATTCTGATTAATGGAGCTTGGTTTTATTTGGATAGGAATTGGATTGGTTTGGTTTATTATGCATTGGACCATCTTAGCTAACCTCCGCCCTCAACACAACTTATCCTCCCCCATTAAAATCCCCACCTAACACTCTCTCTCCTCATTATTTTCCTCCATTAATTCTTCTTCTTCTTCCTCCACACAACTCTCCAACCCATTAGGCAAGTGCACCTTGCCACCATATGAGAACCACTTTTTATTTGTCCATTAGCTAGATTAGGCCATGGAGATCAACATTAGAACTTGACATTTTGTGATTTGGAGTTTCTATTGTTCTAGATCTAGGTTTTAACTATTTTTCGGATTTACATAGTTTTGATCTATTTTGGTTGGATTTTTGTGGGTTTTGATGCTTCCATGTGGAAGAGAATTCAATTTTACTCAAGTTAGAACCTTGAAAATCTAGATTTGGCTTTGATTTGACAAAGATATGAAAATTTGAATTTTTGGTGTTCTTGGTGTTCTTCTCGGCCAGGAGTAGCAGCCTGCAGCCTGCGCTCTTTAGCGCAGTGCTGGATTGCGCATCCCCCTCGGCCAGCGCTCTTTAGCGCAGTGCCGACCGCGCAGCTTGCCCCTTGGCGAACTGCGCTCAACCCGACTGTGCATGGATTCATGCGCTGTCTGCTCATGCGCAGTCTGCCCATGCGCAGTCTGCTCATGCGCAATCTGCTCCTGCGCGGTCCACTTCTGCGCAATCCATCTCATGCGTAATCTGACCCTGCGCCATCCATTCCTGCGCAACCTGATCTTGCGCAGTGTATACTCTGCGCAGTCTACCCTTGCGCAATCCTCCCTTGCACAATCCAATCAATGCACAAGGCAGCCCCTGTACCCTTGGTCCATGCGCAATGACCCATTGTGCAGTACATCCCCTGTGCCCCTTTAACCCTGTGCCCTTTGACCCCATGTGCAGTCTACCCTTGCGCAAGGTAACCCTTGCGCAAGGCAACTCTTGCGCAGCTCTTCCATGCGCAGTGCATACCCTGCGCAGCCCAACCCCTGACCCTCTTGCACAACCCACTTGTCTATGATGAATTTGTTTATTTCTTGAGCTTGGCTCTTCTATAGCCCTGTATATTGATATTTTATTAGATATTTTACGCCCATTTTATATCCTTACGCCTTTTGTCATGAACTTGATTTTACTTAATATGTTGGAATGACTATTGTACATGGCACGATATGACAAGGAACTAGCATAACATGACAGTGACCCGTACATGGCACGGTATGACAAGGAACTAGCATATCCTGCTTGCTTGTGCAATCCACTCGTATTGTCTTGCATCATGTCTAGGACGTGACTCCCTGGTTCCCACGGTCAGGGATTCATACTGAATCTGGCTAGGTTAATGACTAGATTGATCAATTAGTTCATGAAAAATTTCCCAGTTACCTGTTGCCCCTTTGGTCCCGGCCTTATATATATATACATGGGATTTGTTGCTATCCGTCGAGATGAGCGCACTTCCAGCCCGCCGTCGAGCGTGGTACCTTAGGACACATGTATCTTACTACAGTGTGTCTGCTATATCATGCTATCTTTTTCTTTTCTTGCTTGGAGCATTCAGGTAGTAACAAACAGATAACCGGACTTGGAATTCTCATTGCATCTTATTAGTAATCAGGTCTGTGATAACCCTAGTTAGTTAAAGTAGTAAGCCGTAGTACTTGCTTGGCCGTGATTGATTGGATGGAGTCTAGTCCCTCTTGTCCTGTCCTGATCCTGTGCAAGGTCATGACATGACATGATTACTCGTGCTTTACCTTAATCATGTTTAATTGCAAGTCTTGAATTCGCGTATTTTATCTTACCGATAAATGGTGGGAGAAACCAAGTTCCGTTCAGACGAAGGGTTACAACCCCGGTCCTTGTTTGGTTTACGGGTTGTAACCTGGCTATCTGAATAGTCCCATGGTCATCTCATCGTATATCATCCTGTCATGCCTTTCCATATGTTCTGTCTTTTATCGATTCTGTACAAGATTTGTCTTTTATATCTAACTATCATGCCTTTTCTTAAATTACTGTCTCTTGTTATGTAATTATATTATTGTATTGATTGCTGGCTTTTGTTCTTATTTTGTGGCCTCCTTTGTGGCACTTGCTCTTTCTGGGGTCTGACCCAGCTGGTTTTGTATGGCCAGATACCGGAGCAGCAGCAAAGGATCTACCTGCTTCCCAGCCCGATGGTGAACACTAGACGGAACCGGGCAACGAGTGGGTTTTCTCTTTTTGTTTCTTCCACTGTATTATTAACTGATATTCTTTTGAGGCGTTTAGCCGACGAGCACTTGTTAGCTCGATGCACTTTACTTTCTGTCTGCCTACGGGCTGTAATCATGATTGGCAACTCGAGGTTGATCATGTATGACTTAACTCTTGCTAGTCCTTACATTTTGTACGACTAGCTTCATGATCATCTGGATATGTAATGTTTGGGACGCCTTACAATTGTATATTTGGTGGTCTGATATCTTGTTACTATTATTACTTGTTGAGATTGAGACAATAGCTTGATTTGACCCTAAGAGACTGATGGTTTGTAGCGTACCCTCACATAGCTAGACAGCCGTGACCGTATAGCGGGATGGTTGCCGTTCCGTTTTATATAGCTGGCTGTGCACGTCCCCGTTCTTCAGTATTCTGGTTCTGGGGCGTGACATGGTTTAAGTGGTGGCCCATGCGGGTCTTGGCATTTAAGAAATGTGAGGGTTTACCGAATAGATGTCTCAATCTGTACTCGCCTTTGATCTCCACTCGTAATTCTTATCTCCTTGGATTCCTGACTTGATAACATGCTTACATCATTGTTCCATCCTGGTCCTTCCTTAATATCCCTGATGTCATTTGCTTCAGTGGCATCATTCCTGTTGATCAGTCAAAAGGAGCTCAGCCAGCAGCCCAGCAACAGCAAGAGGATCAAGATTAGTCCTCGGCAGCCGCCTCCCGAGCCATACCTCCTGGAGAACCAGTGCCCCCAGTCCAGCCAGTTCAGCCAGCAGGATCAGAGGATGGGGCCTTGATAGTGCTCATCCGTGAGTTGATTGCGTCTCAGGATCGTCGAGGTGATGCCTTGCAGCAAGCAGTACAAGAAGCTCTGAACAGAAGTGGTCCTCGAGGGAACAGTGCGGTCAACAATTTCAAGCGCCTGAACCCTCCCTTCTTCGATGGCAGCGAGGATGCTATTGTTGCAGATGCCTGGCTACAGGACATTGAAGTGATCTTAGAGGCAGCCAGGACCCCTGAAGCAGAGAAGGTGGCGGTGGTGCGCCTGCAGTTACTGGATCTAGCCCGCAGCTGGTGGGCTATGCAAGCAGCGAATTTGGGTACGTCTGTCATGTGGGCGGTATTCAGTGATATGTTCCAGACCAAGTACTTCGATGCAGTGGCTAGATATGACCTGCAGACCAGGTTTAGTAATCTCAGGCAGATGAGCAGGACGGTCGACGGATATGCGGCCGAGTTTTCAAGGTTGAGTCGATTTGCTCCCACCTTGGTGGCAACCGAGCTAGACAGAGCACAGCGATTCCAGCAGGGGCTCCATTTGGAAATCATATTGGCAATCGAGCAGTTCGAGCACACAACTTTTGATGCCGTCTTGCGAGCAGCGAGGAGGCATGAGTACACTTCCCGAAGGATAACGGACCGGACCGGAGATCGGAAGCGGTCTCACGACCAGATGAACCAATCGTCAGCACCGGCCCTAGTAGCTAGGGCCTTGACCATTGGAGCTACGAGGACAGATTCGGTCACCTCTTTACAGCATTCTGCCCCGATCTATCCCCAGCAACGGAAGCAGAAGCAGTCTTCCGCAATGGGCTGCACTCATTGCGGGAAGCCAGGGCACGTTGTTTCTGAATGTCGTAGAGCACAGGGGTTGTGCTTGGCTTATGGAGCACTGGACCACATGATAGGATCTTGCCCGTTCAGAAACAGATCATCGTCGACAGTAACTAGTCCCTCGGTTATGGGACCAGCACCAGCACCAGAACCAGAACCAGCTCCAGTTCACCAACCACAGCAGCTCCCGTTCCCGGGTCCATTGCCGACTCAGGCCCAGGCCTTCCAGCAGCAGAGGCCTCAGCAGTTCGCCCTGGCCAGGCCCAGATCCAGAATCGGCCGAGAGGTATATGTGTCCTCTCATCTTGCTTTTCTACCGTCGTTATGAGGGCACATGTCATGTTCTATGTGTCCTAACTACAACGGTATATCCCGGACCCGAGCCATGTCCTAGATCATTCAAAAACGATTATTGGTACCAACCTTTTTCGTATGAGGAGAGGCCCGTGTCCCTGTTTGACCAAAGAGAGAGACCTCAAGCGCAAGACTATCAGTTAAGTCCATGTTGCTTGAGTTCGTCGCTCCTTGGAGAGTCAAACGTGGGAGTGTGAGGATGATATCCGATCACGTTATCCCAATCGGTTTGGCTCGTGAGGTGTAATGTCTTTCTTATGCCTTGCATTTCGATTCCTTGCTTGCATGTATGATTGTATGGTTGATTGGTAGCATAGATTGCTTGCGATAGTATAGCTGTCCCGACATCTCTAGCCTCTTGATTAAATTCCGAGGACGGAATTATTTTAAGGTGGGTAGGATGTAGTGCCCCGAAATTCGTGATACGTATTTTATACGTGATCGTATTTCTGACCAGTATTTTTTATTTTTTTCTTGACCAGTTAAGTTGTGGTATATTTCATACTTAGCATTATAGTTTAATTGTCATTTATCATTCCTGGATTAATTCTGATTAATGGAGCTTGGTTTTATTTGGATAGGAATTGGATTGGTTTGGTTTATTATGCATTGGACCATCTTAGCTAACCTCCACCCTCAACACAACTTATCCTCCCCCATTAAAATCCCCACCTAACACTCTCTCTCCTCATTATTTTCCTCCATTAATTCTTCTTCTTCTTCCTCCACACAACTCTCCAACCCATTAGGCAAGTGCACCTTGCCACCATATGAGAACCACTTTTTATTTGTCCATTAGCTAGATTAGGCCATGGAGATCAACATTAGAACTTGACATTTTGTGATTTGGAGTTTCCATTGTTCTAGATCTAGGTTTTAACTATTTTTCGGATTTACATAGTTTTGATCTATTTTGGTTGGATTTTTGTGGGTTTTGATGCTTCCATGTGGAAGAGAATTCAATTTTACTCAAGTTAGAACCTTGAAAATCTAGATTTGGCTTTGATTTGACAAAGATATGAAAATTTGAATTTTTGGTGTTCTTGGTGTTCTTCTCGGCCTGGAGTAGCAGCCTGCAGCCTGCGCTCTTTAGCGCAGTGCTGGATTGCGCATCCCCCTCGGCCAGCGCTCTTTAGCGCAGTGCCGACCGCGCAGCTTGCCCCTTGGTGAACTGCGCTCAACCCGACTGCGCATGGATTCATGCGCAGTCTGCTCATGCGCAGTCTGCCCATGCGCAGTCTGCTCATGCGCAATCTGCTCCTGCGCGGTCCACTTCTGCGCAATCCATCTCATGCGCAATCTGACCCTGCACCATCCATTCCTGCGCAACCTGATCTTGCGCAGTGTATACTCTGCGCAGTCTACCCTTGCGCAATCCTCCCTTGCGCAATCCAGTCAATGCACAAGGCAGCCCCTGTACCCTTGGTCCATGCGCAATGACCCATTGTGCAGTACATCCCCTGTGCCCCTTTAACCCTGTGCCCTTTGACCCCATGCGCAGTCTACCCTTGCGCAAGGTAACCCTTGCGCAAGGCAACTCTTGCGCAGCTCTTCCATGCGCAGTGCATACCCTGTGCAGCCCAACCCCTGACCCTCTTGCACAACCCACTTGTCTATGATGAATTTGTTTATTTCTTGAGCTTGGCTCTTCTATAGCCCTGTATATTGATATTTTATTAGATATTTTACGCCCATTTTATATCCTTACGCCTTTTGTCATGAACTTGATTTTACTTAATATATTGGAATGACTATTGTACATGGCACGGTATGACAAGGAACTAGCATAACATGACAGTGACCCGTACATGGCACGGTATGACAATGAACTAGCATATCCTGCTTGCTTGTGCAATCCACTCGTATTGTCTTGCATCATGTCTAGGACGTGACTCCCTGGTTCCCACGGTCAGGGATTCATACTGAATCTGGCTAGGTTAATGACTAGATTGATCAATTAGTTCATGGAAAATTTTCCAGTTACCTGTTGCCCCTTTGGTCCCGGCCTTATATATATATACATGGGATTTGTTGCTATCCGTCGAGATGAGCGCACTTCCAGCCCACCGTCGAGCGTGGTACCTTAGGACACATGTATCTTACTACAGTGTGTCTGCTATATCATGCTATCTTTTTCTTTTCTTGCTGGGAGCATTCAGGTAGTAACAAACAGATAACCGGACTTGGAATTCTCATTGCATCTTATTAGTAATCAGGTCTGTGATAACCCTTGTTAGTTAAAGTAGTAAGCCGTAGTACTTGCTTGGCCGTGATTGATTGGATGGAGTCTAGTCCCTCTTGTCCTGTCCTGATCCTGTGCAAGGTCATGACATGACATGATTACTCGTGCTTTACCTTAATCATGTTTAATTGCAAGTCTTGAATTCGCGTATTTTATCTTGCCGATAAATGGTGGGAGAAACCAAGTTCCGTTCAGACGAAGGGTTACAACCCCGGTCCTTGTTTGGTTTACGGGTTGTAACCTGGCTATCTGAATAGTCCCATGGTCATCTCATCGTATATCATCCTGTCATGCCTTTCCATATGTTCTGTCTTTTATCGATTCTGTACAAGATTTGTCTTTTATATCTAACTATCATGCCTTTTCTTAAATTACTGTCTCTTGTTATGTAATTATATTATTGTATTGATTGCTGGCTTTTGTTCTTATTTCGTGGCCTCCTTTGTGGCACTTGCTCTTTCTGGGGTCTGACCCAGCTGGTTTTGTATGGCCAGATACCGGAGCAGCAGCAAAGGATCTACCTGCTTCCCAGCCCGATGGTGAACACTAGACGGAACCCTGGCAACGAGTGGGTTTTCTCTTTTTGTTTCTTCCACTGTATTGTTAACTGATATTCTTTTGAGGCGTTTAGCCGACGAGCACTTGTTAGCTCGATGCACTTTACTTTCTGTCTGCCTACGGGCTGTAATCATGATTGGCAACTCGAGGTTGATCATGTATGACTTAACTCTTGCTAGTCCTTACATTTTGTACGACTAGCTTCATGATCATCTGGATATGTAATGTTTGGGACGCCTTACAATTGTATATTTGGTGGTCTGATATCTTGTTACTATCATTACTTGTTGAGATTGAGACAATAGCTTGATTTGACCCTAAGAGACTGATGGTTTGTAGCGTACCCTCACATAGCTAGACAGCCGTGACCGTATAGCGGGATGGTTGCCGTTCCGTTATACGTAGCTGGCTGTGCACGTCCCCGTTCTTCAGTATTCTGGTTCTGGGGCGTGACAGGAGGAGAACCACCTTGACGTGGCGGACGACCTTGTGGCTCAGAAGGACCGCCCTCCTCAGATGGAGCAGAACCACCTTGACGTGGTGGTAGGAGTTGGCTAATTGGCACATCGTCGTCATCACTGGAAGAAGGAGAAAGAGTACGAGCTCGTTGCTTCGACCGAGCTTGTGGTTCCGGTGGCGGTCTCCGTGTCCCAGACCCACCTTGGCACGCCGGTTCGGAAATTGTAATCGGACGCTCAAGAGGACGTTCCGTGCGTTCCTTCCGCTTTGACGCGGTGGGGCGTATTCTTTTTGGTGCGTCCGGAGGACTGTTACCCCTATAGAATAATGGATTGTGCGACCGTATAGTTAATAAATAATGCAAACTAAAATAGAACTGTTACCCCCTATCGCCCACCCCCAGACCACAACTAAAACTGAGTACAGTAGGACTGCCAGGCATGTGGCAGTCCAATTGCACACAAGGACTGCCACAGTCCTGGCAGCCCTCTATTGAAAGAGGACTGCCAGGACTCTGGCAGTCCTTGTTTACATGTGGACTGCCACATGCTTGGCAGTCCTACTGTACTCAGGGCCAACAGACAAACGACTCGCTAGTTTGTCGTTTTCTAGGGTTAGGGTTTGAAGAAAAATTGTGGGTTTGTCGTGTTCGAAAATGCCATTCATAAACCCTAAAGACATTCTAAACCTAAATTATCAAAAGTTTTTAGATAATTAAAACTATTCTAGGGTTTCAAATAGAATGTAGAAAATTATAGAAGAAATTAGGGAAGAACGTACCTAGAATCCGATTTCTTCGACTTGCGTGTCATCTCGTCGAATGTAGGAGTGTTCTTGAAATAAATTTGGTGGAGGAATTAGGATTAGAGTGGTGGAGGAGAAGAGACTAGGGTTTTGGGAGTGGGAGAGAGAGCTCTTTTTTTTTTTTTTTTTTTTCTCTTTTGGAGGAGAGAGAGAGGAAATTGGGGTTTGGGGAGGAAATGAAAGTTTGGGGGGTTGGGCTGTCCCCTAGTAAAATGTGGGCTGCCCCTAGTAAAATCTCCACTTTTTGGGCTGCCCCCTAGTAGAAGTTGTGGTGCCCCTAAAAAAAACCTAATTTAAAAGGGACATTTGGTCAAATATTTCTAAAATTTATCATTGCTAATGCGGGTCGGGTAGCTGTATACTTAGCCCATGAGCCCGGTGTGAACCTTCCCTCTAGTTCCTTTCGCCCTAATATCCTTCTAAAACCCCAACTACACTGTTCTTCTTCCTCCGTCAGCGCCGCCGCCATGGCTTCCTCGGCCGTCCTCAGAAACCCTAATTCCAGGCGACTCCTCCTCCACCGACTCTCTCCTTCTTCCTCCTCCTACCACTCCTGCTGTCGCGGGTCCATATCGAGCTCTTCTTCTCCTTCGAATGGGCTGGACTCGCACTCGACCGTCGGATCCACCTGTCGACTCTGGTGGAGGCGCTCCATGGCCACCTTCACTCGCACGTATGCTTCTTCCTCATCGATCATTTTCGATCATTTTTGTGCATGATGATTCACTGATTACTGAGATGATCCCTAAAAAAAAAAAATCACATTTTGAGTCTGATCTATGAAAAATTGCCCTCTTTTAGATCTCTACGACGAGAACAGGGATAATTTATCATGTTTTCTTGATCAATCATCTACGCCCACCGACGACACAGTGTTGGATTGTAATTGTTTGACACAGTCTATACGTGAATGATTCATACTTTTTCAACAAAGAATGTTATTGCGCAGAAGCCAAATAATCACAAACCAAAGCACCGATAAAGCCGAACATAAACGATTTGAAGTAATAAATCACTCAAGTTCTAGCTAGATAAACCCCAAACTGGACTACTTACACGGACAAAGGCGGCAATTGAAAGATTTCTACTGGAAGAGTTATGATGGTGATCCCAGCCACCATTACACTCACAATGTGCACTCACCTGACTCTCCGAGCTTGTTGGCCTTTAGATTGATCGCATGTCACGAAGTTGCTCTCATCGCAACCTTTGAAAGTGATGCTTTCATCGTTTCCTGCAAAAGACATGGAAGAACGATGCTCCACGCATATGTGTTTGCTCTCTTATTCTTAATCAAGTTAGGTTAGCTTAACTATGCTAACTAAAGTAGGATTTAGCAACCTGTCAAGTTTGCAATTGTGGATTTCCAAACTTGTCATTAATAGGACACAAACTATAGACAACTCTATTGGAAAGGTTATAACATGATAGGACCAAGAAGCTTTAAATCCATTCCTACATATTAGATTTTGAACCGGCTTAGAATGGAATCAGTAGTTAGCAAATTTCTATCTCATTATTCTTATATTTATCAATAGACATTTACATTCAGCAGTTAGTATCCTTAGATATTAAAATAATACAATTAGGAGTGTGATTTTGATCAGTACTGAATTTATCTAGTTCATATGAATGGGCACTTCCATTAAATTATGACTGACTTGGTTGTTGGCTCAGGAAACCTCATGTCAACGTCGGTACTATTGGACATGTTGATCATGGGAAAACTACTCTAACAGCAGCAATTACAAGGGTAAGCCATTATCTTTCTACAGTTTCATCGTGAATGAAGCTATAATCTAATGAATTGGCTTATGTATCTTTAAAATGATGAAATTATGCTTTCCATATGCCTTCTTTCAGGTATTAGCTGAAGAAGGAAAAGCGAAGGCTGTTGCATTTGATGAAATCGACAAGGCCCCAGAGGAGAAAGCTAGGGGAATCACCATTGCGACGGTGAGAACTATCTTTCTGGATGTTTAACCATCTAGCCTTTGATAATTTCAAATGAAACAACATCAATGTATCTCCCCTTTTGCTCATATCTTACAAGGTTTAAAACTAGTTTGCAGGCTCATGTGGAGTATGAAACTGCTAAAAGACATTATGCTCATGTGGATTGCCCTGGGCATGCAGACTATGTTAAGGTAAGTTGGGAAAAAATGTTTGGATGCCTGATATCTGTAGTAATATCTGCAAATTGTATCATGCAACACCTGTTATTTGATTGTTTCATGGATCAATGATGAAACATAAAGATTTATGCTTATAAACTTGTGATAAGTAATTCATGCTTGGAAAGTTGAGATGAATGCAGTCTAATAATTAGGATATCTAGTGTCAGGTGTCACAAAAGGAACAAAGTATTAGCACTTGTATAAAGAACAAATTGACAACATGAAGTGGGAAGGGTCCCAGTTAATAATGATAGTTTAAATGAACCACAACAAAGAAAGAAATAAAACAAGTCTAGAACCTAATATTTAGTATCAGCTACAAGAATACATGTCCCCATTTCCCTCTATGTTGGGAGTTGTAGAAAGCATGAGCATCGAATGTCACATTGGTGGAGGCTTTGTCCCGAACTTTTGGGCTCGGCAATGATCATCCAAGAAAACAAAATGGAAATACATGCGGGAGTCAAATTGAGTGCTTTCTGGAGTCCTAATATTATTGAAACACGCAAGGAGAGTGTTCTACTAAGGAGTGTGGTAGAGCCTTTATCCCAAACTTTTGGGATTGGCAATGAGCATCCGAGAAACAATATGGAAATACTTGCACATTCAGGTGTCAAATAGAGTGCTTTCTGCTTTCCTATTAGTACCACTGAGACAAAACAAGGAGTGTTCTGGTTAGAAGTGGCTCTGATAGTTATTAGAACAGACATGTTTAAGCTAGAAGCCATCATAAGGCAAGAGACAAACCAATTTGCTTACTAGGAGAGGCACCCATAAAGAAGATTCCAGCATCTAAGAGACAAAGTGCTGTAAAACACACCAATAAGAAATGAAAAACTAAGATCTTAGTTGGGAAACAATTGGAAAATTTGATGGATGTTCACTTCACTATGTGAAGAAGAAGCGATTTCCCATCGCATATAGATCAGTCTTCCTACTCTTGAAATGATTCATACTGTGTCAACGACCCAGCATGCTTCTTTTTTCCTTTTTGCATTAAATTCTTTCATCACCTGACGTGACAGATCAGTTAATGGAGTCAAATTTTGGATCGGGACTTGACAGATTAGGAAGCATAATCATTTTGTTTCAGCCTTTCAGCATATATTTTGTACATCCAACCCTTGTCCTCTTCTTTTATCATAGTATTTCCCATGTACAGGTGCAACTTATCGTTTAATTCAGAATTGCTGGTTAAATGAGAAAACTGCACTAGTGCACTCTTCTTGTTAAAGCAGCTAATTGGTTTCTTTTCTTTTTGGGTTTTTCCTTTCTTGATAAAAGTGGTCGCTGCTGCTCTAGGAAATTAAAAAAATACTGGATCACGCCTGATCAGTCTTTGTTGAAATTCGTGTGCCATCTACTTCCACATTTTACTACAGTATATACCTGTGATTCTTGGACTTTCTTTTATGTCAGTGGTTCTCTAATTCTTGTTATAAGGTGATTAACTTGGCTGAGTTATAGAACATGATTACTGGAGCTGCACAAATGGATGGCGGCATTCTTGTTGTATCTGCACCAGATGGGCCGATGCCTCAAACAAAGGAACATATTCTGCTTGCTCGCCAGGTGGACAAGAATATATTTTAACTTGTTCTGCCAACTCTTTGGGGTATCCCAGAAGCAATATATTGGGGTCACCCATCATAGCATTTATGTGAGATATGTTTAACCATTTCTCATAATTGGTATTCAGGTTGGTGTTCCATCACTTGTCTGCTTTCTGAATAAGGTTGATGCTGTTGATGATCCAGAATTACTTGAACTTGTAGAGATGGAGCTGCGTGGTATGCTGTTGTTAATATGTTTACCTAGTACTTGTGAACAATATATTTTATTTGCAAGAAAGATATTATCTGAAATGATCTTCTTTTTGACAGAGCTGCTTAGCTTCTACAAGTTTCCTGGTGATGAAATACCAATTATTCGTGGTTCAGCTCTTTCTGCCTTACAGGGCACTAACGAGGATATAGGGAAGAAAGCCATTCTCAAGTTGATGGACGCTGTTGATTCTTACATACCAGACCCCATACGCCAACTTGACAAGCCTTTCCTTATGCCAATTGAAGATGTTTTCTCAATTCAGGTGTTTGCATTTTATATACGGTCCAATTTTTGAACACACATAACAAATAGAGAGGAACACAACTTTTGTCCTTGAACTTAGTCTTAAATGTCATTAGCATATTAGATTTAAAGTGAAGGATCAATAATTGATGAGAGATAGAAAGGTGTGCTTCAAATTGAATTGGTAGATGTGGATAGTTTCATAGTTTCTCTTATCTCTGGGCAAGCAACCTCACATAAACTTAATGACACGAGAGACCTTTAGTAGGGGGATCAAATTGAATGAATGGAAGTCATTGTTCAAAGACGAAAGACAAACTGAAGGTGCTAAATCCCTTTCTCACATGAATAATACCTAAAATATTTTTTTCTCTATAAACTCATTAATACTATGGATATTTTAGTAAATACACTTTATTATTTTGAATTTTAAAATACATGGACATTAACTTTTGGTGGAAACACATATAGTTGTTTCATTAAATGTGTTTGAACATTTAATTTGCCACCAAACATTAATACATATGTATTTTAAATTCCAAATAGTAAAATGCATTTAGTAAACTATTCACAAGCATTAATGAGTCTTCAGGGACATCTAGTGGAAAAATGTTTGGGGTATGATGCTAACCTACATCCTTAATATATATAATGGGGTCGGCTATGGAACATAAGAAAACTCCATATGAGATTTGACAGTTTTATGACCGGTTGTCGACTTGACGCCAACCCTCTATGCAAGGTTCTAAACGGCGGTAGCGGGTGCGCGGCGGAGAGAGTCTGCCTACCGCCTAGGCGGTCGATACATTTTGTCCATTTTTTACTATTTTACCACTATTTTTTTTATAATATGCATATTTTATGTGTGTTCCATGCATAAATAAGTTGTAGAACGAAGATTTATAAAGTTTTAGTTTTGTAAAAGTGGACCTTAGGGGCCCATAATGCTTATAAAACTATTTTGGCCAAAATATCTTGTTAGGTATTGCTCTGCCTAGGCGTCCGCCTACGCCGCCTCACATCCACGTATGTCGCCAACCGCCGTTGGCGCCTACTCCACCACCTACCGAAAAGCGTGCGGAGGGAGACCGCCTAGGCGGCCGCCATTTAGAACACTGCCTCTATGTTGGTTCAAAATTTCTAGCCAAGGTAGCCATGGGCATTAGAGGGCCATGCCATGCCATAAAACCTAGGTGTCCAGTTGGCAGACCTACCTTTTGGTTTGCAGTTTAAGCTCATGTAATTAAGAACCTCTCTCCAAGTTTTCCAAGACTATAAAAAGTCTAGATGAAGAGGTAAGATGATACAATTTACTATAGGGGATTGCTTCATCTCTTTGATAGGGAGAGAATGACAATTCCAAAACACACACACAAACTTAGGAAGTATGTGGGTTGGAGTAGTTATCATCTAAGTATACTAATGTAATTTTTTGTATTAGTCAGTATTAATAAAGCTTTCACCTTTTTCATATATATATATATATGTGTGTGTGTGTGTGTGTGTGTGTGTACGAGTTCCTTAATCTTAGTAATTGCAAGTCCCCTAAATATATAACATTGTGAGTTAAGTCACTAGACTGAAGGATATGAGACACTGGCTCATTTGTGCTTCACCTTTGTGCCTAGACGCCCGCCTTGACAACATTGGTGAGTGTTAACCATAGTCACATAATTCGTGAACAAATCACGAATGGACAACTAGCTGAACTCTTTTGTGAATAAATTGATTTGTTAAATATTCGTTAACTCTCAACTTATTCTATATTTTCGGGAATATATTGCAAAATTTGTGAATTATTTCCCCACTGATAGGCAAATCAGCACTGCACACCAAAATGCATTGGGCCTCAATGACACCGGCCTTTGTGCCCACCACATCCAAGACTTTGTTGTCACGCCTATGACTATGCTAAGTCCATAGCCTTGTGGCAACATAAACCAACTTTTCCTTCTCCGAACCGGGGCATGACATTTGTGCTGTCAACAAAGGATAAGCTCTCCATCTCCTTTTATGGAGGCAACTCACTCTTTCATCACTGGTCCAGGTGCCGTGGGGCTAAACCACCACACATCACAATTTTGTTCTGTTATACATCTTCATGGATTCATTTATGATTACATCTGATTTATGGTTGTTTGAGGTGATTATAAGGTACAATCTAGTTTTCACTTGAGTTATAATATAACAGTTACATTTTCTCAATAAGTTATGTATAGGCCTTTGCTACTTGATATGTGGCTTGCAGTAGATAATACAAAATACTGTCAAAACTAAAAAAGTGCTCTTAATTTTAATTAATGGGATGATAACAGGTATAGCACCAACATTAGTGAATGAAGTTCCTTTCTTATGTACTTTTTGAGCAAGTTCTCCTAAAATGATTAATGATAAAATATTTATTTCTTACAACAACAAAGTCTTTATCCCAGATTTTTTTGGGGTCAACTATTTCAATCCTTTTCTTCCATTCAGCTCTATTCAGGGCCATGTCATCTGTAACCCTAACAAAAACTATATATAAACATATAGGTATCATACTGCCATATAAAAGAATTTAGAAACACAATCATAAGCAATAAGAAATAAAATTACGGTTACAAAATTAAACAATAAGATTTTTTTTTTAATTCGTATGTGTTTCTAAATTTTTAAAAATTTGATTATGATCTTTATTTTTATACATTTTATCTGAACTTTTTGCTGAACAATTGTTTTATTTTGGGAACCTTTATCGAACAATTCCTGACATTTTAGAACTTGCAACAGAATTTTGCAATTTTTTTAAACATAAAATACATTTGTCTTATGTCTGTTAGAAATGAAGTATACATGCTGCTTCTCTTTAAGTTTGTACTCTATCATTTTGCCTTTACAATATTGGTATTTACTTTCTAGTTACACACACTGTTCTTTGTGTATGCAGTATTGTACGAGACAAACTAGATATATTTGATGCAGTACTGTTTATATTCTAAATCTTTAGATTTTACTCCCTAAAGTTTAATCTTGGCTCACAATAATTCCATAAAGTTTAGAATTTTATTCTCGGAATTATCATTTGCGATTAAACTGAAGAAAACAATACAGAATGTGTGCATGTAGAGATCGGATATCAGAAATGGTAGAAAGAGCTTAATAATGTGTTTAAATAGATGTAACTCTAAAGATATTACAGATAATAACTGGATTCATTGTGTCATGAACTCACTATCTGGTTCCACTGTCTTCTTGGCTTGATGTACTCAGTCCTTACCAAAGGCATGATTGTGTATGCTAATTAATTGCAGTGGAAGTTTGACGGGTTTTCCTTTTCAGGGTCGCGGAACTGTTGTAACTGGACGAGTGGAGCAAGGAAAAATCAAAACTGGTGAAGATGTGGAGATTTTGGGATTGATGCAAGTAAGTTGTTAAGTTAGAGTTATATATGCCATTTGGTAATTACCCATATATTTTACAAGATTATACTATGGTGTTGCTTGAAGTAGTGATAGCTGTAGATGCTTTTTCTCTTGTATTCTATATTTTTAGCTACATTGATTTTGTAGTTCAGATCCTGGACCAAGTTCCTCTGATTGTTTGTATATATTATTCTGAAATTAGGTTTATGCTCTTAGGATAGTTACAGTTTACTGTATAGTACTATCAATTGCTCATTAGAAGTCAGTTGGTAATTGTATTTGTTTAAATCTAAAGTTATGTGGGTATACACCATAATGGGTACCTAACCTCGATTTTGTAGTTCAGATCCTGGGCCAAGTCCCTCTGATTGTTTGTATATATTATTCTGAAATTAGGTTTATGCTCTTAGGATAGTTACAGTTTATTGTATAATACTATTAATTGCTCATTAGAAGTCAGTTGATAATTGTATTTGTTTAAATCTAAAGTTGTGGGGATACACCATAATGGGTACCTAACCTCAATGACAAGTTTACAACACAACATATTAGTTATGTACTTTACTATGGATGAGAATGAGGATTATGATCTCATGATTGTGTACCATACTTGTATGCAGCTAGGAAGCATATTCTCAAAACCATCCTTGTTTTGTTGGAAATGTGTTGAACATGGATTCATACCCAATATATTGAGAAATTATCCGATGAATCGGGTCCACCATCTCATTTTGCAGATTTGGTCACCCAAAACATGGCATTTATCTCCATTATGGCTCCCACAATCTACACCTCTTCTTGGAAAAACTTGATGTACAAACCATTCGACGTTCATACCATAGTTAATATTGGTAGAGATACCTGTCAGGTACTCATGCCTTTGGGTGGCCACCCAAAATATGTCACGTACTTATGTTTTGGGTGACCAAGTCCTCTATATCTGCACAAGGAGACGATGGATCTGGTTAATCTTATATTTCTCCAACATGTCACCAACTAATGCAACACGCTCAAGTTTGATCCTCAATACATTTGCCTCCTGATTTTCATATTAAAAGAGGCTAAATTGCACTTAACTATCCTGAATTTTTAAAGTTTTTCAAGTTACCACATCCATTAGTCAGCCATCCTACTTAACAATCACATGCAAAGCATGTGACCATTTTTGACGTTTTTACCCTAAATTTAAAGAGAAATTAGTTTTTTGATTTCACAAATAAGAATGAAAAACATCAAAAAAGAAAACCCTAAACCCTCCCCTCCCCCGCCTACCAATGCCTTGTCGGTGTTGCCTGCACCCGTCGCCGCACAACCCCCACACTTTCGCGTGAAGGTTGGTTGTTGAGGAGGATGGGATTAGGATGTGGATTTAGGGTTATATTAAAAATAAGATTAGTTTATAATTAATATTTACTTTATATTTTAATTAAAAATTTGAATAGATAATCAAGTATTATGATTGATATTAGGTTTAGGACATTATGGTCTTTTTGTACTTGTTATATCTAACTTATAAAAGTGATAGTTTAGGGTATTAAAGTGAAAGATAAAAAGTTCATGGTTTGAACTTGCCAATAAAAAAATACGGGTATTGAAGTGCCAAAATTGAATAGTTCATGGTGTTTAAGTGCAATGTAGCCTAAAAAAGTATCCTACCCTCGTAGGGATGCAAATGGAATCGAGTCCAGCGGAGCTTCTCCGACCTGTCAGATCCGACTCACTTAGTGCTGATAGGGAGACAAACTTGGTGGAGGCAGATATTGAGGCAAGTCTCGACCTCCGAGTTGGAGTTGGAGGCAAGATTGAATAGTTTAGGGTGTTTAAGTGCAATGTAGCCAAAAAAATATCTTACCCTCGTAGGGATGCAAATAGAGTCAAGTCCAACGGAGCTCCGACCAACCATACCTGATTTAGAGCAGATTTGGAGGCAAACTTGGTGGAGACGGGTATTGAGGCAAGTTTCGAACTCCAGGCAAAGACATCAGACTCCAACCTCGACTATATATATATATATATATATATATATATATATTCGGATTTTAGTCCACTAAAGTTGTGAACATTCTCCTTTGTATTTTTTTGTAATGTATTTAGTTGGATGTGGAGGTGGAGTCGGAGGCGGGTAGACGGACCTCCATTTGGAGGTGGAGGCAATATTTCTCCTCCAAGTGGAGGTTGACATGGAGACAAATATTTTCTGTTGAAGGCGGGGTTCAACCTCCGACCAGAATCCGCCCCGTTTACATCCTTATATCCTCGTATTAGAAAAATCCTTTTTTTTGGGGACAAGTTTAAGAATCATTTAGGATAGGAAGTTAGGTTTCTCCTTTGCTTTATAAAGAGTATAGTCATCAGTTAAAGGGTTTGGACTGAGGGCGAATTATTAAGTTGGGAATTGAGTCCCTCGAGTTCTATTAGTTTTCCTAACTGGTTCTTCTGATTACAAAAGTTCAGTTTGAAATTTCTGTGTTCTTTTCCTATCCACATTTTGATATGGCTCTTATCAACGCAGGCGTAAGAGTCCTTTTAACGGTCAAGTTATTGATCATGCTCATAAGTTCTGTTTGACCAGCATGCATTTGTATATAATTTAGTGATTTAAAATTTTAAACTATGCTAATGGGCAGGTATAGAAAATACCCTTACATTTTCTCATGTACCTTCTCCTTGACAGGGTGGTCCATTGAAGACTACTGTAACTGGTGTTGAGATGTTCAAGAAGATCTTGGATCATGGAGAGGTTTAAATTGTAAATAGACTACAGGTGCCTTTTAAGTTTTAGATATCCAAAATTATATCTTGTAACCTGTCTGCAGGCTGGTGATAATGTTGGACTTCTTTTGCGTGGTTTGAAACGTGGAGATGTACAGAGAGGACAGGTGAGTATAAAGAGAATGTCTACATGAAAAATAAATCAACTTTCTGTCTGCCATTATACTTTGTTTTCATGGATACTATTATAAATCTATATAGGCTTCACCGTGAATTTTTTTATTCCAAATACGTCCTTATCTAGACTAATTGAAATTGTTCATTAAATTTAAAAGGGCAGCTAGGTAATTAGATGTGAATTTTTTTTAAGGGAGTTAGCCTTTTCTCTTCCCAAGTTTCATTTATAACCTCAATTAATGATGATTTCTACTTCAAAATGGTATTTACATATGACACACTCATAAATTACTATAGCTGGATGGAGAAAATTTATTTCTATGTAAAGTGTTTGCATGTAGAGTAGCTAGTTAATTGCTATCTGCTGTCCCCAAAATGGATGTCCCCTCTCTTATGCATGAAACTTTTTGTATCCATAATTATTTAATTGTTTAGTTGAGAGGGGACATGGTTGGGACACCCATTTTGGAAATTTTGGGGACAACAGATCTGCTCCCAAATGTTTGCATGTACACTTGTTATATTAAAGAGTTGTTTATAAGATGACATGAAACTATATTTTCTTCAGAAAACATTAGTCTCAGTTTCCAGGTTATAAGCACTAGTAGCCGTGCACGTGCGTTGCACGCATCTTTTCTGTGTTTTTTCCCACCTTTAAATGTATATTTGCATGGCAAACCCACTTTGAAATAGTATAAAATATTTTGAAGTGAATTTATTTTTGAGATGGTGAACATTTATTGCAGTTGGAAGTGCGTAATTATTATTGGTTTGTAATTATGATAGTGGGGCTGCGTCTAATTTACATGTTTTACCTCTAGTTAATTTAAGCATTTCTTAATATATATATGGTTGGAGACCGTTGGAACATAAAGTTCAACGGTGAACCTTAGAAGTTTTCCTATTGTATATAAGGTTGGAAAATGGCACTTTTGGAACATAAAAGTTCCACGGTGAAGCCTAGAAAATTTTCTATTATATACTAGTGTAGATGCACGTACGTTGCACGTATTACATACTACTTGGAAAGAGCAAACTGCATCCTACTTTATTTTTTTCTATACATAATTACCTAACTGTCCATGTTATATTAAATGCAATAAACAATATTAATAAGTAAATATAGGTAAGGACATTTTAGAAACAATTTTTTTTACGGTGAAGGCTCAACTTTTTCCTATTATATAGACTAGCATATATGCACGTGCCTTGCACGTATTTTAATCTCCTTTTAATTAATTTTTTTTGTACTTGGGAAGAGTAAAAGCCATCATAATAGCAAACTATATTTTTCTTAATTTATATATATATATGTAATTACCTAGCTGCCCTCATTAAATTTAATGAACAATTTTAGTTAGTAAAGTTTGGTAAGGGCATATTTGGAATAGTAAATTCGCGGCCAACTTTCCTTATTATATAGTAGTATAGATAAGATTAAAAGTCACTCATGTGCATTGCCATTGCATGTGCTTTTTGTCTGTGTTTTTTTTCTCACTTTTTAAATATATACTTGTTTGCATGACGAGCCTATTTTGAAATAAATTTATTTTTGAGATTATGAACATTTATTGAAGTTGGAAGTGTGTAATAATTATTAGTGGTTAGTAATTATATTAGTGGGAGGTGTGTATTTTACATATTTTATCCCTAATTAATTTAAGTATATTTTGATATATATAAGGTTGGAGAAGGACAATTTTGGAACATGAAAGTTCCATGATGAAGCTAAGTTTTCATAATGTATATAAGATAATTACTTTACGATTTAGTAACTTTCGCCTTACCTTCTACCACTAGGCCGCCTCCAATGTTTATTGGTGTTCACTGTGAAAATGTAGTTTATAAACCTGGCAGTCTGAAGATACACTGAGAAACTTTAGCAGAAATCAATGTGCTTACAAAATAGGCTCATCTATGCAGGTTGTTTGCAAGCCCGGCAGTCTAAAGGCGTACAAGAAGTTTGAGGCAGAAATTTATGTGCTCACTAAAGATGAAGGTGGTCGCCATACTGCTTTCTTCTCAAATTATATGCCTCAATTCTACTTGAGGACAGCAGATATTACGGGGAAAGTGGAATTGCCTGAAAATGTAAAGATGGTGATGCCTGGTGATAATGTTACTGCTATTTTTGAGCTCATATCACCTGTTCCACTCGACGCAGGTAATACCTCGTAGTATGCCAAGTTTTAAAGTCAGGTATTACCATTTTATTACGTAGGATGTACTGGTTACCCGTAAGAGAATGCTAAAGCGCTTCAAAATTTCTCAAGAAAAAAATGCTTCTTCATAGACTACAGGGAGCTGGCTACCATGATGGATTGGTCAATGCATCGTTTGTCAGGAAGCATATTATTAGGAAAATGTTATGGGGAACATTGCCTTATGCTCAATCATAATTGAAATGATCAATATAACAACCCATTCGATGGAGCTTTACCACTCCAGTAATATTATCCAATATAATAGCATGTCAATCCTTGTAAGAAAATTCCAGTTGTACAGTGTCCAATAATAGCCGGTTATTGCCTTTAAAGAATCCTCGGTGATGCAAACAAATGAATTGTGTCAGTTATGACTTTCTTATTGTTTAATGCCGACATCTTCTTTTGGCATCAGATTTGAATTTGGATAACCATATGCTGCTGCCTTGAGAGAAGTAAAAATCAGTGTGCCTTGTAACACAGAAGTAAAAGCCATGATATCAATCACTCTCATTTCCCTTTTCTAAACAGATTGGGAAGATAATTCAGAATTAGGGTTTTAGATAGACTCAGTTATGACTTTCTTATTGTTTAATGCCGACATCTTCTTTTGGCATCAGATTTGAATTTGGATAACCATATGCTGCTGCCTTGAGAGAAGTAAAAATCAGTGTGCCTTGTAACACAGAAGTAAAAGCCATGATATTAATCACTCTCATTTCCCTTTCTAAACAGATTGGGAAGATAATTCAGAATTAGGGTTTTAGATAGACTCAATTCTAAATTTAATTCCAAAATAATTTACATTATTATAACCTCTTTATTTTACACAAGGTTCAAAAATATGGTTTTCTCTATTGAAACCTTTCAATGAGGTATCAATAACCAGTGAATCAAAGGGGCTGCTAAGTATAGTTTGCGGTATCGGCCGATACCTATACGGTTTGGCATGTCCCGATCCTATACTGACCGATACCGATATTTGGGGTCTCTTTTTCAGTCAATTCGATAAAGAAAATTGAACGAAAAAGACCAATTAACAAGGATGTAAAAATATAATAAGGTTGTAAAAACATGTAAAAGAAGAAACCTTATATATTGCAGGTAAACCACCCAGCAAGAGTGACTACTATTTCATTCAATTTTAAAACTACTAATAAACAACAAAGAAAATACTTTAAGTTATGCCTAAATGTATAAAATATTTTTTAAAAAATTTTAAAAATTATTTTCTTTCCGATATCAAAAAAAAATCTGATACTCCGATCTGAAACCGCTGATACTGCCGATACAACCCATCCCGATACTCATAGAAAGGGTCCAATACGGATAGTGCGAACCTTGCTGCTAAGTGGCTAGTACCTTGGTGGAAGTTCAGTAATTAGTAATGATGCAGTAATTACTGTGATGTTTGAAAAAGTTTGAGCAATTCAAAAGAGGTGGGGAAGAAGGATGATAAATGACCACACACACTGTACAAATTGAACTGATGTTGATTTGTTACTGATTTTCTGTGACATAACCAGAAGCCTCATCCAATGTTGAGATATTTTATAATATATATCTGCTTGCCACAATTTTTCTGATGATCTTACTACTTATTCATTTGATGCCTGGAAATACTGGTAGCCGGATGTAGGAGGTTGTCATTTTAGGAATAGGAACTGTACCTGGAGTAGGATCAGAAGCAGGAAGACAACTACTACTTATTAGGAATAGAAATCAGCATAAGAATATATAACCATCACTGCTTCTGGTGCTTGTCAATCTGGTAACTTGGTAACTAGTATTCCCCGTACTAAAGCCCTATGATGACTCTCCCTCTTGCTCTACTGGCAGTTTCTTTGAATAAGAAGATGAAAGCAACAAAAGGGTTCTATGAATGGACCATTGTATGACTGTTCATGTTTCCATAGTTAAAATATGACTGGCAGTTTTTGAAGCTTTTTAACATCTGATTTTGCTCGTGGTTCATGTAAATGTATGTATGCCTGGTAGAAATCCACATGTTTCCTTGCGACTCATTGCATAGGCTTTAGTTTGCTTAGTTGATCCATGTTAAAATATGTAATTTGAATTACCATTATGTGGAAGGACCGTCAGTTCATTTCCTTTTGCTTTGGCAGGGCAAAGATTCGCATTGCGAGAAGGAGGGAGGACAGTTGGTGCTGGGGTTGTTTCCAAAGTGATCGAATGAGCATATTCCTAAGCTCTGCCAGCTTGATGTTTGGCATTTGCTCTCCTTCACCGAGATTTAATTCACAAAGAATCGGAAGTGCTGCCAATTTATACTTTTGATGCATGGCGACCCGTCCAAGATGACCCCAATTATCATTTTTCATAATGCCTCGTAGAGAATTGTCTGGGATTTTAAAATTTTTGATCCCATGTTTTCTTTCTAGATCAATGTTTTATCAACCTAGTGCCTATATGCTCTACTATTGAATCTCTGCCATGACTGTAACATGAATAAAATCACATCCAGTGAGAAATTCCTGTGGTTAAGGTTTTCTGAAGCCGCAATAGACTTTAATCTTGACATTGGATCAATGAGAGTTCATGTTTTCTGTTTATTTTTCTGGAAACTAAATAATGGGTGAAATTAAACTCTATTACTTTAATCTCGACATGAACATTTGCTCCTCTATCAAGATCTCCCTTGCAGGTATTCAATTGGTTTGGCATCTTGGTTCACACTGGCAGTAGGTCTTCTCTGCAGGGGAAAGTTACCAAAGTGAGTGCCTGGTTTAATTTAGAAAAAGAAATGCCAAGTGCTTGCTCTTTCATTTTTTGGTTTGATCCGTTGTTAACTTGTTTTGTTTTCTCACTGTTTATTGTAATTCTGACCTACAGCACTACCAAGTAATAATGCAAGATGGAGTTAAGTAGGTACTAGTCTTGCTCGTGCTGCTTGTCTGCTTGCTGCAAAAAAGAGAGGAATTCTTCTGGTATGTGGTCATTGTGGTATGCATGGCATTATCCGAATTCCTGTCTTGATGTGGATAATAAGGACTAGTGTGGGTTCCCATTGCCAGCTCAAGGTGTCACCACCATGTCCTTTTTTTCCCTCACCTCTTATCCTTTTGATATATATATATATATATATATATATATATATATATATATATTATCTACGAGTATATCAATCTATCTATATATATATATATATATATATATATATATATATATATATATATATATATATATATATATATATATATATATTACATGACATAAGAAAGTGGCTAGCTACGTACATGTGTACTCCAGTATGAGTATAATATAGTTCAAGCTCTGATTGATTCTCAAATATATATTTTATTTTATTTTCAAAAGGCTAATTTGTTAGCTCTTCTGTGACTAGACAAGAATAGTGGACATTATAATACATCCATGATCCAACTTCCAATTTGTTGGATGTTGATGTATACGCTCGCCCACCCATGACCTGCTCCTATTGGAGATTGTTATCACTCACTCATTGTTGCCCAATGGCCCCAATCTGGTAGCGGTATTGAATAATTTGATATCAGCATTTCGACTGGAAACTAGTGCCAACAGGAAATTTGTTATAATCACATCTTATTTTTTTTACAATATATATTTATATTCTCCTATGATCCCAATAATACTCTTTTATTTTCTTTCTCTTGTATGATTGCAATAGTTCTCATTTATCATACACTATTTAAATATTAAAATGAACAGACCAACAAGGCACGCTATGTTCTGGACTTGGGCCCTAGTTATCATCAACTATTATTATTATAAACGTGAAATAATCCTCTTTGTTAAAGTCGAGGATTATATGTTTATATTTCTTTTATTTCGTTCTTGTCCTTCGAATGATTATTTTATGAGTTGAGAGAATTTAGTTCATGTAGTCGTGTAATGTTCAAAAATCTACTTAGAATATACACACCGTTTGGAATCGGATTGATACGAAGTCTCAAGTCTCCCACCGAAACAATTTCAAATCAAGTCTCACACCGAAACAAAATATCAAATTTTAGAGACGGTTGATTTTATATAGAGAAATTTGTGTACAAGTCCCTGATAGTATTTGAGATGAGATGAAAGTAGTTATGGGAAAAAAAAAATCATTTAGTTCAGGGTCCCATAGTCAAACTACCATATTTATTATTTGCTAAGAAGTTAAAGAATATTATAACAAAAAATATATTATAAAAGACACTCTTGCCCCTTATTTAACTAACTAGTTCCACTCTTTTTTTTTATATTCTTTCCCTCTCTCAATTTTATACCCTTCTATTCTTTCTTTCTTAATTCTTTCTCCCTACGATAAGGCCTCGTTTGGTTAACGAAAATGAAAAAAACAAATCAATTATTTGTTTCTTATTTTCATTGGAAAATTATAATTTTTATTAATTTTTTTTTGGTGTTTGGAAATATCATGAAAATTAGGAGGAAAACTAAATCCTTATGGTGGGAAAGTAGTGAATTCTTGGATGGACCACTTTGTCCTATATTTTTTTTTTAAAAATATTTTTTCCTTTGATATCCAAATACAGGAAATGAATAAATTTTCTTTACCAAGGTCATGATTCTGCGAACAAAACGACTCTCCCTCTCTCAGTCAATATTTTTTTAGAGAAGAGAGAAAAGAATTAAGGGATTAATGAGAAGTATAATATATATAAAAAAGGTGGTGGGGTCTATACCTTTTAATCTCAACCACCAAATCCAAATTCAACCCATATAACGTAGCGTGGTTCCATAATATAAAACCACCCTGGTGGTTTTAGAGCATATATATATATATATATATATATATATATATATATATATATATATATATATATATATATATATATATATATATATGTCTGGACATCCCTACTAACCTTGTCGACCCAACCCAGCCGGGTTAGTACGGGAGGGGGGGGCTCGACCATGGGTATTGAATGTATCGATACATGAATGTATCGATACATGACAAAACATGAATGTATTGATACATGAATGTATTAATATATGGGAAATTCTTCAATACATAAAGAGTTATATATATATGGAAAATTCTTCAATACATAAATGTATCGATACATGACAAAACACATGTGCATTGAAAAGTGTGAAAGTTGTCTCCTTGACTTGGAAGTTAACTTGGTATTGCAGGTCATATTAACCTGGTAACTTATTTTAAAAACCCCTCCTAGATTACCGTAGTTTGGTTGTCATTGAACATTTAATATTTTCATTCCCCACCCTACATTAAGTTGTATTTAGCACTAACTTTTTATTTACAGCCGAAGTCATTATGCACACACACACACACACACACACACACACACACACACACACACACACACACACACACACACACAGAGAGAGAGAGAGAGAGAGAGAGAGAGAGAGAGAGAGAGACCACCCCCACTACCATCTCGCCTCTTCACTCCACCACCGTCACCACAAAACCCTCTCTACTTCTTCTCTTGAATGGTGGAAGTCCCTCCCCCCTTTTTGCCTCTTCCCCATTTTCGTCCGTCTCTGCCTCCTCTTTCTCCTCCACCTCTGTCCGACTTCATTCGAACTGGTACCCTTTTCGTCGGACATATGCAAGGGTGGAGCTTCGATGAACGTGAGCCTGGACCCGAATTCTTCGTCGCGGTGGCCGAACTCGGAGGTATACGCCCTTATAAGGGGGGGGGGAGCGAGCTTGACTCATGGTACTTCAAGAAGGTGAAGGAGAGCAACAAGAATCGACCGAAGAATGCCAAGACCTGCCCCTACTTCCACCATTTCTATGCTCTCTCCCGCAACATGCTTCCCAGCAGCGGTGGCGGAGTTAGCCATCCGAATTCGAGTCCAATTGCAAACCCTACATCGGTCATGCCACAATCACTACAGCAACAATAGCAGCTGCCGCCGTTGATGAATCAAGGAGAAATAGATATGAAGAAAAGAAGTGGGCCGATAAAATGAGTAATGCATACAACTTTCTTCGGAGACGACAGCGCCGGCGACAGCGAAAACAGTAGTTCTAGTGGTATATATGAGAAGGTTAGCCGTTGTCACCCCCAGTTTTCAGAAACAAGGGTATTTTTGTTATTTTTGATTTTAGAATATTTTTTAAAATTATTTATTTATTTTAATATTATTTTGGGGTTATTTGAGTCGGGTTCGAATTTTATCGCATTCCGACTTAATTCGGAACTCCGAGAAATTTCGATTTGAGTTGTGATTAACACATTAATTAGCCATGGCCTACCAAACTTAATATTTAGGTTTATGAGTTTGGACTAATCCCACATGAGTATTTAGGCTTAAGTATAATTTTTATTGGTCTAAACTAACCCTCAAAACCAAATTAGGAAGCTAACTTAGCATAGAAGTAAAGGGAGGGGCAAACTTGTAAATAACAAGTGCCCCAAACCCCCTTATTAGGGCTGTCCACTTCTTCCCTCTTTCCTTCTTCCCACTTTAAATTTTTTTCTTCTTCTTCTTCTCCAAGTTCTTTCCAAAAGGAAGAAGAGAAATCCTTGGATTTCATCTCCACGTAAAGCTTTTCTTTCCGTTTTTCTTCCATCGATCTCTCCCTCTACCCCAAGTGGTGCTTCTCCAAGCTTTTGGGAGCAAGAAGTGGAGGGGTGTGTCCTAAACAATTCGTTTTGTGTCGGAGCCGTGTCGGAGGATTTTAATTGGGATCCATCTCCCGATAGGTACAACCTATTTTCTTTTTCATTCTTTTCATCATGTAAATTAGTTTGGACCCCGTAGGATTTATCCCCGAGGTTGTGTCCCTATTCGTGTCGAGTTTGAGTCCGTTTGGTGTGTCCTAGGAGAAGTTGTGATTTGTGATTGTGTCCTTGAGTTTTCCCCAATTTTGGACACTTCTAGAATAATTAGATTTGTATCTAAGTGGTTAGGCACTCCTAAATTTATTTGTGTTAGTGTGTGTGTGTATGTCTATATATATGTATATATATGTGAGTATGGGTGTGTGGAGCTTTGAGAGAGTGGTAGAGGGAATAAGAATTAGTGTGTGTGTGTTTGTGTATAGAGTTAGAGAGAGTGAGAGATTAGAGGAAGATTAGAGAGTGATAGAGGGAAGAGTAGAGAGTGAGATATTGAGAGAGAGTTGAGAGTGATAGAGAGGGGTATTAAGAGAGTGAATGAGGATGAATCAAGGGGAGGAAACTGCTGATTTTCAGCATGAAGCCAGCCCCAAATCCAGGCCCCAAACCTGTCCCTATGAGCAGCCCAAACCTGTCCAAAAATCAGCCCCAATGGGCAGCCACTTAGCCATTATTTCAGCCTAATAGCAGCCTGAAATCAGCCCCTTAACACCTACATTTCAGCCACAACTTAACCCCCATTCAACCCTACAAATCAGCCATATATGACAGCCCATATGCCCCCCCCCCCAAATCAGTCCAAAACAGCAGCCATTCCAGCCCTATAAACAGTCCATAATGGACACTTAATTCAGCCAAAAACCTGTCCAATAGGACAGCAATAGCAGTCCCAAAAACAGCCCTATAAACCCCACATATGAGCCCCTATTTGGACAGCCATAGCACCTACATTTCAGCCATGGACAAAGCCCCATGTTCACCTATATTTCAGCCTCCTATTGACTCATTCATTCCTCCATTCCTTTTTACATTTCAGTCATCATTCATTCACCCAAACATTCATTCCATTTCATTCACACATATCCACCTATCCATCCTTCCATGATTTCATTCATTCAATTTTTTCTTTTCATTTTATCCCACCATTCCTCCATTTCATTCATTCATGCATTCATTCAATCCATTCAATCTTCCATTCATTTCATGCATTCACCCATTCCTTCTTCCATTCTTTAACATCCATTTTATTCTTCCATACATCCATCATTCCTAAACTCCTACACACATTTATACCCCACAAAATTGATCTAATAGAAGCCTATATAAACCCTTAGTTAGTGCCTAGTTGAGTGGTGTCTAGTGTGGGTTGATTGTCTAGTTAAAAGGGTTAGTTAGTGTTCGTGTTAGTGATGGTTGTGATAGTATTAGATAGTGAGTTGGTTAAGTTAGTGTCCTAACTAGGTTGATATCCTAGTGGACTATTAGAGAGGGCTAACCTAGACACTAGGAGAGTGTGGGAGAGTAAACTAGGAAAGTTGGTAGAGAGTAGAGTGCGGTATCTCAAGATACCATAGCGTATCATGACGATACCCTAAGGTAATGTCGGGATGACCAACATGGACCATAAGATGGACTGGATGGGTTAGATACCTGGATTTTATGGTTGGTATTGACTAGATAGGTTAGTGCTAGCTACCCTAAGAAGCCTAGGCTAGTATCCTGAGATCTAGAGGGGTTTCTTTTGTAATGGGCAAAGTATTGGTATTTACCTTGTGAAGGATAAATGTAGGTAATAGAGTATTGATAAGATATTGAGTTTGACTTCTAAGATGGAGTTAGAAATAAGTTATCTTGGTAGGTAATGACTTGATGAGGGTAGTTTAGGCTAGTCTTGACCTCCGTTGACCAAGAGTTGACTTTTTGACCGAAAGTCAACTTCAAGTCAACACTTGACTTAGAATTGACCGAAACCAAACCAGAGTTGACCAGTTGACTAAAAATCAACTGTTAGTCAACATTTGACTTGTTTGACCTAGGGTTGACCCAGGGTTGACCAGAGTTGACTTTTTGACCAAAAGTCAACTGTAAGTCATCCCTTGACCCAGATTGACCTAGTTTGACTTGGATTGATTTTCTGTGACCTCGTTTGACCTTGGTTGACCTAATGTGACCTAGTTTAGCTTGGTGTGACTTAGTTTAACCCAGTTTTTGACTTAGAGTTGCATGTCATGACTAGATTAGCTTTTCTTTCATTATTAAACCATGTTTTGATATGAAATATCTCATCTTTAGGTTTCTGATTACCACTCTGAGCATTGATATACCCTACAGCTCAGGACAGCAGGCGAGTACATTCACTGATAGTTTTTATTGTCTTGATATCTGTTATATCCGATTCAGTTGTAGTGTCTTACTTGATTCCTAACACGATGGTTCACGGACTAGTATATGTCGGATCCTGTCATGAGATGTTGTTTCCGGGTTACTTGGTATATTGATATATGACTCGACTTGTTACTTGTACTTGTATAGACATGGACTTGGGAGTGGACTGATCACCTGCTTTTGAATCCCGTGTCATGACGTGTTATGTCCGGATCCTTTATACTATTCGGGGATGGGGAGTTATTAGTGGTTGTGTGATCAAAATTCCCACATTGTTCTATTATACACATTGTTCATAGCTATACCCTCACCTCACGACGGGTAAAGCCTTACCCTACATCGTTCATAGATTTCCATGGTGACCGGCCTTACCGCTCTATTGTACACATTGTTCATAGCCGGTCGGATGGAAAGCCTGATCATGTTTTCCAAGCCGATCACATAAAGCTCTAATAATTCAAGGCACATTTTATATTTACTTATCTTATCATATATCATGTTTTGTTCTACATTCAGTACTTTCTCACCATGCTATGATATTCAGTTACTCACATGTTCTATATGCCTTTATATTGTACCTTGATTAAAGACTAAGTTCTGCTCGGGAGAAGAGTTACAACCCCGATCCTTGTTTGGTTTAAGGGTTGTAACTCAGCTTCCGAATGGCTCCCAAGTCTTCCTATATCTTTGTCTTGTATTTCATTATACTGTCTCTTATAGAATTTGTCAATTCACATGGAACTGCTGTTAGTGTTTGTACTTGCTCATTTTCCTGACATGATACCGTTATGATATATTACAGATGACTCTGAGGCAGACTGCTCGACCTATTATGGGGTCGAGTCTGATGGAGTAGACCTGGACCATGGCTTGTTAGTAGAGCCACTAGACTTTGCTCACCCTGAGTAGAGTAGCTTAGTTAGGGTTGCTTGGCCTGCGAGCCAGCTAGTACTTTTCATACAGTAGTATTTTATTTAATTCTGTGACTCTGTGGTGTTGTGTATAGCTTTAGGCTTGTGTAGATCTCGAACTTATTTCCTGCTTTTATCTATCATATTTTCTTTCATGCTATCTATCCTAGTTTGCTTTGTGATTGAGACTGTATTGCTATGTCACCTTCATCGGAGTGTATATACTGTACATGTACCATTATCTGTTTACTTGTAGTATTTCTAGATGACCTAGACAGCGTTCTACCGTCGATACTACGGCGTAGGCTGGACGTAACCACGTACTCGTGCCCCTAATCAGGGTGCGGATCGTGACACATTTTTGTGGTGGCCCACGCAGGTCCTGTGTCGTAATTAGTACGATCTCGTAATGGTGCTCGACTTAGAGTACTAATTACGAGCCTGTAATTAGGACGTAGGACCTAGGATACGATAGGAGTTTCTCAATCACACCTAGGAAAAAATTTATGATCTTTTGATTATCATGATTACTCCCCTTGTATTAAATTAACTGTCCTTCTTTGATAATATCTTCTCATGTGCCATATTGATCTTCTTGTTTCAATTCGTCGCCAAGATGACGAAGACGCACCCGCAGGCCACTGGATCGAGTAGCTTGCACGAGAGATCTGACCAGGCTGAGGAGGAGGTTCACGAGACTGCCCCCAGTGATTCCACTATCCTGGAGGCCGTGGCAGTTGCATAGGGAGGTCTACCACCTCCACCCCAGAGGGTTTCGATCGTTGTTCCAGAGATACTGCCGCCACTACCTCCGATACCGACGGATACACACCACATGTTCCTTCTCCTTCAGCAGATGATGGAGACACAGCGAGCCCAGAAAGAGGCATCGCAGCGCCAGACGGAGGTGTCATACCGTCAGATTAAGATGGTGAGGCAGAGCATGGAGAACTCGCATCAGCTTGCACTGGCAGCCGTGGAGAGAGTGGCACCGGGTACGGTACAGGGCCCTACCGGCCAGCAGCCGTACTAGCAGCAGTCCAGGCCGGAGATAATATTAGACTTTAGGAAGATGAGCTCCAGGGACTTCACGGGCACGGAGGGCATCATTTATGCAGACGACTGGCTAGAGGACGTACAACGGAGTATGGAGCTGGCAGAGCTTCCAAGAGGACTTTGGGTTTCAGCCGCAGCCATCCGATTCTTCGACATCGCGCTGACATGGTACCGTACGGATCCTCGTACGTCGGTGAGAGGGCTGACATGGAAGAACTTCTGGAGGCTCTTCAAGGAGAAGTTCTTTCCGGACGTGGCTCTTACAACATTGGAGGGCCAGTTCGTGGATCTAGTGCAGGAGAACTCGTCGGTAGACGAGTATGCAGCAGAGTTCTTCCGCCTTAGCAGGTTTGCTTTCGATATGATTCCGGATGAGGGACAGAAGGCTCGTAAGTTCCGTAGGGGACTCATTCTTGCAGTGCGCACCCGTACCTCGGGTCGCCGTGACACGACGTTCGATCATATATTGATGGACGCACAGATTGCAGAGGAGGACTTCAGCCTCAAGCTGAAGATGAGCGGTGATACCATGGGGACGAGTTCCAGTGCAGGACTGGCCAAGCGCCTCCACTTTCAGCATCGGCAGAGGCTATTTCAGCAGCAGCAGCCTCTGTTGCAGATTCAGCAGGCACCAGCGCGTGCCTAGCAGCACCAGGGACAGGGCCAGAGGCAGGCCATCTAGTGTGCCTTCTGCAAGAAGATGGGGCACACCCGAGAGGTTTGTAGGATAAAGCAGGGAGTTTGTTTATTCTGTGGAGCTCCAGACCACCAGGTAAAGAACTGTGCTGCCCGTACAGCCAGACAGGCAGGCCAGGACGGAGTACAGTAGGCTAGAGGAGGCCAACAGGGGCGAGCTTTCGCCATGATAGTTGAGACCACTCAGGCAGTAGCAGAGCAGATAGCAGGTTCCAATCCTTTGATCTCATTTCTGCATTTGCCTTCTTATAAACTGTCTTGAAATTCGATTCCATCTGTTCCTTGATCATTTGATAAAATTTTGTCCTTGTGATGTGATATTCTTCTGAGATAAGTCGTATGGGCTAGGTCGCCTCGATTATGAGATTTTAGAATCCTCTAGGGTCATGCTAGCAGGCAGAGTGAGGACATATAGTCGGATTACGGACGTATTTCTCGGGTGTGAAAATTTAAGGTTTTTGCTGCCAAGCTAGCGGCAATACAAAAATTTTAAATACCATAATTCTAGAGGTATGTACCTTAGTCGAGGACTCTGTGATTATCGTAGCCTTGTTCACTGGCATGACGGAGATTCTGAGTATCATGATGATTGGACAGACGCATACGATTATCGAACTGCATGATTTTTCTGTGTTTACTTGTTTTAATTTTTGGAGCATGAATTCTTTTAAGGTGGATAGACTTATAGCACCCAGTTCTATTTGAGAGTAATTTTAAATTTTATCATTTTAGTCATTTAATTCATATTTTGATTTTTGAGATTTTAAATCATTTTAAATTTTAAGCCATGACTTGTGATTTTGATAATACTATTGTTTGGTTTTAATTTCGAGAACGAATTTTTTTTAAGGTGGATAGATTTGTCACCCCCAGTTTTTAGAAACAGGAGTATTTTTGTTATTTTTCATTTTAGAATATTTTTTGAAATTATTTATTTATTTATAATATTGTTTTGGGGTTATTTGAGTCGGGTTCGAATTTCATCGCATTTCGACTTAATTCGGGACTCCGGGGAATTTTGACTTGAGTTGTGATTAACACATTAATTAGCCATGGTCCACCAAACTTAATATTTAGGTTTATGAGTTGGACTAATCCCACATGAGTGTTTAGGCTTAAGTATAATTTTTATTTGGTCTAAACTAACCCTCAAAACCAAATTAGGAAGCTAACTTAGCATAGAAGTAAAGGGAGGGGCAAACTTGTAAATAACAAGTGCCCCAAACCCCCTTATTAGGGCTGGCCACTTCTTCCCTCTTTCCTTCTTCCCACTTTAATTTTTTTTTTCTTCTTCTTCTTCTCCAAGTTCTTTCCAAAAGGAAGAAGAGAAATCCTTGGATTTTATCTCCACGTAAAGCTTTTCTTTTCGTTTTTCTTCCATCGATCTCTCCCTCTACCCCAAGTGGTACTTCTCCAAGCTTTTGGGAGCAAGAAGTAGAGGGGTGTGTCCTAAACAATTCGTTTTGTGTCGGAGCCGTGTCGGAAGATTTTAATTGGGATCCATCTTCCGATAGGTACAACCTATTCTTTTTTTCATTTTTTTCATCATGTAAATTAGTTTGGACCCCGTAGGATTTATCCCCGAGGGTGTGTCCCTATTCGTGTCGAGTTTGAGTCCGTTTGGTGTGTCCTAGGAGAAGTTGTGATTTGTGATTGTGTCCTTGACTTTCCCCCAATTTTGGACACTTCTAGAATAATTAGATTTGTATCTAAGTGGTTAGGCACTCCTAAATTTATTTGTGTTAGTGTATGTGTGTGTGTGTGTGTGTGTGTCTCTATATATGTATATATATATATATGTGAGTGTGGGTGTGTGGAGCTTTGAGAGAGTTGGTAGAGGGAATAAGAATTAGTGTGTGTGTGTTTGTGTATAGAGTTAGAGAGAGTGAGAGATTAGAGGGAGATTAGAGAGTGATAGAGGGAAGAGTAGTGAGTGAGATATTGAGAGAGATTTGAGAGTGATAGAGAGGGGTATTAAGAGAGTGAATGATGATGAATCAGGGGGGACTGCTGATTTTCAGAATGAAACCAACCCCAAATCCAGGCCCCAAACCTGTCCCTATGAGCAGCCCAAACCTGTCCAAAAATCAGCCACAATGGGCAGCCACTTAGCCATTATTTCAGCCTAATAGCAGCCTGAAATTAGCCCCTTAACACCTACATTTCAGCCACAACTTAACCCCCATTCAACCCTACAAATCAGCCATATATGACAGCCCATATGGCCCCCCAAATCAGTCCAAAACATCAGCCATTCCAGCCCTATAAACAGTCTATAATGGACACTTAATCCAGCCAAAAACCTGTCCAATAGGACAGCAACAACAGTCCCAAAAACAGCCCTATAAATCCCACATATGAGCCCCCATTTGGACAGCCATAGCACCTACATTTCAGCCATGGACAAAGCCCCATGTTCACCTATATTTCAGCCTCCTATTGACTCATTCATTCCTCCATTCCTTTACATTTCAATCATCATTCATTCACCCAAACATTCATTCCATTTCATTCACACATATCCACCTATCCATCCTTCCATGATTTTATTCATTCATTTTTCCCTTTTCATTTCATCCCACCATTCCTCCATTTCATTCATTCATTTCATTCATTCATGCATTCATTCAATCCATTCAATCTTCCATTCATTTCATGCATTCACCCATTCCTTCTTCCATTCTTTAACATCCATTTCATTCTTCCATACATCCATCATTCCTAAACTCCTACACACATTTATACCCACAAAATTGATCCAATAGAAGCCTATATAAACCCTTAGTTAGTGCCTAATTGAGTGGTGTCTAGTGTGGGTTGAGTGTCTAGTTAGAAGGGTTAGTTAGTGTTGGTGTTAGTGATGGTTGTGATAGTATTAGATAGTGAGTTGGTTAAGTTAGTGTCCTAACTAGGTTGATATCCCAGTGGACTATTAGAGATGGCTAACCTAGACACTAGGAGAGTGTGGGAGAGTAAACTAGGAAGGTTGGTAGAGAGTAGGGTGCGGTATCTCAAGATACCATAACGTATCATGACGATACCCTAAGGTAATGTCGGGATGACCAACATGGACCATAAGATGGACTGGATGGGTTAGATACCTGGATTTTATGGTTGGTAATGACTAGATAGGTTAGTGTCTAGCTACCCTAAGAAGCCTAGGCTAGTATCCTGAGATCTAGAGGGCTTTCTTTTGTAATGGGCAAGGTATTGGTATTTACCTTATGAAGGGTAAATGTAGGCAATAGGGTATTGATAAGATATTGAGCTTGACTTCTAAGATGGGGTTAGAAATAAGTTATCTTGGTAGGTAATGACTAGATGAGGGTAGTTTAGGCTAGTCTTGACCTCCGTTGACCAAGAGTTGACTTTTTGACCGAAAGTCAACTTCAAGTCAACACTTGACTTAGAATTGACCGAAACCAAACCAGAGTTGACCAGTTGATTGAAAATCAACTGTTAGTCATCATTTGACTTGTTTGACCTAGGGTTGACCCAGGGTTGATGCAGTGTTGACCAGAGTTGACCAGAGTTGACTTTTTGACCAAAAGTCAACTGTAAGTCATCCCTTGACCCATATTGACCTAGTTTGACTTGGATTTATTTCCTGTGACCTTGTTTGACCTTGGTTGACCTAGTGTGACTTAGTTTAGCTTGGTGTGACTTAGTTTGACCCAGTTTTTGACTTAGACTTACATGTCATGACTAGATTAGCTTTCCTTTCATTATTAAACCATGTTTTGACATGAAATATCTCATCTTTAGGTTTCTGATTACCACTCTGAGCATTGATATACCCTACAGCTCAGGACAGCAAGCAAGTACATTCACTGATAGTTTTTATTGTCTTGATATCTGCTATATCCGATTCAGTTGTAGTGTCTTACTTGATTCCTAACACGATGGTTCACGGACTAGTATATGTCGGATCCTATCATGAGATGTTGTTCCTGGGTTACTTGGTATATTGGTACATGACTCGACTTGTTACTTGTACTTGTATAGACATGGACTTGGGAGTGGGCTGATCACCTGCTTTTGAATCCCATGTCATGACGTTTTATGTCCGGATCCTTTATACTATTCGAGGATGGGGAGTTATTAGTGGCTGTGTGATCAAAATTCCCACATTGTTTTATTGTACACATTGTTCATAGCTATACCCTCGTCTCACGACGGGTAAAGCCTTACCCTACATCGTTCATAGCTTTCCATGGTGACCGGCCTTACCGCTCTATTGTACACATTGTTCATAGCTGGTCGGATGGAAAGCCTGATCATGTTTCCCAAGCCGATCACATAACGCTCTAATAATTCAAGGCACATTTTATATTTACTTATCTTATCATATATCATATTTTGTTCTACATTCAGTACTTTCTCACCATGCTATGATATTTAGTTACTCACATGTTCTATATGTCTTTATATTGTACCTTGATTGGAGACTAAGTTCTGCTCGGGAGAAGAGTTACAATCCTGATCCTTGTTTGATTTAAGGGTTGTAACTCAGCTTCCGAATGGCTCCCAAGTCTTCCTATATCTTTGTCTTGTATTTCATTATACTGTCTCTTATAGAATTTGTCAATTCACATGGAACTGCTGTTAGTGTTTGTACTTGCTCATTTTCCTGACAGGATACCGTTATGATATATTACAGATGACTCTGAGGCAGACTGCTCGACCTATTATGGGATCGAGTTTGATAGAGTAGACCTGGACCATGGCTTGTTAGTAGAGCCACTAGACTTTGCTCACCCTGAGTAGAGTAGCTTAGTTAGGGTTGCATGGCCTGCGAGCCAGGTAGTACTTTTCATATAGTAGTATTTCATTTAATTCTGTGACTCTGTGGTGTTGTGTATAGCTTTGGGCTTTTGTGGATCTCGAACTTATTTCCTGCTTTCATCTATCATATTTCCTTTCATGCTATCTATCCTAGTTTGCTTTGTGATTGAGACTGTATTGCTATGTCACCTTCATTCGGAGTGTATATACTGTACATGTACCTTTATCTGTTTAGTTATAGTATTTATAGATGACCTAGAAAGTGTTCAACCGCCGATGCTACGGCGTAGGCTGGACGTAACCACGTACTCGTACCCCTAATCAGGGTGCGGGTCGTGACAGCCGTGACGGTTGAAAATCTAGTATTCCAAATTGTGAGCTTACGACGACTAGCAGCAACGAAAACGGTAGTACTAGTGGCACACGATGACATCGCGGGCGACAAAGAAAACAGTAGTACCAGTGGCTACGTTGCTTGATTATTTACTTGAATTTTTGTTACTTTTTGAGTTTTTTTTTCTACTCTTTGATTAATGTCTTTATTTAATTCTTCTTCTTAATTTAAGATAATTTGGCCAAAATAATCTGTTCGATAAGTGATTTCGCTAGAGACGTTATGATTCTCTCTCCCAAATCACGTTAAATTTGGTTATTCTTTACTTAAATTGTAGGTTTTCTTAGCTGTCTCGACGATTTCGTGGCCGATGTTCTTTTCTTAGCTGTCTCGACAATTTTTTACCCTTTGATTTCTCGGTAGCTCTAGTTTTGATATGCCTATTTTCTTGTATTTGTTACTGTTTGATTTTATTTGTTGATTTCTTTGATCTCTCGGCGGTTCCAGTTTCGATGTTTGATTATTTACTTAGATTTTAGTTAATGCTTGATTTTTGGCGATGCATCGATAATTTTTCTTGATTTATCGCATGGTTCCACTTCCCGTACCTAATTATTTGCTGTTCATAGTTTTGAAGATGTCAAAGTTTATACTCGAGTTAGATTAGTTTTCTCGAAGATTTCATGTCCGATGCTTGGATTTTTAGTATCTATTTTTTTAGTTTTATTTGGCAACTTGGGAGTTTATGCTTGATTATTTGCCTAGTTTTTTTTTGTTGTGTTTGATTCCTTCACACGTTTATATGATTTGGCTACATCATAGTCACGGATTTGTACAGTTGCGAATGGACATTCTAGTTAGAACTTATAGAAGAAACCATATGTTGCGTATAGCATTTGGTGTTGGAAATTGTAAGTCCATGAGCCCAAATTTATTTATTTTATTAATTATTTATTGTTGGCACATGATTATAATATCCAATGCATCACTAGATAAGTTATATAAGGAGGGTGCACTTTACAAATACCCAATAATCTAGGGGTTGGAGTATAAATGAACAAGATTTGAATCCCCTGTTTTAGCCGTAGAGTTTAAACCTATGTTCGAGTCCAAGACAGATTCAAATTGGTGGTTTCGAAGTAGGCAGGAACTTGGGATAAAACCAAATCAAAATTTCAATCAGATTTCACTCATCTCCTCCCTCTGTGATCGGCCACCATATATATATATATATATGTAGTCTACTGACCGACCCTTCCCTATACAAACCCTAGAAATCTTCTGGAGGCATCTAGCGCCTGTGCAACGAAAACGTCCTAGTGCCGTCTTCCTCACCTCTAATAACAGGTATTATTCAATCCTAAATTCTCGATCAATAGTTTATGGGGGTAAAGCTGTTTGTGTTATTGATACAAAGGAAAGATAGAACCTAAATAACTGGTTCGGAACCAATCTACGGGGTAATGTAGGTTGGTAGCTAAATTTCTACCTTATTTAATGATACATCTTTCTCATACCAATTAATGGATAGCTTCGTATGTCACGCCCCAGAACCAGAATACTGGAGAGCGGGGGCAGACATAGCCAGCTATGTATATGAAATGGAATCCATCTCACTATACGGTCACGGCTGTCTAGATACATGAGGGTTTAACTACAAGCCAGAAGTCTCCTAAGGTCATGAACAAGCCTATTGTCTCAATCACAAGCAAGCAATAGTAATTACAAGATGTCAGAGCACCAAATATATAATAGCAAGGCGTCCCATACATTACATATTGGATGATCATGAAGCTAGTCGTACAAAATGCCATGACTAGCAAGAGTTCAGTCATACATGATCAACCCTAGGATCTGTCAATCATGTTACAGCCCGTAGGCAGACAGTAAATAAAGATGCAATCGAGCTAACACGTGCTCGCCGGCTAAACGCCTCAAAAGAATAATTTTTACAAATAAGTGGGAGGACAAAAAGAAACCCACTCGTTGCCAGGGTTCCGTCTAGTGGTCACCATCTGGCTGGAAGATCGGTGGATCCTCTGGAGCTGCTCCGATATCTGGCCACACAAAACCAGCTGGGTCAGACCCCAGAAAGAGCAAGTGCCACAAAGGAGGCTTCTCTTAGAAACTAAAACCAGCATATAGTAAGGAACATTAAAGTTAAATTATCAGAAATAACAACAATAATAGAGTACGAGGAAACCATTCAAGTGGCCAGACTACAACCCTTAAACCAAACAAGGACCGGGGTTGCAATCCTTCACCTGAATGGAAATCCGTCTCAAATACTATGGATAAGGTAATAAGACAATAAACGAAGAGAAGACACAGAACTGCTCCGGGAGCTAGGTTACAATCCTTAAACCAAACAAGGACCGGGGTTGTAACCCTTCGCCTGAACAGAACTGGACTCCTGATCTTTATTGTTAAGGCCATTATAGATAATCATGTTGCTGAAGTAAGATAGAACATGACAAGCATGGCACGGGGTACAAATAAGACAATAACCGAAGGGAAGACACAGAACTGCTTCGGGAGCCAGGTTACAACCCTTAAACCAAACAAGGACCGGGGTTGTAACCCTTCGCCTGAACAGAACTGGTCCACCGATCGTTATTGTTAAGGCAAGCATCAATAATCGTGTCTTGTCACGATCTTGCACAGGATCAGGATAAGACTAAGCTGGAATAACTTCATCCAATAAATCACGGCCAATCAAAAGTACGGCTTGATACTTTAACTAGCTAGGGTTATCACAGGCCTAGTTACTAGCAAGATGCAATGAGATTATTTCAACAGCCACAAGCCCTGCAGACCATCCAAGTTATCCAGGTCGAATATCCATTTATGAAGGATGCACCACATGACTGTGTGCTGGAAGTGTGCCCCACTCGTCGGTAGGCTACAAGTCCACTTAATGCGCCCAGATAACGGGATTGCCTGTAGCTGGGAATCTCTTCATGTCTACTGAATTATTCTAGTTTATTACTCTTAGTTAATTACAGTAGGTATCCCTGACCGTGGTACTCAGGGATCCCATCCTAGATATGATGCAGGACAATACTTGTTTATTGTGCAAACACAATCATCTACGGTGTCCAGGTTAGTCATTCTTGTCAGGTCATGTCACGTTAGCCGTCGCAACAGCAATTCGAGATAATCAGATCAGGTATGCTTGTCCTGCCATGCCGTGTTCAATTATTATTCACAAACCTATTAAATAAATTCATGATTATCAAGTTCACGACAAAAGGCGTAAGGATATAAAATGGACGTAAAATATCTAATAAAATATCAATATACAGGGCTATAGAAGAGCCAAACTTAAGGAAAATAAAACCAAAGTGACATGCTGACATAAGACCAAGTCAGCCAAGGCCATACGCTCAGTGCAAAAGTCATACGCTCAGGTCAGGCTACGCTCAAGTCAAGCTACGCTCAGGTAAGCCTACGCTCAGGTAAGCCTACGCTCCGGTAAGCGTACGCTCAGGTAAGCCTACGCTCACAAAGGGCAGCGTATGAGGTCCATACGACCCCTTGTAACACAAGTGAGCGTATGTAAGACATACGCTCCAAAAAGGCAGCGTATGAACTTCATACGACTCCTTGTCACACAAGCGAGCGTATGCGAGTCATACGCCTCCAAAAGGCAGCGTATGGACTCCATACGACTCATGGCTATCCAAGTGAGCGTATGCAAGTCATACGCTCCAAAAAGGCAGCGTATGGACTCTATACGACTCATGGCTATCAAAGTGAGCGTATGCAAGTCATACGTTCCAAAAAGGCAGCGTATGGACTCCATACGACTTCTTGTCAAGCAAGCGAGCGTATGCGAGTCATACGCTTCCAAAAGGCAGCGTACGGGGGCTACTGCGCTGTGCTAAAGAGCGCGCACAGCTCAGTGACGCAAGCTAAAAAGCTCGCGCACTGCTCACTGTCTTCTCCAAACAGCAGGAACTCCATGGTTGAACCCTAAGCTTCCAAAGTCCATAACTTGGTCAAAACAAGTCCAAATCCAACTTTCCAAAGGTCAAAATTGGGTAGAAGGAAATTCTCTACCACATGGAACCATCAAAACTTGAAAACAAGGGAATTTAATAGATCAAAACCATGAAAATCCGAAAATGACTAAATTTTAGATCTACAAAAATCCAAGCTTCAAAATAGAAAATGACAAGTTCTAATGTGGATTAGAAAGTTGCAAAGAAGAGGTTAGAACAATAAAAATGGTGGGTTTCTTCATGAAGCAAGATTGCACTTGCCTAGGCTAGGGTTTTCTTGGTTGGTGGTGGAGAGTAATGAAGAAGAAAGGAAATAATGAGGAGAGAGAATGGGAAGAGGTTAATAAATGGGGTTAGTTGTGGTAGGTAGGGGGTTCACCCTTGGTTCATGATGAACCAAGGCTAATCAAGCCTAGCCGAACCAACCCAAGCCAACCCAAACCAAGATGAACCATGGCCAATACGAGATAAAATACGTACACGTATTCTTAATTACGTAATACGAACAACAGGCATTACAACTCTACCCACCTTAAAAGAATTCTGTCCTCGGAATTTAATTAAGATGTTAGAGAGACTAGAACAAGCTATACTAATTACATGCAAACTATAACTAGGCAAGCAATCACTCATTCAAGCAAGGAATCGAAGACATGAGGCATAAGGAAGACATTATACCTCATGAGTCAAACAAGTCGGGATACCGCGATCGGATATCTTCCTCACGCTCCCACGTTGACTCCCCCAAAAAGTGATGACCCCAAGTAACTCGGACTAACTTGATAGTCTTGTTCTTGAGGATCTTCTCTCTCCGGTCCAATATAGACACGGGCCTCTCCTCATACGAAAGGTTGGTACCAACAACCAATTCCGAATGATCCAGGATGTGGCTCGGGTCCGGGATATACCGTCGTAATTGGGATACATGGAACACGTCATGCACCTCGCTTAGCGACGGCGGAAGAGCGAGACGATAGGATACATCTCCTACTCGCTCTAGGATATCGAACGACCCTATATACTTAGGACTAAGCTTTCCCCGTACGTCGAAACGAATGACGCCATGGTTAGGCGAAATCCTCAGGAATACATGATCGCCGACCGAAAACTCGAGAGGGCGCCGATGAGAATCGACCCAATAACGCTGGCGATCTTGGGCAACTCGAAGATGATCTCTGACCCTTCTGACCACTTCAATGGTCTGAGCAATCAATTCTGGACCAAGCATCTGTCTTTCTCCAACATCATCCCAGGATAGCGAGGATCTGCACTTCCTGCCATACAGCGCCTCGAACGGGGCCATCTGGATACTGGCCTGGAAACTATTGTTGTACGAGAATTCCACCAGATGAAAGTGATCTTTCCATGAACCACCGAAGTCAAGTGTGCAAGACCGCAACATGTCTTCAAGAGTCTGGATCGTGCGCTCTGACTGACCATCTGTCTGCGGATGATATGCTGAACTGAACTGGAGATGAGTCCCTAAACTCGCCTGCAGGCTACGCCAAAAGTGCGATGTAAATCTGGAATCTTGGTCCGAGGTGATGCTAACTGGCACACCATGCAATCTGACAATCTGTCTAAGATACATCGCCGCTAGCTGAGCCGTCGACTGACCAACTCTGAATGGAAGAAAGTGAGCCACTTTCGTGAGCCGGTCAACTATAACCCAAATAGCATCTCTACCAGCTGGGAATCTAGGTAATCCAGTCACAAAATCTATGGTCACATGCTCCCACTTCCACTCTGGAATCGGCAAGGGCTGAAGCAGTCCTGCCGGTCTCTGATGTTCAGCTTTAACTTGTTGGCAAACCAAACACCGAGAGACAAACCGAGCTATCTCCCGCTTCATGCCATTCCACCAGAAATGCTGCCGGATATCACGGTACATCTTCGTACTGCCCGGATGGATGGAATACTGCGAACTATGAGCTTCTGCCATGACCTCCTGCCGGATATCTCCGCTGGGTACACAAAGACGCTTACAAAGTCGAAGTGTACCATCCTCATGAACGTATAACTTTGGTCTTCGTCCCGCGTCACACTCTGCTCTGAGCCGCTGAAGCTTGGAATCTGTCGACTGCGCCATCCGGATCCTCTCGACTATAGTGGACTGAACTTGCATACTGGCCATCAAGGCCACACTGGAAGGGAGAACAACTTCAATATCCATTTTCTGAAGATCTGCTAACAGCTCTGGTTGTGCTGTTAGAAAATAAGCTCCCGCTCTCCTGCTCAATGCATCCGCAACAACATTGGCCTTTCCAGGATGATACTGCAGGTTGACATCATAATCCACAAGTAGCTCCAGCCATCTCCTCTGACGCATGTTAAGATCTTTCTGGGTGAAAACATATTTCAGGCTCTTGTGGTCGGTGAAGATCTCCACCCTATCTCCATACAAATAGTGCCTCTACAACTTGAGTGTAAACACCACTGCTGCCAGCTCCAAGTCATGGGTTGGATAATTCCTCTCATGATCACGAAGTTGCCGTGATGCATAAGCTATTACCTTTCCATGCTGCATCAGAACACATCCTAAACCTCTGCCTGAAGCGTCACAGTATACCGAAAATCCTCCGGTCCCATCAGGAAGCGTGGGAATAGGAGCCGTCATTAAGCCTCGCTTCAACTTCTCAAAAGATTTCTGGCACTCTGCTGTCCAAGCAAACTGTGCATCCTTGCGGGTCAACTGGGTCAGCGGCGCCGAGATCCGAGCGAAGTCTGAAACAAATCGCCGGTAGTAGCCGGCCAATCCAAGAAAACTACGAACCTCTGCAACTGTGCTGGGCACCGGCCATGACTCAATGGCCACAATCTTCTGGGGATCCACTTCTACTCCTCCTCTGGTGATGATATGACCCAAGTACGAAATACGATCGAGCCAAAACTCGCATTTACTGAACTTGGCATATAACTGGTGCTCCCTGAGTATCTGAAGAACAACCCTGAGATGCTGCTCATGCTCCACCTCATTCTTGCTGTAGACCAGAATGTCGTCTAGGAATACGATCACAAACTGATCCAAGTAAGGCATGAAAATGCGATTCATGAGGTCCATGAATACTGCCAGTGCATTGGTTGCTCCAAATGGCATAACAAGGAACTCCCAATGCCCGTATCTCGATCTGAAAGCTGTCTTCGGGATGTCCTGCTCTCTGACTCTGATCTGATGATATCCTGAGCGCAAGTCAATCTTCGAGAATACAGCTGCCCCTTTAAGTTGATCAAATAAGTCATCTATCCTCGGGAGAGGGTATCTATTCTTGATGGTCACTGAGTTCAAGGTACGATAATCTACACATAATCTGGACGTACCATCCTTCTTTTTCACAAGAAGCATCGGGGCTCCCCAAGGCGATCCACTAGCATGAATGAATCCCTTGGTTCTAAGCTCTTCAATCATCTTGTACAAGATCTCCAACTCTGATGGCGCCATCCTGTAGACTCTCTCTGACACCGGGGCTGTCCCGGGAATCAAGTCTATGGTGAACTCAATCTCCCGCTCTGGCGGCATACCTGGAAGATCTTCTGGAAAAACATCTGGGAACTCATCCACTATCCTGGGCAATTGAACTGCTGCTACTGCCATCCGCAATACTGGAGGAGAAGGCTCAACCTCGCCTCGAGAGAAAGAAAACTCCGGCTCTCCTGGAATGCTAAAAACAACCCTGCCAATGCGGCAGTCTATCCTAGCATACTGGTCCCTCAACCAATCCATCCCTAAGACTACATCATAATCGGCCATCGGGAATTCTATCAATCTAGCGGGAAACTCTCTACTGCTAACTACGATTCGACACGAGGAAAATACTCTATCGACTCCCACAAGTCCGTTACCAGTGAGTATATTGAGCCTTACTAATAACGACTCGGGCTCCAATCCTATCCGTGTCGCGAATCGTGCAGACATAAATGAATGCGATGCACCAGAATCAAATAAAGCTGAAGCTGGAAAGGTGTTGACGAGAATAGTACCTGCCACTACCTCACCTGGTGTTACTCCTTCTTCTTCCATGGTCAAGGCCAGCACTTGACCATGTCCTCTAGGGGCAGGTCCCCTCTGCTGAAAATTCCTCTGCCTGCTCTGGATCAGGGCTTGGGCCTGAGCATACTGCTGCGGTCTCTGCTGTTGGAATGCCTGGGCCTGCGTCAGCAACGGCCTCGGGAGCGGGTACTGCAACTGCTACCGCTGCTGGACTGGCGCTGGTCCTCTAACTGAAGGACCAGAGAAAGCTGATGAACTCGCCCTGTTCGGGCAGTACCTAATCCTGTGGTCCGGGGCACCACAAACCAAGCACAATCCCTGTGCTCTGCGACACTCTGACACCACATGCCCTGGCTTCCCGCAGTGTGTACATCCCACTGCGGAAGACTGCTTCTGCTTCTGTTGCTGAGGGTGCGTCGGGGTAGAATGCTGAACCGACGTCACCGAGGCCGTCCGCCTCGGAGTTCCAATAGTTAAACCTCTAGCTGCCGGGGCTGGAGCTGATGATTGGTGCATCTGACTGTGGGAACGCTTCCTACCTCCGGTCCTATCCACGATCCGCTGTGAGGTGTACTCATGCCTCATAGCCGCCCTCAATACTGCATCGAACGTCTGGTGTTCGAACTGCTCAACTGCTAGTAAAATCTCCAAATGCAGCCCCTGCTGGAACCGCTGGGCCCTATCAAACTCGGTTGCCACCAAGGTGGGGGCAAACCTACTGAGTCTAGAAAACTCAGATGCATAACCATCGACTGTTCTGCCTCCTTGCTTCAGGTTGGTAAACCTCGTCTGCAAGTCATACCGAGCCACAGCATCAAAATACTTCGTTTGGAATCTCTTTCTGAACACTGTCCAAGCAATGGGTGCCACTAATCCCTCGGCCTGTGCCGCCCACCAACTGCGGGCAAGATCTAATAACTGCAGGCGCAATACGGCCACCTTCTCGTTTTCTGGAGTTCTGGCTGCTTCTAGAATCACTTCGGTATCCTGAAGCCAAGCATCCGCGGTGATCGTATCTTCGCTGCCGTCGAAGAATAGAGGGTTCAGGCGCTTGAAGCTGTTGGCCGCGCTGTTACCCTGATGACCACCCTAGGTCAAAGCATCCGTCACTGCCTGGTACAAGGCATCTCCATGCCGGTCTTGGGAAGCTATCAAGGTCCTGACGAGTCCTACCAAAGTGCCGTCATCATGTTCTACTGGTTGAACTGGCTGGACTGGTGGCTCTCCGCCAGAAGGCACGACTCTAGAGGCTACTCCGGAATGCTGGGCTTGATCTCCAGGTTGCTGCTGGTCCGCGGGAGGTGCTCCGCCTTGCTGGTCAGTAGGACCACGAACAATGCCGCTGAAGAAGACAACATAGGGAACAATAAGGAAGGACCAGGACAGATCAACGATACAAGCATATGATCAGGACAAGAATCCAGGGATTCAGAAGATACGAGCAGAGATCAAGGACGAATACTGATTGAGACATCTATTCGGTAAACCCTCACATATCTTGATTTACAAGACCTGCATGGGCCACCACTTAAACCATGTTACGCCCCAGAACCAGAATACTGGAGAGCGGGGGCAGACATAGCCAGCTACGTATATGAAATGGAATCCATCTCACTATACGGTCACGGCTGTCTAGATACATGAGGGTTTAACTACAAGCCAGAAGTCTCCTAAGGTCATGAACAAGCCTATTATCTCAATCACAAGCAAGCAATAGTAATTACAAGATGTCAGAGCACCAAATATATAATAGCAAGGCGTCCCATACATTACATATTGGATGATCATGAAGCTAGTCGTACAAAATGCCATGACTAGCAAGAGTTCAGTCATACATGATCAACCCTAGGATCTGTCAATCATGTTACAGCCCGTAGGCAGACAGTAAATAAAGATGCAATCGAGCTGACACGTGCTCGCCGGCTAAATGCCTCAAAAGAATAATTTTTACAAATAAGTGGGAGGACAAAAAGAAACCCACTCGTTGCCAGGGTTCCGTCTAGTGGTCACCATCTGGCTGGAAGATCGGTGGATCTTCTGGAGCTGCTCCGATATCTGGCCACACAAAACCAGCTAGGTCAGACCCCAGAAAGAGCAAGTGCCACAAAGGAGGCTTCTCTTAGAAACTAAAACCAGCATATAGTAAGGAACATTAAAGTTAAATTATCAGAAATAACAACAATAATAGAGTACGAGGAAACCATTCAAGTAGCCAGACTACAACCCTTAAACCAAACAAGGATCGGGGTTGCAATCCTTCACCTGAATGGAAATCCGTCTCAAATACTATGGATAAGGTAATAAGACAATAAACGAAGAGAAGACACAGAACTGCTCCGGGAGCCAGGTTACAACCCTTAAACCAAACAAGGACCGGGGTTGTAACCCTTCGCCTGAACAGAACTGGACTCCTGATCTTTATTGTTAAGGCCATTATAGATAATTATGTTGCTGAAGTAAGATAGAACATGACAAGCATGGCACGGGGTACAAATAAGGCAATAACCGAAGGGAAGACACAGAACTGCTCCGGGAGCCAGGTTACAACCCTTAAACCAAACAAGGACCGGGGTTGTAACCCTTCGCCTGAACAGAACTGGTCCACCGATCGTTATTGTTAAGGCAAGCATCAATAATCGTGTCTTGTCACGATCTTGCACATGATCAGGATAAGACTAAGCTGGAATAACTTCATCCAATCAATCACGGCCAATCAAAAGTATGGCTTGATACTTTAACTAGCTAGGGTTATCACAGGCCTAGTTACTAGCAAGATGTAATGAGATTATTTCAACAGCCACAAGCCCTGCAGACCATCCAAGTTATCCAGGTCGAATGTCCATTTATGAAGGATACACCACATGACTGTGTGCTGGAAGTGTACCCTACTCGTCGGTAGGCTACAAGTCCACTTAATGCGTCCAGATAACGGGATTGCCTGTAGCTGGGAATCTCTTCATGTCTACTGAATTATTCTAGTTTATTACTCTTAGTTAATTACAGTAGGTATCCCTGACCATGGTACTCAGGGATCCCATCCTAGATATGATGCAGGACAATACTGGTTTATTGTGCAAACGCAATCATCTACGGTGTCCAGGTTAGTCATTCTTGTCAGGTCATGTCACGTTAGCCGTCGCAACAGCAATTCGAGATAATCAGGTTAGGTATGCTTGTCCTGCCATGCCGTGTTCAATTATTATTCACAAACCTATTAAATAAATTCATGATTATCAAGTTCACGACAAAAGGCGTAAGGATATAAAATGGGCATAAAATATCTAATAAAATATCAATATACAGGGCTATAGAAGAGCCAAACTTAAGGAAAATAAAACCAAAGTGACATGCTGACATAAGACCAAGTCAGCCAAGGCCATACGCTCAGTGCAAAAGTCATACGCTCAGGTCAGGCTACGCTCAAGTCAAGCTACGCTCAGGTAAGCCTACGCTCAGGTAAGCCTACGCTCCGGTAAGCGTACGCTCAGGTAAGCCTACGCTCACAAAGGGCAGCGTATGAGGTCCATACGACCCCTTGTCACACAAGTGAGCGTATGCAAGACATACGCTCCAAAAAGGCAGCGTATGAACTTCATACGACTCCTTGTCACACAAGCGAGCGTATGCGAGTCATACGCCTCCAAAAGGCAGCGTATGTACTCCATACGACTCATGGCTATCCAAGTGACCGTATGCAAGTCATACGCTCCAAAAAGGCAGCGTATGGACTCTATACGACTCATGGCTATCAAAGTGAGCGTATGCAAGTCATACGTTCCAAAAAGGCAGCGTATGGACTCCATACGACTCCTTGTCAAGCAAACGAGCGTATGCGAGTCATACGCTTCCAAAAGGCAGCATATGGGGGCTACTACGCTGCGCTAAAGAGCGCGCACAGCTCAGTGACGCAAGCTAAAAAGCTCGCGCACTGCTTACTGTCTTCTCCAAACAGCAGGAACTCCATGGTTGAACCCTAAGCTTCCAAAGTCCATAACTTGGTCAAAACAAGTCCAAATCCAACTTTCCAAAGGTCAAAATTGGGTAGAAGGAAATTCTCTACCACATGGAACCATCAAAACTTGAAAATAAGGAAATTTAATAGATCAAAACCATGAAAATCCGAAAATGACTAAATTTTAGATCTACAAAAATCTAAGCTTCAAAATAGAAAATAACAAGTTCTAATGTGGATTAGAAAGTTACAAAGAAGAGGTTAGAACAATAAAAATGGTGGGTTTCTTCATGAAGCAAGATTGCACTTGCCTAGGCTAGGGTTTTCTTGGTTGGTGGTGGAGAGTAATAAAGAAGAAAGGAAATAATGAGGAGAGAGAATGGGAAGAGGTTAATAAATGGGGTTGGTTGTGGTAGGTAGGGGGTTCACCCTTGGTTCATGATGAACCAAGGCTAATCAAGCCTAGCCGAACCAATCCAAGCCAACCCAAACCAAGATGAACCATGGCCAATACGAGATAAAATACGTACACATATTCTTAAATACGTAATACGAACAACAGGCATTACATCGTATCCTTGAAATGAAATTAAGATTTCACTCTTAAGATCGAACACCATTCCTGTTCAAGAATGAGTAATAAGATTTAGAGAGACCCCAATGGAAGTTGGGATGCAAACTCTAGTCAAATAGGAGGATTTTAACCTGTTGATTGAACAGAGGGTAGGTACCATGTAACCGCTCCTCAAAGTATAGGATTACACTCGATACATGTAAACTGAACAAATCAGTAGGATACGAATGTTACTCTATATCTGATTACTTAGTATCAGGACCATTAGTATTCGGTCACCCGTATCCGAATGCTTATATTAGTTTTATGGTGTTAATTTACCATATATTAGTGTATTATGTAGCGAGTACGTTGGGGCAGCGACTTTGTTGTCAAGATATCAGCACAGGTGTTGTAGGGTCAGGAGAGTCAATCATGAACTTGTGAGGGGTTGGCTCCTTGCAAATTGATAAGAGAGGCAGAGCAGTTAGTAACAGGAACCTAGGTAGGCACACATCTTGATGGAAAACCTGGGTAGCAGTGAATGTCAAGTATAATGGGTATCCATGGCTACATATCTAATAAGAAGACTTCAACTTCCCAAATCAAAGAACAAATACATTAGCAAGTATCAGAGAACGAGGGGCGTATCCTAGTATAGCCTAACTGATAGTGTATCAGGTTCAGTCGTGTCGGGTATCTTAATGTATCAGAGGGATATCCTAACACATCCAATCATAGATATATCAGTTAACGTTACAGGGTATGGCAGAGCAAATTTCGTAGATTAAGACTATTTGTGATGCAAGATAAGGATAGTGGAGAGTTGAGGCCACTTGGTGACTTATCACTACCATATTTTAGCTTGAGGGTATTTTGGTCATTTTTGAAATTTTGAATTATTGGAATGATGATTGTTATTTTTGACCTTGCTAGTTGAGACTTTGGAGACTAACCTAGATATTGACTTTAGCTATGGTGACTTGAATAGCATGGTGGGACTCTAGTCTAACTTAAGTCAACCCAAGTTAAGTCATTTAGAATCAAGTTTCATATAGGAGAATAAATGATTAGGTTCATGGACTTTTGACTTGTGGAATGATTTCCTTTACCATTGAAACTTGGCCCAAGCCCATTAGTCGTAACCCTAACCCTAATTCCTCCTTTATTGGCCGGCCACATAGGGATCCCCACCTTATATAATCTCTCTTCCCATTCTTCTTGTCTCTTTTGTATCAAATCAACTTTTAGAAAAGAAAGATATTGATCATTCTTCCCCAATCCATAAATATTTTATTTTAATTCTTTTTTAACTCTAGTTTCTTGCATTAGAGCCTAATCCCACTCTATTTTCTGTTCATGAGAGAAATATCAGTTTTGGTACAATTTGGAGCTAGTGGCTTGCAAGGAGAATCATCCTATTTGGGACTTTTTTCTTGCCATTGACACTCTATAGGTAAACACTCTAAACTATGTTTTAATTCTGATTTCTTTGCATAATAGTCTAGATCTAGGTGTCCCCTAGCTGTGATGTGTGATTGGTGAAATTTTGCATTGATTTCGTGTCTGTATCGGACACGTATCATAATCTAGTTCTAGGTGTTTGATAGAATGCCACAAAGGGAATTTATTTACTGTTTTTGAAAAGTGTTTGAATGGAAATGTTGATTTATGTGCATATAATGATTTTCTATTAGACTGAGTCAAATTCGAGCCGTGTTCGTGTCCAAACAGGACACGAACACGCTCACTATACACGCACGGATAGTGTCCTGCTGCCCGACACTGAGTACTCTCTACTCAGGACACGTGGACACGAGAAATTTGGGATGGATGTCGGGGCAATGACTGACATCAACCTCCCAAAGTTTGGGATCAGATGATTCACCACACGAAGAGGAATCGGCCCCGCACTGGATTCATACCGTGCACGTGTCGAAAATCCCTCACTGACACGCGTCTCGTGTCCGCACAGGATACGACGTGGACACTTCGTAGTGTGTTCAGTGTGTAGCCCTAGTGCTGGGCTACACATGGACGTGACCACGTGGACACACGTGTTGTGTGTCGTGTCCACGAACGTGATGAACACGTGCACGAGACTGTGCACTGTTTAGTATGGCTCGTGTGTTAGAATTGTCTTGGACACGTTTGTGTCCAGTTTTTGGACACCAAATCACTTTCATGACACATTCACATGTGACACTTCATTTACCAACCAATTAATTTGATTATTAGTTGTATTTTTATTTCGAATTTGTGTTTCCCCAATTTTTTTGATACTAGGGCTGTTACTCGATTTTCTGAGATTTGATTTGTGTTAACTGATTTAGAATGATTAAATTGTAATGTTGGTTCACCAATTATATATCTGAGATTAATCTACAATGTTGGGTTTTTATATTGGCTAGGTGTTGGGTTTTTGGGTTTTCGAATTGCATTTTGACTGTCAACTTGTGAACTAATTTGTGTACATTGATTTCTCTTATAGTCACACACACATGTACCCAATGAACTGGGAACCTAGGTTGTAAACTAATATACACACACCACTGTATGATGCCACACACACCCCACTAATATCTATACACACACACTCAACTGCTCACTGAAAACCTATTTCATGTTACCCTGAAAACTGGAAAACTGAGAACCTATCTACTGTTGCACTGATTCCCTATACACACACATTTACACTAAAACTGAGATATAACTGATACACTATTTCCTGAAATCTATATACACACACACCCTTACACAAATCTGAGAACACCCTATCTAAAGTACACTCACTCACACATTGCTACACACACACACACACACATTGAGACACTCACCCACATATCCCCTAACCTATGTTGTACTGCCACACACACACAGAGGAAACCTATACACACACACACTAATGTACACACACATGACACACACACATATACATATATCTGTCACCCTATTTCTCTCTCTATATGTATATATATATATATATATATATATATATATATATATATATATTTTATATATATATATATATATATATATATATATATATATATATATATATATATATTTTTTTTTTTTTTCACACACACACATATAGGCAATATACATATATCTGTCACCCTATTTCTCTCTCTATATGTATATATATACATATATATATATATATGTATATTGCCTATATGATTTTAGTATATATAAATATGGTGAACATATGCTAGGGTGTATGCCAATGTAGATTGGTACATAGGCATATAGCCTATATGGTTTCCTATATGTAAGCCTATGTGTATATGGCATGTATATACATGGGATTGTGTGTTGATAGGCTTGTATAGCATTGTGATGGTATGCGGATGCTAGATAGACATGGTTAGGCTTAGTGAGACTTGTCTGGTTAGGATTTGACCTAGTTGACCTAGTTTGACTAGTATTGTTGACTAGAGTTGACCAAAGGTTGACTTTAGCCTAGATTGACCCAAACATCATGTAGAATGCATTGTAGTAGTCTATTTTACCATTTTGGATATGTTGTGACTTGTGCTGTTCTAAATAGGAGCCAGACACCTCTCCTCAGACAGTATTTCATTTCAGATACTCAGGATATCAGGCGAGTACATTCTCTGACCGTTTCATACTTGCTAGGACTATATTCTTGCTCTAGATTACTTTACTTGATGCTGTCACGATGGAAACACAGATTAGTACTATATGGATCTTTTCATACGATGTTATCCCCCTCGGGAGCATCGGATACATCATGTCAGGTACGTTTTACTGTCATCATATATTCCTGTGCTTTCACTATTCATGTGCACTCTCGTAATTCATGTATTCTCATGTTCACGGAGCCCCCATATTTATATTCATATGCACCCATTTATGGGCCCCCATGTGAAATCATGTACAATAACATAACTTGAACGGATCCTTGTGTATTGATTGGGGATGGGGGAGTAGAAGTAGTCATGTGAATATTTCCAAAGTAGTGTAGCCATGTACAACCTCTCATGTTTATTATCAAGCCGTTCACATGTCTATCTTGTACTCTAAATCACTAGTTCACTGTAGCTCTTTACTTATAGTAGATATTTCCATTACAGTTTTCTCTCTATTTCATGTCTTTTCTTTCAGCGTTTCATGTATTTTACTCTATTGTCTGTTTTATATTCCTGTCATGATATGAACTGCGTGAGATGTACTGTGCTCGCTCCCGTCCTGACTGGACCTGTTAAAAATATTACAGATGACCTTGAGGAGTTCTGTCCTACATACTATGGAGTAGGCCTAGATGACACATGTGAGCTGGACTCCCAGGAGGACCCAACAATTGCAGAGGACATTACCCAGTAGTCTAGGCTAGTTAGCTAGACCAATATCTTACTTATTATCCTGTCTTATTTGGATACACTTGTATTTATTTGGAGATTTGTTATTCTGGATATTGTGGAGTTGTTATCTTAGACATTTAGTTTCTCTCTCTTATCTTGTATTTCATTTGTGGATTCAGTTCTTATCTACCTATCTTATCGTATTTTCTACCTTAGCTGTGATTGAGTTGTATATTTCTATATTGTCCTCCATTCGGAGTGTATACATTGTACATGTACCTTATAATTGTTAGATGTATATGACCTAGGACAGCGTTCTACCGTCGACACTGCGGCGTAGGCTGGACGTAACCACTTCTCGTGCCCCTACACTGGGTGCGGGTCATAACACGACTCAAATCGTGAACTGGTATCACAAAAGACACTTAGTATCATATGTAACATCCTAGTATCCGATTGATATGAATACCCATTTAGACCTTAGCACCAGATCCCACAGTTGAGATCGGTTTTAGCATCTAAAACACGGCTTAGACATTGTATCAGGGAACGTTTTGAGAGACACATATTTTGTGTCAGTTAAGTTGATTTGCCAGTGGCAGTATATGCGTTAATTGGCAAATACCATATCAATAGCACTCTTTCATTGGCCTACTCACATGGAGCAAGTTGTACCCAAACCACAGGACAATTCAATGCTAGATGGGGCTAAAGGCCTGTGGGTGAATACCTCCACTGCAGGTTAGTAGGCATATATACCTTTGCAACTCGAGGACAGAATAGGCTACACTAACCTCAAGTATGCAGACTTTGAGATTAATGTATACCTAGAGCTTAGCCTTTGTATTGATAAGCTCGAAGACCGCACAAAAATCGTATACAAGGCGCAAAATGACGAAGCCTATACAGGTATACCACAAAAAGAAGGAGGGAGGGAGGCAAAACATCTATCAGGGGCTATGGGGGTAGCACCGACCAGAATGCTCTAGAACTGTGGGTACACAGGGTGCTCCGCTTACGGCATTGTCGGGCAATTTTCCGAAAGAGCTGGTCTGTCGAGTATGGGTGACCTTCGTATCTCGCTTTGTTGCAATTCTTCCATATGACCCATATATATATATAGTAGGAAGGTACAGGTAGAATAAGGGAAGGTATGGTATGGAGACTTATATCTATATATATAAATATGGATGGGCATAAACTTGGCAAATGGGTAAGAGTTATCAAAACAAGCCAACTTAGCTAATTAAGGGATCCAATTGATTAAGACCCAAGGGTCTAAGAACCTAGTTGATAGGCTAGAATTAATATTCTTTCATCTATTGATCAATTACAATTTACTAAATAGGTCACTTGGACTCAAGTTTGGCATCGGAACCGTGTCATCAGCTCAGGACATCAGGCGAGTACATTTATTGTTTGTTTTCGATATTGTATACTTGATTCTTGACACGTTCGTCATACGGATATCACATCTTGTATTTTCTTTCATATCTTGCCATATTTCTTGTCTGTCATATCGAAAAGGGAAAGTACCAAGCAGATATGTGATCAACCCGTAGCCTGTGTTTATTTTCATGCAATGTAGACCATGTAGCCTGTGTTTATTTTAATACAATATAGACCGTGTAGCCCATTTTTATTTTCATGCAATGTAGACCATGTAGCCCGTGTTTATTTTCATGCAATGTAGACCGTATAGCCCGTGCGGTATAGTGGACCAGCCTGATCACATATCGAAAGAGGTACTTCAACACACTTAAATAGTTATGATTCCTTGTTTCATCTCCTTTATATTTCCATATATGTTTTGACTCTTGTTCAGTGTATTACCATGCTATAATAGATTTTCTCATCATGTATTTTATGACTAACCCCTGTTTTATAGTCGTTAACATATATTGGAACTGCATTCAATAAATTGTACTCTTTCCATCTTGACTGGGTAATCCAACAAATTTTAGGTACTTGTGATGAGGATTTGTGTCCTGAGCAGTATGGCCCATACATGGGAGACGTAGCCGAGACGGACTCTGCCTTTCAGGAGGAGTTCGCAGCACCTGACCCCGCTGCTCATGCTTAGATATCTTTAGTTAGTTTTGAGACATGTAGTGGATTTGGATATTGATTATGAGACTTGTAGTTGAGATTTTAGTTATCTTTGGAATTTCACATTTATTATTATTATGAGATTATATATATATATATATATATATATATATATATATATATATATATATATATATATATATAAATATAAATATATATCCTCTATTCCATCTTGAGTTGAGTTGTGCCTTGCGTTGTTGCCTTCCAAAGGGAGTATATTATTATTGCATGGTTGTTCATCATAATTGTTACAGCGTTCTACCGCTGACTCTGTGGCACAGGCTGGGCGTGCGCACGATTTATGCCCAAATACTGGATGCGGGTCGTGACAATAATGGTGCATAAATCCATTCTTTGGTTGCATGTAAATTGATGTCTTGTAATTTATCTTGCGGTGTTTGGTTATTGTCTTTAAGATGTGGAAAGAAGAGATATTTGGAAACAAAAAAGCCTTTTGGCTAGCTTAGTGCTAGCTTAAAACAGGCGTTAAGATTCCATCGAAATATTCTTGATGTCATTTAGAAAACTAGAGAGTGATTCTCAGACCCGAGCAACAAATGCGTATTACTAAAAATAAAACAGGTGTTAAGATTCCATCAAAATATTCTTGATGTCATCGACGTACTGAATCTTCACATAAATCAAAACACATTCCAGTTACAGAAAAAGTTGTGAATGGCATATTCTTTCCATGTTGAAGTTATAAAACTTTACAATCTTCAATCCATAGTGAGGCTATAGTTATGACAGACATATTCTATCCATGTTGAAGTTATAAAACTTTACAATCTTCAATCTAATCATGACCAGACCAACTCCATCATCAAGCCCTATTTGGCCAATAACACTAAAACAGATAATTTCATCCATATAAGTTTCATACTGCCTCTCATACTATTGTCTATGACCTAGTAGCCCTTGGTTTCATTTGTCTCAAAGTTTAGTAATTGCTAATTTTCGTTTGCATGGAGCTAGAAAAGTTGAATTTCAATGAAACATTACATTGGTAGAAGTTCTAAACTATCGAAACAAGAATCAAGGTTCAGGAAGAACTTTCAGAATTAAAAATTTTGAACTGGAAAAGTAGTATATTTCTACTAACTATGAACCCTTCCCTTCTATGAGCCTCATGATGAGTCTAGCATATAAACATTTTTCGATCAAAGACAGTGCCAACCTTTCAGGTTTATTTCATGTGACGCCATTTAGAAAACTAGAGAGTGACTCTTAGATCCGAGCAACAAATGCATATTTTTGAGACAAGTACTAAAAATAAAACAGGCATTAAGATTCCATCAAAATATTCTTGATGTCATTGACGTACTGAATTTTTATATAAATCAAAACACATTCCAATTACAAAAAGCTTATTTTTGGCATCTTCATTATGCTAACATTCTGAATTTGTACAAAAAAAGGAAATGTCCAAGTCCAACTGTCTTTCCCAACCATATTACATTTTGAAATATTACATTCCAAAAAAAAATCAAAAGATTACTAAAATTGATCTGAAATCAGAGTAATCTTCTTCTTGATCTTCTTTTTCTTTTCCTTCTTCTTGATCTTCTTTTTCTTTTCCTTCTTCTTGATCTTCTTCTTCTTTTCCTTCTTATCCTTCACATATTAAAGTATAAATATGTATATTAGATTACGGAATCATCAAAAGTAGTAGAATAAGAGAAAAAAAATGCAAAGTAGCACCAGTTGGGGCTAGCCCTATTCACCTTCTTCACGTTTATGTTTATTCTTTTTTTTTCGTCAGCTAATTCCACCTCTAGCTGGTTAATCTTCTCCAGGATCAATTTCTGGTTGTCGAAAATAGTCTTCATCTATTCGAAGATATTCTCAAAGTTTACAGCAACAAAATTGTATAGATCATCTACCCTGTCCTTAGTGGTTGGGATTCCATACGTTGATGTTTTCCAGATATTGATGGTTTTCTTACTGCAGCTGCCGGTTTTCCAAACATTCGAGTGAAGGTTAGTTTTCTTATGGCGCCTTTATTTTTGATATAAACATCCCCTACTAAGCTTGGGACAGAATGTTTACTAACCATTGAGCATACAAATCCCCCAAAAGGGAGGGCTGTCATTGCAGTTGGTTTTCCCACGAGATGTATCATTCTACTGAACATGTAAGAACCTATATCCATCCTTTTTTTCTTTCCCATATAATAAAAAAATTTTACTCTCTCGGGATGGATGAAAAACTCATGTCCAGTAGGGTTGAGTGTTTGAGATATGTAGGCATGCAACAATTTATAAAATATTTTTAATTGATCTTTGTATACATTTTGTGGGGTCTTGGCAACAAATGATACACCTGTAATATCATGAATTGCATCCCTCATGAAAATATTATCAATATCTTTCATATCAAAATCAAGAACTAGATCAAGTCCATAAAATTCATTGATGATAGCAGCATTTAACCTTATCAGTTTCCCTCTCAGAAACACCAGTTGTTAATCCTCTTCTTTTTCTTCAATTTCAGCCTTAAGGTTTGAGTAAAATTCTCTTACTATTGTTTGGAAGATTTTTCCAAGACATGATTTGTTCAGTTTCTCCAATTGATATAATTTTAATATATCTAGGAAACCTTCGTCTTCGACATCAGCCATCTTAATTGATCTTTCAGGCATAACAGCCATGTTTTTGAAATATTTATTAGAAGTCTTCTTAGATTTAGAGTCTGTAAATTTTTTTACCTCCTCTCTATCCTTGGACTTATTTTATGATGGCTCCGCCTCTTCATCTCCCTCTTCTGATGAGGATTCAGAATTCACAGAGTCCGCTGACGAGTTTGTATCCGTTGCCACCTTTACCTTCGCTTTAGTACGCCTTCGATCTTTATAAGTTAAGTCTTCGGACTCTGTATCGAAGATAGATTTTTTGGGCTTTGTTGTTCCCTATAAATTTTTAGCCTTTTTCGCAGGTGGCTCGGCTGCCTCTGCCGCTGACGCCTCTGCTGTTGACGCCTCTGTCGCTCCAGCCTTCGTTGCCGCCGCCGCTGCCGCCAGTACCATTGCAGCTTCTGTCCGAGCTTCCTCCTCTGCCCTAGCGGCCTATATCTTGGCTATTGCTGCCCTTTCAGCCTCTGTCCTAGCGGCCTCTGCCCTAGCAGCCTCTGTCCTAGCGGCCTGTATCTTTGGCTGTCGCTGTCCTTGCGGCCTCTGCCCTTGCGGCCATTATCGCTTGCGTTTGTGGATTCTTCCCCTTTAGAACCGGTCATCGTTTCATCGACGACATTTTGAAAAATTTTAAGCAGTCGTTTGGGGGAGGGTTTGGGAAAAGAAGAGAAAAATATACAGTACTAAAAATGTTTAACAATAGGTTTCGTATTACATAAGAGCATCCACAGTGGAAGTAATTTCAAGTGCTATATTTCTACTTTAGTAAATTTTGTAGCATTTGAACGCTATGAAAGAAAAATAAGGAGAAAAAGATAGAGTGTTGTCACTTAATTCTTTTTAAATGTACATTAATCTATATAATAATACAGATAGTTTTAAAATAATTTTAAATATGTGTTAAACTAGATAATAATAATACAATTAGTTTAAAAATAATTTTGAATATATGCTAAATTAGATAATAATAAAAATAATTTAGAAATAATTTTAATTTGAAAAAAAACATATAATGTAGTTAACATTATATAATTAAAAAAATGAAACAACATTTCGCTGCCATCCAAACTATTTCTCTTGCAACATAAACATTTATGACCAGGTAAAGAAATATTACATGCAAACATATTAGTCTCATAATTTTTGAATGCTCTTCGTAACTTAAGATGTGAAGTTTAATTTGTATGATCTAGGGGTATATTTTTTCTAGGGGTAAATAATGTAGCACATAGATATAATAATTTTTGAGATCATGAAATAAAACTAAGTAATTTAATCTCTTAAATTCCAGAGAAACCACCATTTGAAAAACTACGTTAGGAAATTAAAATTATTATTAATATTAAAAATAAACTTAGATCACAGCAAGAACGTTTCGCTGACAGCATACATCATTTACAACATTTCGTGTATGTTAGAAAGATCTTAGGAAATTGCACCTTCATTATTGTCTGCATATAATAATTCTATCCAGATAGATTCTATCCAAAAACCAGCTTCCATTAAATTAAGGTACTATTAAAAATAACATTAACAGAAAAACTAAAATTATTATTAGATCAAATCTAAACTTGGATCCCATCAATGACGTGTCGCTGGCAGCGTAAACCAAGTTGAAGAATGTTGTCTGAAAATTTTTTCTTGCATTCATATTGTTGATGAAGTACATGATTTCATATTTACATAGCCAGTTCTTCCCCAAATGTTTTACACAACTGTTCTAAAGTTGTGTTCACTATAATTTGCATAGGAATTCCAGACTCAGTCTTGTTAGTATCACTAACAATAGCCTCATTCAACCATTGAAATGCACTGTTGTATTTTTGGCATTGTGAAAATCTTCTTCCCTTACTATGGCTCCTCTTTGACATAAAGATAACTCTTTTCTCCACAATTTGGATTAGGGCAAGTGGTTTCTTCCCAAGGGCATTGTTTCTTCCATTGACCTAAGTCACCACATGTGAAACAACCTTTCCTTCGAATTGTTGAATGTGAACTTCCATATTTGGCTTCCAATATAGCAACATCTAGCCACTGGAAATCCAAGTAGAGGGGGGCACTTCAAAAATTTTCTACCCGGATTTGCCTTCGTATTTGACTTCGAAAGGTACCTAATCCCCTTACAGTTTTTGATGTTGAAAGGTGAGCTCAAAAATGAACAATCATCTGCTAGGTGAGTGTTCTTCAAACATAACTGACATTTCTCCTGAACCAAACAAAACAAAAAATAGTAATGAGCCACGTAACAGTTTGAAAATGAAAGAGAGATGGAAGCTAGAACCACCACCATTACCTGTGTCGCAGAGTGCTCCATGGGAGCTCGGTGGGCTACGATTTCTAGTTTAGCAGATAGATTGGGGATGGATCTTTGTATTAACTGTTGCCTAGTGGGACCACTATGTAGGGGGGTCTAGAGGGGAGGTTGCAATGGTAACTATTGTTGCATTAAATACTGCTGCATGCTTTATTCTTTTGATAACCAAATTTGTTGACGTATCCTTATGTTTGTGGCATTGAAGAAGACGAACATGTGGTTTATTTTATTATTTACATTTCAGTCCGAAGCCAATAGTGGGGTTGTCCCGCGCTTCAGTTCGAAGCCATTAGGGGGCACGTGGGGGTGCGGGCTATTTTGTGGTCAAATTGTGCGGGCTGTTTATCATTTTCGTTTGTTTTATAAATGTGCATTTCCTTTCTTCATATTGTATCTTCTCCTTTGCTTTACAATAATCTATATTTTCTTCAATGGCGGGGTCAGAGGGTGAAAATGAGCGTCAGGAGGAAGGATGAGATGATGAGTAAGTACTTGAAGCTGTTAACTTAGGAGACAATAAAGATCCAGAGGAAGAAAATAATGGAGAAATGTATCATGACATGACATCAATGGAAACAACGATAAGTTATATCGCTTCACCATTCCTAATGGATTTACAAACTACATTATATTACAATTATTTCTAATACTAATTTTGTCTAATTTTGCTTTTTAGTGACGAAGATGAAACTTAAATTGATTTCGATACAACGGTGATGAAAAAAAATATAGTCTGCCAACATTAACAAAGACCCAAGGGACCTCGTAGATGTTGATATCGTTGGCTTACACTTCAACTATATTAAATAAGCATACTCTTTTTACCAGATATATTAAAAAATGGTTAGTTTTAGTGTTAGAAAGAACGAAGAGAGGAAATACAAATCTGGGATGGTCAAAGGCCATAGTTGGTTTTGTTTGAATGCTGGATTCAGACAGAAAAAATATAAAAAAGATCCTAACAGGATACGTGAGCCAAGAAGTGAAACCATGATTGGTTGTCGAGCAATATTTCGGATTATGTATGAAAGTTTTACAAAATTATTGTTGCCAAATTATTTAGAGTGCATCACAAAAATACTCTGGCAAATAATTATAAAAAGTGTTTTTGAGATCCCATCGAAAGATATCAGACGAAAAATTGGAAGAAGCAAAGCTGATGAAATAAGCCGGGATGTAGACTTCAGCAATATGGAATTTATTGGTCCATAAGAAAGGTGGCTGGGATAGCTTTGGATGGACGAAAAAAGATCTATACAATTCTTTACCTAGTGATTGTAGAGAAGTAGACAATTTGGATGCAACGACAGTACTTACCTATCTACAATCTAAGGAAGACACTAACTCCGATTTCTTCTACGCGTACAAGGTAGATGAAGATTCCAGATTGACCCATCTATTTTGGGCCGACGGTGCAAGTCGATTCAATTATGAATTATTTGGAGATTCACTAGCATTTGATTCTACATATAAAATAAATAGATGTCCAATGTCGTTGGTTGTTCTAGTTGGTTCAAACAATCATGCAATGAATTTTGTGTTTGGGTTTGCATTAATCCATAACGAGTCTGCAGATACATATTCTTGGGTTCTACAAAAATTTCAAGAGTGTATGGGAGGCAAATTACCAGAGACAGTTATCATGGATGGTTGCAGATCCATGTTCATGGCATACCCTACATAATTTAATAAAATATGTGCACAAAGAAGGTTTTGTAGGAGAATTGAGGAATCTGATTAAAAGGTACATCTCACACTTGGTATTTTTAATTTGAAGTATGTTGTTACAATTTTTTTAATAATCAATTTTAAAACTTTTGTTGTTGTCCATGATTTTTAATCAGGTACTATTCAAAGAATGATTTCGAAAATCGTTGGCATAAGATGCTACAAGATTATAATATAGAGAACAATGAGTGGATAGAAGCATTATACAATACGAGGCATCAATGGACAGACACATTCCTTCGTGGAAATTATTTTGGTGGGTCTACTGCAACAAATAGATGTGAATCAATAAACTCTTTTCTGAAATGATTTTTGACTGGGAAGCTACCACTATGTAAGGCCCTTCGACATATTGACCACAGTTTGGCTGCCTTACGTTACGACGAGATGAGTAAGCAATCCATTGATAAACTCTCGACACCCAATTTGAATCAAACTAGCATGGCCGTAATAGAAGACCAATTTGCATCAATTTACACTAAAAATGTGTTCTTAGAGGTAAGGAAGGAAATCACACGTTCTGATAAATATATTATTGTCCAGCAAGAGAAGATAGGAGATAAAGAGGTCTGCACTATCGAAAAGTATTTGTTGAAGGACTATCATAATCGCAAGGTTACATTTTCTAGTAACGAAAACAAAATAACATGTGACTGCTTACAGATGGAGAGCAAAAAGATTTCTTGTAGCCATATTTTTTCAGTAATGAAGAGTTTGCATCTATCATAGATTCCAAAGAACTTAATTAAAAATCGTTGGTTGAAGGATTGCAAAGACATATATCTCTTCGGACCTGGTGCAGAAAAAAAATTCGTCTACCCAGACAGGATTGAGAGCACAAGGTATGGTGGTATTAATGAACAAGTTAATCTGTTTACGTATTATTGTAAAAAATAGAGCAAAATTCAAGAGAAGGGAACCAAGTTGATGTCAGCTGTGCTAATTGAGTTGCAAATAAATGGTTACCGTTGTTGGCGAAGAAAAAAAATACGTAGCTGATGCTGTTCATCGAAGGCACGAAGCTTTTAAAGAGCCACACCCGGTAGCAACAAAAGGAAGGCTTTCTCAAGGAAAATCAAGCCAGATAAAAGAAAGTCAGACTAATGCCAAGCCAAGGATCTGCAGAGTTTGCAAAAAATTGGGTCACGATTACCGTAATTGCAAAGTACGGAAGCGTTGTAATGAGGAAGGGTCAATGGAATCAAATCATATGAGCGACTAAGTGAATATTTTGTTGATTTAGTTCTCGATAGTCGTTATGTCCAATTTTTTTCTTCATTTGGTTTATTTAATTCACGATTACCGTAATTGCAAAGTCAGACTAAGTGAATTTTTGGTTGATTTAATTCACGTTTACCGTAATTGCAAAGTACGAAAGTGTTGAAACTTTGCTCTTCAAACAAGCTACCCTCTTCTCTTTAAATAAAACTAGTCACCTTTACGTGCGTTGCACGTATAAAAAAAATCAATAATAGTATTAATAAAGTACATAAAATTTTAATTAGATTAGAATATTTTAAATATAATTTTTATATGATTTGTTATGATTATTTTTTAAATTATAGATACATGTTTAATTAGACAATAATATGTAGTTAATTTAACTATAATTTTAATTTTAAATATATTATAGTATTGTGTGGCTTTTCATTTTTTACATGAGGAGAGAGTTAAATTATCCACACAGAAGATAAGAAAGATAGTTAATTTTAAAATTTTATTATATTTTTTTAAAAAGAAAATGATTGACGATATATACTACTTAGACGGCTCAGGATTGAGCCATTTTGAAGCTCCTTTATAATAGTAGATAGAATTGTCTAATCCATGATCGTTTATATATATGACATCGAGGATTCACCGATGACAACGTAAGTCTTTATAATGCAAGCAATACTTTCGATTACAGCGAAATCCACGTAAGAATTAGATACATAAATTTTCATCTAGGGTAAAGAATTTTACCTAATTTCTAAAAAAGATGAGAAGTTTGGGATATTAGTAAAACGAGTAAAAGAATGTCAACTGACTTGGCATGCTGAAAGAGTTGGAGAGAGAGAGAGAGAGAGAGAGAGAGAGGGAGAGGGAGAGCCAACTGAGTTGGCGTGCGGGGGAGGGCACGCCAAATCGGTTGGCGTGCTGGAGGAGGAAGGGGGCGCTGTGTGTGCCAGAGATAAATGCCATTGGTAGTCACTGTCAGCAGCTTGTCACATGCATAGCTTGCCATGACCCAAAGCTCTAAAAAAATCTCTTTCTCTCTCTCTCCCTCTCTCTCTCTCGATTTTCTTTTCCACCCAAGTGCACAACTCACGAAGTTTCCACCAACCAATCCCCTTCCCATTGCTATTGCTACTACAAAAGGAAAGAACCCATCTTTCCTTCTTCCCATCTCTTGCTTTCTCTCTCCCCCACTCGCACAGAGGCCCCCAAGCAGTCCAAACCACTACCAAGGTGCATTCTTCATTGCTTCTTCTTCTTATGCTCTCCCAGTTCATTTTACTTGTTCATGCATGCATTGCACTTCATAAAAGTATGATCTTTGGGTGCTTTCTCATCTAGGCACGTAGTTTTTCCCTCTTTTTTACTGCTTGGGTGTGAAAGATGCGAGCTTTCTTGGTCTATGATGAATTTTATCTGGAATTAAAAAACTTGATCTTTGATTCATAAAAGTGTGATTTTGGGATGCTTTTCTCATATAGCCATGCAGTTTTTATCTCCTCCTTGCTATTTGGATGACAAAAATATGAGCTTCTTAGCTGAAAAAAGAATAAAATAAAACTTGACAACCCCCCAGTGCGCCAAGTGAGTTGGCGCCCCCCTTCCGTGGGCCAACAAACTTGGCGCCCCTCTAGTCTCGGTCCCGTTCACTTTTCTCTCCTCCATCCTCTCTTCTGTCCTCTGCTCAGCGTTCCTCTCTCCAACATGCCAACTGAGTTGGCGCCCCCCATCCCGTGCGCCAACTCAGTTGGCTCCCCCTCTCTTCCTCCCCAACTCTTTCAGCACGCCAAGTCAGTTGACGTTCCTTTACTCGATTCACGAATACTCCAAACTTCTTCTCTTTTTTAGAATTTAGGTAAAGTTCTTTATCCTAGATAAAAATTTCTGAAATTAGATATGTTATACATTGTTTATTCCTTGAAGATTATTTGATTTGTAAAATTTTATCGCTTGCTGTAATTCTATAGTAAAGATTTATATATTACCAAACATATCCCAGGAGACATCTTGATATAAATTTCATCGCACATGCTAAGAATGCTACAAGTCCAGAAAAGTTTTCACATAATTCATGACCATTTGTTACAAAACAAAAGTTTCATTTGATATAAGAAACAAAATTCCATCATCCATGGTTGCGTAATTTGTTTACTTCTGAGTTGTGCTTCGAAGTTGCAATCCACACAGCAAGTTGGTTTCTTTCAAATTTTGAATCAAACTGCATATAACAAACATAACATCAAAAATATTGCTCTAAAATTAGTGTAACTATTTGACTAAATTTTTTAGACTTGCATGGAAAGACTGGGAATCAAATTGATCAAATCGGCCTTACATGAATGAAATTATGAAAAGACCATCATAATTATTTTCTTGTTGAGGAACATCATGATGCTTTATGGAGAAGGTCGAAAAGTTGAATGTGGCAATTTTCAACTTTTTAATCTCTTCCTCAATAAAGAGATCCAAATTGGAAAGCTACAATACCAGAATACGATATATATTAATATACCACAAATTTATTAGTAATTCATAAAAAATATAAACATGAGATTACTATTGCTTTTATGACCCCTTTGTTATAAACCGGCTCATCCGAAGAAGTAAGGGAGTCCCAAACTTCGACAGTCTTAAGTTGAATCTTAACTTTTGCAAGAATGTAATGTTGAGCCGAAAGGATGGGTATGTATATCTGACCAAAGAATAACCATTATAACAAATTGAACAATTTTCAATAAATCGAAAATAAAATTAAACCAAAACAAATTCATACCTCATTACAAGTTCTTAGAGAACCCATATAATCTTCGAAATATTTGTGCTTCTTCCATTCTTCATGAATGACTTTATTAGAAGTCTTTGCACTCTACATAAACATAAAATAATACATTACGAATGTCACGACCCGCACCCAATATTTTGGGCACGAACCGTGTACACGTCCAGCCTACGCCGCAGAGTCGGCGGTAGAACGCTGTAACAATATGATGAACAACCACACAATAACATATATCACAAGGGAAATATAGCAACTCCATATCTCAACTCAGCATCAAATAGATAAAATAGAATCGTCTCACAATGTATGAAATATATAATCAAAGTAATCTCCACTACATGTCTCAAATCAACTCATAAATCCAATACAAGGTCTCATCACTAACTAAAATATTTAAGATAGAGCAGCGGGATCTGATGCTTCATACTCCTCCTGATAAGCAAGGTTCGTCCCTAATACATCTCCCAAGTACGGGCCATACTCCTCAGGGCACACGATCTCATCGCCATCACCTAAAATTTGTTTGGTTACCTAGTCAGGATGGAACGGGTTACCTAGTTAGGATGGAACGAGTACAATTCACTGAATACTGTTCCAATATATGAAAGTGACTATATAACAGGGGTTAGCCTTTAGACATATGATTTATAAAAATATAAACGAAAGAATAGAAATAAACTAAATATCAAAAACAGTAAATGAAATGCAAGAAAATACTCACCGACTGACCAACTGAAATACCTTTGATATGTGATCGGTCTCGGGACAATTACACGACACTGTCTACACTGTCTAAAGTTACACTGTCTACTTTACAATAATAAATCACTGTCTACACTGTCTACTTTGTAATAATAAAACACTGTCTACACTGTCTACTTTACAATAATAGAACACTATCTACACTGTCTACTTTGCAATAATAAAATACTGTCTACACTGTCTATACTGTCTAAGGTCAGATCACATATCTTCGGCACTTCACCTTCCGACACAACAAGGAACAAAATCAACATAAAAAACTGAAATCACATATCTATCGACTAAACACTAATGTATAGTAAAGATCAATACTGAAAACAAACAATAAACTGTACTCGCCTGACGTTCTGAGCTGATGGTACGAACCTGATGACAAGTCCAAGTCCAAGTAACCTATTTTATAAATCACATTGTCAATAAGTAATTCAAAATCAAGTACAATTTATCTACTTGGTTTCTATATTTTCTTTACTTCAACCCACCTACATCTACTTTCCTTGGTTACCTACTGGTTAGTGTATTCTGGTCTGTTTTCCTAGTTTATCCCTTGGCAAAAGACTTACCACTGTGGTTTGGGGTCTGACCCTTACTGTCCTGCTCTCATGGATGCCTACCTCTCTGATCAACAATTTGCCCTGTTATATTGTGACCATAACACAAGGATATTCTCATTTCTAGTACTTACATCATGTCAGGTCTTTCATGATACACCAAGTATTATGTACTTGGATCCATACTGACTCCAGTTGGCTTGATATTGAATACTGCAATTTCATCACAGGTGGACTGGCTTGTTAAGTCAACTGTTGTACTAACTCGTGGAATAAACAGGGGTAGCTGGCATGTTAGCCCCCACTGAGATAGGTGGATATCTAATCCATAATTATCATTTTGCTACAAAAGGACATCTAATGTATCCATATCATTTTGATACCAGAGGAAAGCTGTATAATCAGTTGGACAATATGAAGTAATTTTATATGATGGCTTGCTACTGGTACGCCCCAATCTGCCACTACCTGGTCCTGTGTTTGTACTGTTTCTTCAGGTCAAAGTGAAACTGATCAACTTTCACAGGATATTCCTAGCACTACTGGAATATGTAAAGTACATGGCTAACCCAATGGTACTGCATCTACCACATCTTCTCCTAAAGAGAATTGCTTCTCCCTGTTATCAGGATATTGCCCATAGCAGTACTTGTACACTTGTGATTTATAGGTCAGCTTTAGCCTGCCCACATGCCCCAATCCTAGGTACTTGCCTAATTGAAATATCAGCAATCTCCTTAATATTCCTGGAGCCAACTGGGACACCCTGAGGTACCTATGGTATGTATAGGGTAGAATCCTATGCTAGTCCCCAAAACAGGTTCCTACCCTTCAGTTTAGTCTAGTAAAAGGTTATCCTAGGCTAACACAGGGCTCAGTTTTGCAAGAGCACCCATTCATCTGTCCTGCCATCAGTACCATAGACTTTAGGCCAGGGGGGTTTTAATAGCTAATAGCTGGTACATACTGTGTACAACTTCCCACATTGGCCATCAGTTCTCTTTCTGTCTATATTGTAGGCATAACTTGAACCCTTGGATACTCAGTTGATAGCCCTGAATCTATAGGTCAGATGAACATAGATATGAGATACCATGTCTAAGTCTACAAGATATTAGGATCACTCCCCTATGGTATCCACTTGATACCAAGATCCCCTGTTATCTGTACCTGTGAGTACAAATGTTACATCTTAGGATGTCAATTGATGCATCATGGAGACTTGTACACTGGTACAAGTTCATGACCTAGCACTTATGTGGTAAATTATTTACCAGGCTCCAGGTACAACCTATTACTCCTAGACTCATCTACCACAGGTGTTAACTTATTCCCTGTTTAACACAGGGTTTGCAAGGGACTGATTTTCTCTGGGTTTCGAGATCAACCCATGACTATGTGTATTCTGAGAGGACTGCTGGCGTTTCAGCATAGAGTGGTGTAGGTATTGCACATAAACCACATACATCTCGGTTATAGAGATGTGTCCTCCTAATAATCTGTGGTCCTAGGCCTTCTGGGTACATGAACCCAACATGCTATTGACTCCCTAGCCTGATGTGATATTTGTGTGATGGCTCAGGTTTCAGAGATGGTCTCTGGCATTGAGTATCAGCATATTCTCTTCCTAGTCGCAATTGTGTAACCCTTGTACCTCTGTCAGGTGCTAGCTACAACTACAAAGTCACCCACAAACCAATGACTTGATACTCTCATCCCCTGTCCCAATAGTTTGCTACTAATAACAATATCGATTTAGTCTCTTAGGTATTATGTCGAACACAAAAATATAACCAGATGTTCAAGTGGTGTAATGAGGAATACCTGGTGTTGCAATCTCAGAGTTTACTGAATTTGCAGGCCTCCTCTTGATGCACGGTTCTTGAGAAGCGATTGAGATTTATTAGGGTTTGTAAGGGTTTCAGTGATCGGCATAAGCATCATATATATAGTTGGGGATCCCGATCCTAAAGGATAGAGGGGAATCCTTATCTGAATTTGATTTAGAGAGATCTATCTCCCAGAAAGCTAAGATTTGAATTTGGTCTTAACAGCACATTTGAATTTAAGCAGGAACTTTAGATCGAACTTAAACAGGAACCTGAGAGTTTAAAACTCTCTTTTGCACTTAAGTCCCTCTTCTTTAACATATTTCGAATTTCCTTCTTATAACAATTTGGTGTAATAAAGAATATTGCTAATTTTAAATTAATAAATAAAAAAAAATTTACATAGAAATTGATCAAGGGGTTTACAAGTCTACCCCCTTAGATTAATTTCGTCCTCAAAATTTAGCTGAAATACGGTGTAGAAAAGTACCTCAGTCCTCAAAGAGATACGGGTAGCGCTCGCGCATCTCGTCTTCTCTCTTCCATGTGGACTCGCCCGGAGAGTGGTGTCTCCACGCGATGCGAACCAAAGGAATCACTTGATTCCTCAGCACCTTCTCCCTGCGGTCCAAGATCTCTACGGGTTGCTCCTGATAACTGAGACTCGGTCCCACCTCGATCTCCGAATGGTCCAAGACATGGCTGGGGTCTGCCACGTATCATCGTGGCTGGGATATATGGAACACGTTGTGCACTCCTTCCAATGCAGGCGATAAGGCTAATCGGTATGCTACCGCACCGACTTTCTCGAGAATCTCAAACGGCCCAATGAAACGTGGGCTGAGTTTACCGCCTTTACCGAAACGGATGGTGCCACGTGTCGAAGAAATTTTCAATAACACCAAGTTGCCAACCTATAACATACAATTGTCACCACAAATCTATAATTATCACGTATTTTATACTAAAGGAATTTCATACCTCGAACTCCAACGGTCTACAGTGACAGTCGGCCCAGTGCTTCTGCCTGTCCTGAGCCACACAAAGCCGCTCTCTAATCATCTTGACTTTTTTTTGCAGCATCTACTACCATCTCTGGTCCCAACAGTGCACGCTCTCCCACATCGTCCCAAGACAGTGGGGTACGAAATCTTCGACCATACAACGCTTCGAAAGGGGACATCTCGATACTAGCTTGGTAGCTGTTATTATAGGAGAACTCCACGAGGTGAAGGTGGTCCTCCCATGAGCCGCCAAAGTCTAGCACGCACGTCCGCAGCACATCCTCGAGCGTCTGTATGGTCCGCTCTGACTGTCCATCCGTCTGTGGATGATAAGCAGTGCTGAACTTGAGCGCTGTGCCCAAGCTGGCCTGTAGGCTCCTCCAAAAATGAGATGTGAACCTGCTGTCACGGTCTGACATGATACTCACTGGAACCCTGTGCAACCGGACTATCTTCTTCACATAAAGCTCTGCCAACTTCTCCTTAGATAACCCTACTTTAAATGGAATAAAGTGGGCCGATTTGGTCAACCGGTCAACGATGACCCAAATCGCATCCTTTCCGCCCGATGACCGTGGAAGACCGAAAACGAAATCCATAGTGATGTGTTCCCACTTCCACTCGGGTATCGGTAGCGGCTGCAACAATCCTCCTGGTCTCTGCCTCTCGGCTTTGACCTGCTGACATACGAGGCACCTAAAAACAAAACGGACCACTTCCCGTTTCATACCATACCACCACACGTGGTTACGCAGATCCTTGTACATCTTATTGGATCCTGGATGTAGAGAATACTAGAAACGGTGTGACTCCTGCATAACTTCTTCTCTGAGCTCTCCACTAGGTACACAAAGTCTCGTCCTGTGCCTCAACAAACCATCCTCTGCAATAGTGAAATCATCAAGCAAGCCGGCTCGTGCTTGTGCTATGATGCTCTTCAGTTGCTCATCCAGATGCTGTGCCTTCCGAATCTTGTCCATCAATCCTGACTGAATCTGCATGCTCATCATCTGCATCTCAGCTCCCGAAATGATGACCTCGGTGCCCAAACTCTCCAAATCCGCTAATAAGTGACGATCTCGGGTCAAGCACATTGCTACGGGATACCTGCTCAAAGCATCCGCAACAACGTTGGCTTTTCCCGGATGATACTGTAGAGAAATATGATAGTCACTCATTAGCTCAAGCCATCTGTGCTGCCTCATGTTCAACTCCTTTTGTGTGAAGACGTACTTTAAGCTTTTGTGGTCAGTAAAGATTTCCACTCACTCTCCGTACAAATAATGTCTACATAGCTTCAAGGCAAAGATCACGGCTGCCAACTCTAGGTCATGAGTGGGATAGTTCTTCTCATGTCGTCTCAACTGTTGAGACGCATAGGCTATCACTCTCTTGTTCTGCTCTAGGACACAACCCAGTCCTTTGCCCGAGGCATCACTATAAATGGTGAAACCTCCCGATCCTGAAGGCAAGGCTAAGATAGGGGCTATTGTTAGTCTCTTCTTGAACTCATCGAACGCAGCCTGGCAGTCCTCCGTCCACACGAACTCTACATTCTTTCGAGTGAGCCTAGTGAGTGGCTCTGCAATCCGAATGAAGTCCTGTACGAACTTTCGATAATACCCTGCTAATCCCAAGAAACTTCGTATCTCCGCCACCGTAGTCGGTGTAGACCATGCTTCCACAGCTGACACCTTCTTCGGATCGACGTATATACCATCGCCAGTCACCACATGACCAAGAAACTCCACCTTGTCCAAGAAGAACTTGCATTTTGAGAGTTTTCCATAGAGCTTCTCCTTCCTGAGGGTCTCTAGCACGATCCTCAGATGTTCCTCGTACTCCTCCGGTGTTTTTGAATAAATGAGTATGTCATCGATAAACACCACTACGAACTTGTCATGGTACGGATGGAATACCTTGTTCATCAAGTTCATGAAGACTGCCGGGGCATTAGTCAACCCGAACGACATCACCATAAACTCGTATTGCCCGTACTTGGTCCGGAAGGTAGTCTTCGATATATCTTCTTTCTTCACTTTCAACTGATGGTAGCCCGACCTCAAATCTATCTGAGAATACCCGTGCGCCGCTCAAATGATCGAAGAGATCGTCTATCCTCGGCAGTGGATACTTGTTCTTGATAGTGTGATTATTCAAGGTTCGGTAGTCGATGTACATTCGTACTGTACCATCTTTCTTTGGCACAAAGTGGACATGTGATCCCCATGGTGACGAACTCTCTCTGATGAACCCCTTCTCTAGCAATTCGTCGATCTGCTTCTTCAATTCTTCAGCCTCCTTGTTGTTGATCCGATAGAACGGTTGTGCAGTTGGTACTGCGCCTGGTACTAGATCAATGACAAACTCGATGTCTCTGTCTGGCGGCAATCCCGGCAAGTCCACCGAAAAAACATCCATAAACTCCGCGATGATAGGATGCAGTGCCTCTCCCTCATGAATCATAGCTCCACAAAAACCTTCACTCTGTAGCTCTATCTCCCCTCTGATGAACTCGAATGCAGACTCTCCGGGAGGGCTAAATACGACACAACCTCGGTGGCAGTCTATACTAGCAAAATTCTTACTCAGCCAATCCATACCGAGTACGATGTCGAAACTCGGTAGTGGCATTACGAGTAAGTTAGCACGCAACTCCCTACCTCCCAAGGTGATGTGCCGCCTCATGCAAATATCCTTGACTAGGATAACGCCTCCTCCTGTCATAATCTTGCAACTACCACCCAAGGGTACAGATGCTATACTATGCTTTAACACAAAAGCCATAGAAATAAATCTATGGGATGCACCCGAATCAAACAAGACTATAGCGGAGAAAGAATCGAGAAGTATAGAACCTGCTATCACATCTTGTGTGGGTTCGGGCTCCTCAATAGCCATAGCAAAAGCTCGGCCCTGCTGGGGTGCTCCTCTCTGCTGATGCTGAGCGAACCGCTACTGCTGAGTGGGTAGCGGTAGACCTCGCGGCTTTGTGGCGGCTGGTCCTCTCTGTGCTAGAGCTGTCTCACGTCCTGCTCGATTGGGAGCCACTGTGCAATCCTTCAACTAGTGTGAAGGTGATCTGCAGTATAAACACGATCCAAGTCTCTGTCTACAGTCATCCCAAATATGTTCGGTCCTTCCGCAAAAGGTACAATGCGGAGCCTGTTGGAATTATCTCTGTGGCTGCTGTGTCCGGGCTCTGGCCGGGCCTCGGTGCTGCTGATATGCTGGGGCTATACCAGTGGACTGGAATTGTTGCTGGTGCTGGAAGGTCCTTGGCTGTACCTGAGGACGCTTCGCTTGTGTTGGTTGAAGGCTGCCTCCACAAAAGTGTCTCGACTCCTCTTCGGCCTGTAATTCAGTTCTTCTTCTACAGCCTGGGCGACCTCCAGGATCTCCTTATAGGTAGTGGTTCGACTGGTGGCGATAGCTAAACGAATCTCGTACGATAATCCTTTCCTGAACTGACGTGCTTTGTCTTCCGGGGTGCTGACTAAATTTTCCGCAAAGCGACTGAGGCTAAAAAACTTCGATGTGTACTCGTCAACGGTGATATTACCTTGCTCTAGATGCTCGAACTGGCTCACTAGCGCCTCTCGTGCCACATATGGATAGAACTTCTTCTTGAACAGCCGCTTGAACTCCTCCCAAGTTACGTCCGGAGCAGAAAATCGGGGCTCGCCTTGGTGCCATATCCGCGTGATGTCGAAAAGCTGTCCACTGGATGACTCGATCTTCAGATCTTCTGGGACTCGGGCCATCTTCAGGTATCGCTCCACGTTCTCCAGCCATTCATCAGCGTAGATAATCTCCTCTGTCCCATGAAACTCTCTGGGCCTAAGTTCTATGAAGTGCTTGGACGTCCCAAGGTGCTGTCGGGGAGCCTCCCTCTGCTGGAGAGCCTCTCGCAAGGTATCGCAAAAGATGTTGGCCTGCTGCTGGAAAATTCCCAACAGGGTAATATTGTCCAGTGCCGGTGGCGGGGGCAGAGCAGGTGCCGGGTACATCGCTGGCACGGGATGCATAGTAAGTGCTGGGTACATGTAGGGTGCCTGCTGCATCATAGGTACGGAATAGATGGCTGATGCTAGATGCATCATAGGAGGTGGATAAACTGCTGGTGCCGGTAGAGGAATGGGTGCTGGTGCTGGCGTCTACAGAGGAAACTGTGAGCACCCTGAATTTCGGGTTGATTTTTTTTAATTTTTCTGAATGATTTAGTTTTAATAAATAATTTATTCTGTTATTTATCTTTAAGTGTACTTTTTCGTGCCTTTGATATTTGGAGTGTCTGGGATGTTCAACTCTGGAAATCTTCTTCACGAGTATTGTAGTGGACATGATTACCTTCATGACGGTATATAATCTCCCACTCAAACTTGTTCCCTTGTACTCTTTTTGCTTCGCAGAACTTTGGATCGATTTAGACCATTTGATCATTAATTAATTTTCCCACTCTTTTCCTTGATCATTTTTAGCACGTTACCGTGACTTTTAATTTGGGAGCACCAGACCACTCATTTTCTTGAAACCAACTTCTCATGCATGATCTACTCGAGACGCTCTTCATCCATGACCTTCGTGTCCCACTCAGACATGCCATTTTGTGCTCTATTTGCTTCATACAACTTTCCTGACACGTGACCCGATTTTATTTTGCCCCATGGTGTCACATTCATTTTCCAACTTGATTTGTGGGTACCCTGTCGACCAAAACCTGTCAGCCCCAATTATGGACATGGCCCACATTGAGCCTACTACCCGTATGTTACTTGTATCCCATTTATTAGAATTCCCATGTGCTACTTATTTACCAATGGTCATCAACACCTATTTTTATTCGATTATTTTGCAATGTCCGGTTTTGATCCAACCCGGTTTGACCGAACCTAGTCCAAGCTCCATGTTACTCTCCATCACCATCACCCTCAGCCTCATTACCCTTAAAAAAATACTAAATACTCACTCTATCTATTTTTTAATTATTGGAAATTTTTGTTGAATTAAATCCCTTGGAATGACCAATTTCCCAATATTTAATCCTAGCCATTTGATCCTCCTAAGTAATCCTACCCATTCAAATCCCTACATTCAACTCCCCAACACCCCTTCCAATACTTGGCCGACCCTAAAATTTAGGAGTACTTTTCTTCCACTCTCTCTCTCATTAATTGTACACATTATCATCATCCCTCACTTTCTCTCTTCCCTCTCAAACTCAAACACCAACACCAGCAGCAACAAAACACCACCACCACCATTGCACTCCCAGCCATAGCCCAACCTCCTCAGTCATGCCCCGAGTCGGCAACGTTCGTCCCCAATGTTAATTTTGTCTATTCGATCGTCCTCGCTAAGGCGTGATGCCGTACGAGTCTGGAATTGCACTCGTACAAGGCAGAACGTTACGTTGGATTTGATATTAATATGCCAAGTTGAAACTTCACAAATCACATCAGAATTTAAGACACAGTATATGAAGATAGAAATGCTTTTCATTCATAGCTTGCAACGAAGTGCACGTCATAATTACATTGGATGCCGTTGTGGCTACATTGATTGAAAATAGAAAGAAAATACATTCGACAAGTTGCCTGAACTACGCTTGCCGTCCCATATATTTGCCCTTTTATACATAAGCCGCCGACTTGAATTGGCTTCAAAATACTTCAGTATAGGAAGAGCTTCAAAACACCTCTTCGTACTTCAGCTTCGTTTTAGGTCAGAGCGCCTGCCGCACCTGGGGAAGTTGGGGGAGGGGATTAGCACACTTGCTAAGTGGACGAGACGAACCAACTCGTCTAAACCGACTCTGATTGTTAGGGTAGGCATGCTTTAGAGTTGTCTTTCTATTAGAACTAAATGAATTCAGTTCATATTCGATAGCCGTCTTTGAGTAATAAAGCATACAGTATAACATCGCAGTTTATCATATTTCTTACCACGGCCGTGCTTGTCCTTGCATAAAAACAGAGATAATATTTACCTTGCATAAGACAATAGGTGAGCATGCAACTATCTTATATACGGTCATTGGTGCTACGCACCACTAGGGACTTAATCGAAGTTGGCATGCGATGCTACCCTTTCAGCCTAGGTTGCAAGCCTTACTGAAGGTCCCGCATGCCTTGCGCCGAAGCACGATAAATTATTCACCCTAGGACGAATCGGTTCCGATGCCCCGGATACGGTTTCGAGGAAAACGAACTTGTGCACAAGATGTCCATAACCATGCCTATGTGCGAACAATTTCATATATGCAAACAGTTTCGTATAACGTGGATAGTATCGAACGGCATTATCATTTCTCGCAACTCATGCAACGTTCATTTTCCCCAAAGTCGTACACCGATTTAGCGTCCCGTTGGCACCAAATTGTCCGAGGCATCATAACCCATGATCGATGTTTCATATTATTTTGCAGCACGTGAAATAGTCTATCTTTTTACTAGAACCTTAAACTTTTTCGTTTATGTGAGAACTTGTATTTTTCAGAGTAGATTACTCAAAATCAATATGTTTTTCCCAAGTTCTTGACCTCAGTGGATTGACATGCAATTAACTTGGCATCGTTCGATTTGAATGGATTCGAAGCAAGGAATAAGTTTGCGGGACAGAGTAGAAAAGAAGGATCGAATCATCCACCGATTACTTTGCTTCGTGCCGATCATCCAAGCGCTACGCAACGCCAATCCTTAGTTACGCGAGCTCCTATAATGGAACCAACGCTTTGTTAGAATTTCTTCTTTTCCCTTTGCATTGAAATTGTAATTGCATCCATGAAAACGACGCGAAAGCACTTCATCAAGCCCAGCGGCAAAGCTCCAAGAAAACTATACAGCGGTCCAGTCCCGTCGAAGGGACTCTTATAGAGAGCTCACTCGCCGAGATGCAGCCCGCTGCATCTAGAAATTATTCCAACATAAGTCGTTCCATTAGTTGGATCGATTCTCGTAACTTCCGTCCAAATCGATTTGAATCGATGCCGCAAGGCGTTATTCGTTTACCAAGCTTAGCGATCGAGACAGATGGCCATCTAAGTTCCCGGCCGATCTGACTCGGCGCAAGCATATTATGAAGTTTCGTCGCCTATCGAAAGCGGGGCGCTACATAATATATCACTAAGAAAAAGTTCCGTCCCGAAACTTAAGAACAAGGGTCTGACCTTGATTTAGACAAACAACGCGGGGTACTTCTTTTTTATCTCCGCCTCCATCTCCCACGTCGACTCCTCGACTGAATGGTTCCGCCAAAGCACGCGGACCAAGAACATCGACCGATTGCGTAGCACTTTCTCCTTGCGGTCCAAAATTTGAATAGGCTCCTCCGAGTAAAACAAGTCAGTACGTAGCTCCAACTGATCGAAGCTAACCACATGACTTGGATCGTGCACGTATTTTCGAAGTTGTGAAACATGGAAAATATCGTGCACATCAGCTAAGGCAGAAGGTAGTACGATCCGATAAGCAACCGTCACAACTCGCTCAATGATCTCGAAGGGGCCTACAAATCTCGGGCTCAACTTGCCCTTAATGCCGAACCACATCACACCGTGCATGGGTGTTACTTTCAGAAACACATAGTCCCCGACCAAGAACTCTAGCGGTCGTCGACGAAGATCTGCGTAGCTCTTTTGTCGACTTTGCGCGATGCGGAGTCTATCTCGAATCAAGCGGACCTTTTCGACAGCCTGCTCCACCAGTTCCGGTCCAAGCACTTGTCGCTTTCCGACTTCATCCTAGCATATCGGCGAACGACACTTCCTCCCGTAGAGCGCTTCGTATGGAGCCATCTAAATGCTCGACTGATAACTGTTGTTATACGCAAACTCTGCAAGCGGCAAATGCGTATCCCAACTAGTCTTTAGGTCGATCGCACACAGACGCAACATATCTTCTAAGATCTGATTGACCCTCTCCGTCTGATCGTCTGTTTGGGGATGGTACGCCGAACTAAAGTTCAGTTTGGTCTCCATCGCCGCTTGGAGGCTCGTCCAGAAATGCGATAGGAATCGCCCGTCTCTGTCCGAAATTATTGAGGCCGGAGACGGGCGATTCCTATCGCATTGAAGTGATCCGACTTGGTCAATCTATCAATAATGACCCAAATCGCGTTATTCCCCCGCGACGTCTTCGAAAATCCTATAATAAAATCCATCGAGATATTATCCCACTTCCACTCGGGAATGGCGATGTTCTGCAGCTCGCCGCCTGGCCGTTGGTGTTCTGCCTGCACCTGCTGACACGCCATGTATTGCGATACGAACGTAGCCACGTCTTTCTTCATGCCGTGCCACCAAAAGTTTATGCGCAAGTCCTTGTACATCTTGGTGCTTCCAGGATGTAACGAGTACTTCGCATAATGCGCCTTCGTCATAATTTCTTTTCTAAGTTCGACAGTTTCAAGAATGCAGAGCCTTCCCTTTAATCGCATCGTCCCGTCTCCGCCTTCCACAAAGTCAGTCGCCCTTCCCATTGATATCAGCTCGCGCATTTTCTTCAGGAATGAGTCATCCTCCTGTGCGGTCTTTATTTTGCTAAGCAGGCTCGATCCTAACTTCAGCTGAGCTAGGTGCAGGTGTCGATACTCAATTCCGAGTTCGATACCCATCGCTTCAAGGTCTCGCTGTATCTCCTTGTTTATGGCCAGTGTTCCCATAAACATTCTGCTGAGTGCGTCGGCCACCACGTTTCCCTTGCCCGGCGTATACTCGATCGTTAGCTCATAATCTTTTATGAGTTCGAGCCAACGTCGCTGTCATAGGTTGAGTTCCCGTTGCGTAAATAAATACTTCAGGCTTTTGTGATCTGTGTAGATTCTGCATGCCACACCATAGAGGTAGTGCCGCCATATCTTTAACACAAAGACGATTGCCGCCAATTCTAGGTCGTGTATCGGGTAGTTTTTCTCGTGCTGCTTCAACTGCCGTGAAGCATAGGAGATGACTTTGTCTCTCTGCATGAGTACGCACCCGAGGCCAGTTCCTGACGCGTCACTGAATATCTGAAAGCCTTCTGGACCGTCTGGAAGTGCAAGGATTAGAGCTGAGATGAGCCGTTGCTTCAACTCTTGAAAACTGGATTCACAGTCGTCGCTCCATTCAAATACTACTCCCTTCTGGGTGAGGCAAGTCAGAGGCGACACTAGTTTTAAAAAGCTTCACACGAACCTACGGTAGTAGCCCACTAAGCCCAGGAAACTCCGAATATCGCTAGCCGAGGCAGGTCGTTTCCAATCCACCACCGTATCAATCTTTTTTGGGTCTACTGCGACACCTTCGGCCGAGATTACGTGCCCGAGGAATGTCACGCTACTCATCCAGACTCGCACTTACTCTGCTTGGCGTATAATTTGTTTTCACGCAGAATCTGCAGTACCGTCTTCAAGTGTTCTGCGTGCTCTTCTCGATTCTTTGAGTAGATAAGGATATCGTCGATGAATACGACTACAAATTTATCGATTTGAGGTCGGAAGACTCGGTTCATCAGATCCATGAATGTGGCTGGGGCATTCGTTAAACCGAACGGCATGACGTAGAATTCGTAATGACCATATCGAGTGCGGAAGGCAGACTTCGATACGTCATCGGACTTGATCTTCAATTGGTGATAGCCTGAACGAAGATCGATTTTTAAAAATACTGACGTGCCTTGAAGTTGGTCAAACAAGTCGTCGATTCGCGGCAAAGGATACTTGTTTTGCACGGTCACCTTGTTGAGTTCCCGATAGTCGATGCATAGCCGTAATGACCCATCATTCTTCTTCACGAACAGTATGGGAGCTCCCTACGGAGAGACGCTAGGGCGAATAAATCTACGGTCTAGCAACTCTTGTAATTGCACCTTCAGCTCCTTAAGTTCTGATGGAGCCATTCGGTAAGGCGCCTTTGATATCGGCCGTGTATCCGAAAAGGTGTCGATGCTGAATTCAATTTCTCGATCCGGCGGCATCCCGGGCATCTCGTCAGGAAAAACGTCAGGAAAATCTGCCACAACATCTGTCTGCATTGTGTTTGTATTATCCGTCTGCGTGTCTCGAACTGATGCCAAGTATCCCGTGCAGCCGGAACGCAGCATACGCCTTGCCGAGATTGCCGATACCATCATCGTCATCTTCGAGGCCGTACCGCACGAATATGAGAACTCTGTCTCGCCAGGAAGACGAAACAGCACTCTCTTCTCTACGCACTCGATCGTTGCACGACAAGCGCCCAACCAATCCATGCCCAGGATTATGTCGTAATCTTTGATGTATAGCACGACGGCATCCAATGATAGATATCTTCCCCCGACGTAAAGGTGGCCATCCCTACAAATAAAGTTCGTAGGCATATCGACTTCCGACGGAGTGCTAACGCTAATATTTATATCTAGTGATTGTATGGTTATTTTATTTTCTTTCGTATAATCAGCAGATATAAAGCTATGCGTCGCACCCGAGTCGAATAGTACTCGAGCAGGTATATCTTTGTAGAGTAATATACCTGTTACAACCGTATCGGACGCGTACGCCTCGTCCCGAGTTAAGGCATAAACTCGGCCTTGAGCTCCGTGGCGTTGATTCTGCGGGTTCATAGGCACCGCATTTGCGCCTTGTAGTGTAGACATTTTATATGGATTCAGAGTGTTCCTTGGTGGGTTGTGTTGATTCGGCTTCCCCGCCTGACAATATTGACTGAAGTGGCCTAGCTCGCCACACTTGAAGCATGTTCTCAGTCTACAATCGGGTGCTCGGTGCCCACGCTTGCCACATCTGTTGCAATTTACTGCAGCAAAGTGACCACGATTCTCAGACGTGTTTGGGCGCTTTTGTACTCCCGATCCTCTAGCGTCATTAGGACGCTTGTTGAAGTTGTTGCGAACGACAGGCACGACCCTTTGTGACATACGGCCAAAGATTCGCTCACTATCAAATGCGGCTTCGTAGGATTCACGATAAGTTTGGCATCATTGGTTCATGATATCCCTACGCAGTTCGTCGTTGAGGCCTTGCTGAAAACACTCGCACCATTCTTCATTGTTGGGCAGGAAGGCACCGGCAAATTTTGCAAGTTTCGAGAAGCTTGCATCATAATCTTCAACACTCATATTCCCCTACCTCAATATCATGAACTCATCCCCTTCTGTCGACGGATGGCAGAAGAAACGTACTGCTCAAGGAAGGCTGTCTTGAACATTTCCCAAGAAATCTTTTTGTTGGAATCGATTTCACAGATCTCTTGTTTCTTCGCCGCCCACCAGTCATGTGCTCTTAGTTGTAACTGCAGCGTCGCACAGGCCATCCTCTGGGACCCTTCGATGCAGAGGAGATCGAACAAGTCCTCCATCTCTGCGAGCCATCCTACTATCACGTCGGGCTCTGCTCGGCCGTTGAACTTCGGCGGGTTCATTTTGCGAAACTCCTTCACTTTGAGCATGGAAGGAGAATTTATCATTTGCGGGGAGCCTTCTTCCTTCTCGTCTTCTTCTTGATCACCGTGCTTTCCTTCGAGTATGGCGTCTGTCTCCTTGGTATCGCCCGCGATCCTGCTCACTATCTGAGTCAGGGCGGCCATCTGCTTCTGCTGCACATCAAATTGGGTTTTGAATTGCATCTGAAGCTATTGCTGCTGCAGTTCCATCAACTGTAGCATCTTCTCCATAGTCGTCTCGCTAGGGCCAGTGCTTTTTGTGCTCGACGTACTATCCACGATTTGGGTTGTTGTGCCGACGATTTTCTTATCTCGCTTAGTCATTCCTACAAATAGTGCAAACCCGTTAGTATTTTTCAAAAAATATCTACGGGCTTACCTGTATGGAACTTGTATTTCACGCAGCATGTCGACAAGCATTCAATCGAGCCATCGCAATGGACATTCCAACAATGAAACATATTTCGAAAATCTGAAGAAACATAACTGAGCTCTGATACCAATTTGTCATGCCCCGAGTCGGCAACGTTCGTCCCCAATGTTAATTTTGTCGATTCGATTGTCTTCGCTAAGGCGTGATGCCGTACGAGTCTGGAATTGCACTCGTACAAGGCAGAACGTTACGTTGGATTTGATATTAATATGCCAAGTTAAAACTTCACAAATCACATCAAAATTTAAGACACAGTATAGAAAGATAGAAATGCTTTTCATTTATAGCTTGCAATGAAGTGCAAGTCGTAATTACATTGGATGCCGTTACGGCTATATTGATTGAAAACAGAAAGAAAATACATTCGACAAGTTGCCTGAACTACGCTTGCCGTCCCATACATTCGCCCCTTTATACATAAGCCGTCGACTTGAATTGGCTTCAAAATACTTCAGTATAGGAAGAGCTTCAAAACGCCTCTCCGTACTTCAGCTTAGTTTTAGGTCAGAGCGCCCGCCGCACCTGGGGAAATTGGGGGAGGGGATTAGCACACTTGCTAAGTGGACGATACGAACCAACTCGTCTAAACCGACTCTGATTGTTAGGGTAGGCATGCTTTAGAGTTGTCTTTCTATTAGAACTAAATGAATTCAGTTCATATTAGATAGCCGTCTTTGAGTAATAAAGCATACAGTATAACATCGTAGTTTATCATATTTCTTACCACGGTCGTGCTCGTCCCTGCATGAAAATAGAGATAATATTTACCCTGCATAAGACAATAGGTGAGCATGCAACTATCTTATATGCGGTCATTGGTGCTACGCACCACTAGGGACTTAATCGAAGTTGGCATACGACTCTACCCTTTCAGCCTAGGTTGCAAGCCTTACTGAAGGTCCCGCATGCCTCGCGCCGAAGCACGATAAATTATTCCCCTAGGACGAATCAGTTCCGATGCCCCGGATACCGTTTCGAGGAAAACGAACTTGTGCACAAGCTGTCCATGACCATGCCTATGTGCGAACAATTTCATATATGCAAACAGTTTTGTATAGCGCGGATAGTATCGAACGACATTATCATTTCTCGCAACTCATGCAACGATTCATTTTCCCCAAAGCCGTACACCGATTTAGCGTCCCGTGGGTACCAAATTGTCCGAGGCATCATAACCCATGATCGACGTTTCATATTATTTTGCAGCACGTGAAATAGTCTATCTTTTTACTAGAACCTTAAACTTTTCGTTTATGTGAGAAACTTGTATTTTTCAGAGTAGATTACTCAAAATCAATATGCTTTTCCTGAGTTCTTGACCTTAGTGGATTTTCATGCAATTAACTTGGCATCGTTCGATTTGAATGGATTCGAAGCAAGGAATAAGTTTGCGGGACAGAGTAGAAAAGAAGGGTCGAATCACCCACCGATTACTTTGCTTCGTGCCGATCGTCCAAGCGCTACGCAACGTCAATCCTTAGTTACGCGAGCTCCTGCAATGGCACCAACGCTTTGTTAGAATTCCTTCTTTTCTTCTTGCATCGAAATTGTAATTGCATCCATGAAAACGACGCGAAAGCACTTCATCAAGCCCAGCGGCAAAGCTCCAAGAAAACCATACAGCGGTTCGGTCCCGTCGAAGGGACTCTTATAGAGAGCTCACTCGCCGAGACGCAGCCTGCTGCATCTAGGACTTATTCCAAGAGAAGTTGTTCTATTAGTTGGATCGATTCTCGTAACTTCTGTCCAAATCGATTTGAATCGATGCCGCAAGGCGTTATTCGTTTACCAAGCTTAGCGATCTAGTCAGATGGCCATCTAAGTTCCCGGCCGATCTGACTCGGTGCAAGCATATTATGAAGTTTTGTCGCCTATCAAAAGCAGGGCGCTACATCCTCTCCGGCCGAGCGCCGCCGGCCATCACCCCGGCGAGCTCAGTCCGGCCACCTCTCCTCCTTCTTCCGCCTCCTCTTTAATATCACCACCACCACCGATCACCTTACCACCACCATCAACAGCCCGCACCACCATTTCCTCCGGCCACCACCCTTGTCGAGGCCGCACGCTACTGCCGACCTCATTAGGCCATGCCGCCCCGTACGCCACCACGCGCGCTGAACAACAGCAGCTGCGGCAGCAGTGCATGGCCGGCCGCGCGCGCGTACAGCACTGGCCGCCGCCGTCGGTCGCCGTGGCTCCGACGACCCCCTCGGGTGTGCCCCACTCCGACGAGCAGTCCCCTGGCGGCCACCGTCCTCCGGGATGCACCGTCGAGGCGATTCGTGCGTTTCGCACGAAGTTCCGTCGTGACGCGCGCAGGAGCGATCCAGATTTCGCGTTCCGTCGTAGCGACTTCGCACGCATTTTCTCGGGAATCTGACCGTTGGATCGGCTATTTCTTTGCTCCATCACAATCTCGATATATCTATCTTCTCTTCTGTCAATTTTTGTCCGTTGATTTTATCGTTTGATGCCTCAAAACTGGCCACCAAGTTGACCGTTTAAATTGTATTAATTTTGGACAGTTTTACGGGGTCAACTTTGTCAGCTTGTACCTCCTCCACCGTAGCTCTGTTTGGTGTGCTACCAATTCCTGTGCGAAGTTGGTATAACCCTCTTACTATCCCTCCAGTTTCGTTTCATTATGAGCTTGTTTGATTGGTTGAATTCGATGCCAAAGTTGGCCGTCCGAATTCGTAATTTCCAACTTGTAAAATTCTATTTTTGAACACGGGACTCCAGATTTTATTTCTGACACCACCATTAGACTCGTGGCGTCGTTCTGGCATGTTTTCATATAAAATTTGTTATATTTGGAGGACGTGGGCCCTGGCACGTTTTTCGGTGCAAAGTGGGTCCCACAGTCCTGGTCAACGAGACTTTTTGACGTCGGCTCATCGAAATCCAATTCTGGATATACTGTTGAGTTAGTATCATCATTCTGGACTCGTTGACATATAATTTGCTAGGTTTTGGTGGACATTGGATCCGGCACGCATTTCGGTGCAAGTCGGATACCAATATCCGGGTCAACAGGTCATTTTGAGATCGGCTCATCGGAATCCAATTTCGGATATACCGTTGAGTTCATATCGCCATTCTGGACTCGTTGACATGTAGTTTGCTGAGTTTTGAGAACTTTGGCTCCGGCGCGTATTTTCGTGCAAACCGGAATTCCAAGTTCTGGTCAACGGACCAAATTGGGATCGGGTCAACGGAATCCAATTCTGGAGATACCGTTGGGTTCGTATCGTCATTCTGGTTTCGTGAACATATAATTTGTTATATTTTATAGACATATTTTCTTGCATGTATTTCGGTGAAAAATGGCTCCGACACGGATATCGTTTTGACCTGAAATTACCTTTTTGCCCTTGTGTCCAAATTGGACCGATGGATAGGCTATCCTAGCTAATTTGACTATTCTGGACACGTTGGCGATGTTTATTTCATCATCCGACAATGTTTGTTGATAATTTCTCTGAGTTTAACCTTTTATAATTTATTAATAATTAAATTCTTATAATATTCGTATTTCGGGATTAGTACAACGGAACTGAGATCAGTCAATTCCAGTGATCTCATATCGCTGAAATTGGCAAGATGGACACGTGGATCACTATAATAAGATTATCAACTTTACCGTTGATCTTCTTATCTCGATTTGTGTGTCGTAAGTTTCGACGTACGAATAACGAAGTACACTTTATATCTTTAATAATTGGACTAGAATTGACCCTGTTTGACCAGAGTTGACAAGTTGACCCAAAGTCAACTGTAAGTCAACACTTGACCTAGTTTAACTAGATTATTGACCGGAGTTGACCTAGAGTTGTTTTGACTTAGAAGAACCTAGGATAAAATAGATTGCTTGTAGAGATTTATTTATTATGACTTGAAAACCTTGTAACCTGTGTTGCTTTAAATAGGACTCTGTGGCTTCAGTTGGACCCCTATACTTATCATCTGTTCAGGTTATCAGGCGAGTACATTCTCTGATCATTTTATATCCTGTTAGAATTATTTTTCTGCTTTAGATTATTTTACTTGGTGTTGTCACGTTGGTAACACAGATTAGTACTATATGGATCTATTCTTGAGATATTATTCCCTCAGGGAGCATCGTATACTACATGTTCTGTGCGTTTCACTTACATGGTGTATCACTATGCTTCACAATTCTTCGATCACTTGTGACTTGTACTCTCATGATCACAGAGTCTTCCCAGAATCACCCCATTATGGGCATTCCCAGAATCATCCATTTATGGGCTATCCATGTTTCACCCCTTATGGGCCTTTGCATGGAATCATAACATAACCTAGTTGGATCCTTGTGTATTGATTGGGGGTACGGAGGAGTAGAAGTAGACATGTGAATAATATCCAAGTAGTGTACTTCCCAGAATCACTCCATAGTATAGTTCCCAGAATCTTCTATGCCATTCACATGTTTATATTGTACTCTGACTCACTAGCCACTGTTAGTTCTCTATTTATAGTAGATATTTCTATTACAGTTCTCTCTCTGTTTACATACTGTATTTCCTTCAGATCCTGTACCTTACTCTACTGCATGTTTATATTTTCTAACCTGCTATGAACTGTTGAGATATATTGTGCTCGCTCCTGTCCTGACTGGACCTGTTGATAAATTTTACAGATAGCTTGGAGGTTGCCTGCTAGCCTAGAGGAGACACATTAGAGGTTGTTTAGTTAGCTATTTTCAGTTGTCTGGAGTTGTATTTACTTTACGGATTACTGTATTTGAGCTTTAAGACGTATTTCTAGGTTTGTGTATCTTAGACACTTAGACTTCTATCTGCTGTATCTCTTTTGGATTTCATGTTTTATCTATTTTCCATTATGCTCTACCTTAGATGTGATTGAGTTTACATTCTGCTATGTCACCCCCATTCGGGGAGTATAAACTGCTTATCCTTATACTGTTAGATGCGTGAGACCTAGGACAGCGTTCTACCGCCGACACTGCGGCGTAGGCTGGGCGTTGTTACGTTCTCGTACCCTCACAGTGGGTGCGGGTCGTGACACGTTTTTAGTGGTGGCCCATGCAGGTCGAGTTTGTGTAGTGATATTCGAACTAGAGTACCACTATAGCCTGCAGTCGGATTAGGATATATTTTAAAGGTACTCAATCACAGTTAGGATCCCTTGAGAGATTCCTGGGACGACCCTTGAGAATCTTATTTTAACTTCGATTTAAAAACTCTTTTTTCCTTAATTTAATTTATCCTTACTTTCTGTTGTTGAATTTGATTTTGATGGATTATTGTTGAATTTGAGTTTGTATTTATTGATTTTGATGAATGATTGTTGAATTTTGAATCTTGATGTTTGCTGTAGCATCCGATTTTGTATTTATATGATTTGAAGGATTTTTGTTCATTTTTGAATCTTGATGTTCGTTGATAAATTTGATTTTTGGGTATTCATTGTTGATTTAATTTAATTTTTGTCGAGATAAAATTATATGCGCTAGGTCATCTAAGTTTTGGAATCTAGTCTTCTATAGTCACATTAGCCAGCATGGTGAGGACATATAGTCTGATTTTGGATATATTTCTCGGGTGTGGGAATTTAAGGTTTTCGCTGCCAAGCTAGCGGCATTGCAAAAATGTTAAATACCATGATTCTAGAGGTATGTGCCTAAGTCGAGGACTTTGTGATTATCGTAGCCTTGCTTACTAGTATGACGGGGATTTAGAGCACCATGATTTTGGATAGACGCATATAATTATCAGATTGTACCTTAAATATTTTTGAACATGTTTTCTCTACTTTTGTTCCAGTCCTTCAAATATATATATATATATATATATATATATATATATATATATATATATATACATATATATATATATATATATATATTAATTGTTTGTTTGTTTTGTTTCTCATTATTTAACTTAGTAGTAGCTTTAGCTATTTTTATAAACTTTGTGTAACTTCTTACTATGAATTTCTTTTTAATACAATGAATCGATGATTTAGCTAGACCTTATCTTGGATTTGATATTATAGCAGTGGTTTCAAAATGGTTCCTTCTTTTAAACAGATAAGCAGAACAGATTTTATTATCATTTCTTTTCCTGCCAATATTTTTATTCCCATCAATCCTTGTCTTATATAACTGTCCTGATTACATCAACTCCCTGTCTCGTATCTAATTCTGTCAGCTGTACTTTGAACCCTTGAATCTTCATATCGTTTTTACCTGAGAAATGTTGAGGAAGTGACGTAAAATCATCTAGTTCGGAAGTGACGTAATTGGTTATCATAGGATAATTTTGTAGGAATCAGAATGTTGGATGTCGAATATAAAAAATTTGAGAGGGAGATCATGGTAAAGGTTTAGAATGGAATCGAGTGATAAATGTTATCAATTTAGAAACAATCATAGAAAATTTTGGTTATGAGTAATTTATGGATGCTTTCAAAAAAAAAACTAATGAGGATATCAGAGGTCAACCTAGTTTTGAGAACTTAGAAATTCTTGATTATTGATTCTTGGGAACTATTACAAGGCTATGTAGAAATTTAGAGATGGAAAGGAGAATTTAATTGTATTCGATGATCTTGCGAAATTGAACTAGATATTGTAAGAGGGTGACTAGAGACAGAGAGAAAACAAGGATTTTAAGTTATAGGAATTTTTTTTTGATGATTGGAGAAAATTGTAGAATTCAAAAGGATAATATTTGAAGGTGAACGTTGAAGAAAATATGAAGGTTGATTTATAAATAAGAATAAATTTTGTGTGACATAGTGGTATTGGAGTTTAGTAAATACGAGACTCGATTTAAACAAGTTCAAGGATTTCATAAACTGGATTTAGAGGTTTCGGATCTAAGTTAAAACGAGGTGAAGGAATTTGAAAATTTGATGAAATGAGTAAGTGTTGACTTCTATATAAAAGGGGTATGTTTCGTGGGAAAATATTTTAAAAGTTAGAAATTTTGTCTATGGTGATCATGGTAAAGGTTTAGATGACTGAAGGTTATAAAATTTCGATGATAGTCATATGAAGGTTGATTTTATATTGGAATTTGTGAGAAAATATGATTAGCAAATGGTAAACTGATAGTATTAGAGAGAGATGATTTACTAACTTCGTATGAGATCTTTCTTGTTTTTCTCTAGAAGGGTTTTTCAATATCATTGAATCCTAGTTTCCTTAATCACGACCAAATCGACTTCGATTATCTTTTCTTATCATATTAATATCTTGGGTTGTACTTAATTGAATTAAAATTGATTGTGACCTGAATCTCCATCCTCATATGCTCGTTCTCAGACTTTGTTGAACCTGTCCTCCATATTGCCTAAATCTTGATTTTCCCAATTTGATCAACTTAGATCGTATCAAGACTAAATATTCTTAATATGTATTGTGATTGGAATTTTCCATGAAATTGGCTTTCATTCTTTAACTTTGATTTTAATTTTTCTGAACCCTTTATAGATAATTGGTAGTTACCTTTCTTTATTTTTATGATAAGTACCAGTTTTTACATAGGATGGTAGGCTGTCTTTTAGTTTTGATGATTTGTTATTCTGTGTCTTTTCCGGTTTAACACCCTAGACTGCTTGTGTGTTTTGATACCCTATGACCGTTTCGGTTAGCATGACTAGTATACCTAAATGAGACTTTCACTACCACCGTATGCCATGACCCTGTATGACGTCCTTTTTGATGGTATGATTTGTTTAAGTTCTGGGACTTGATTGTGGGGGTTTGACCTAGAGGGAGTTTGAACATTTTAATTTCGAGGACAAAATTTTTATAAGGTGGGTAGCATGTGAGCACCCTGAATTTCGGGTTGATTTTTTTTAATTTTTCTGATTGATTTAGTTTTAATAAATAATTTATTCTGTTATTTATCTTTAAGTGTACTTTTTCGTGCCTTTGATATTTGGAGTGTTAGGGATGTTCAACTCTGAAAATCTTCTTCACGAGTATTGTAGTGGACAGGATTACCTTCATGACGGTATATAATGTCCCACTCAAACTTGTTCCCTTGTACTCTTTTTGCTTCGCAGAACTTCGGGTCGATTTAGACAATTTGATCATTAATTAATTTTCCCACTCTTTTTCTTGATCATTTTTAGCACGTTACCGTGACTTTTAATTTGGGAGCACCAGACCAGTCATTTTCTTGAAACCAACATCTCATGCATGATCTACTCGAGATGCTCTTCACCCATGACCTTCGTGTCCCACTCAGACACGCCATTTTGTGCTTCATTTGCTTCACACAACTTTTCTGACACGTGACCCGATTTTATTTCGCCCCACGGTGTCACATTCATTTTCCAACTTGATTTGTGGGTACCCTGTCGACCAAAACCTGTCAGTCCCAATTATGGACATGGCCCACATTGAGCCTACTACCCGTATGTCACTTGTGTCCTATTTATTGGAATCCCCATGTGCTACTTATTTATCCATGACCATCAACACCTATTTTTATTCGATTATTTCACAATGTCCGGTTTTGATCCAACCCGGTTTGACCGAACCTAGTCCAAGCTCCATGTTACTCTCCATCACCATCATCCTCAGCCTCATTACCCTTGAAAAATACTAAATACTCATTCTATCTATTTTTTAATTATTGGAAATTTTTGTTGAATTAAACCCCTTGGAATGACCAATTTCCCAATATTTAATCCTAGCCATTTGATCCTCCTAAGTAATCCTACCCATTCAAATCCCTACATTCAACTCCCCAACACCCCCTCCAATACTTGGCCGGCCCTAAAATTTAGGAGTACTTTTCTCCCACTCTCTCTCTCATTAATTGCACACATTATCATCATCTCTCACTTTCTCTCTTTCCTCTCAAACTCAAACACCAACACCAGCAGCAACAAAACACCACCACCACCATTGCACTCCCAGCCATAGCCCGACCTCCTCTGTCATGCCCCGAGTCGGCAACGTTCGTCCCCAATGTTAATTTTGCCGATTCGATCGTCCTCGCTAAGGCGTGATGCCGTACGAGTCTGGAATTGCACTCGTACAAGGCAGAACGTTACGTTGGATTTGATATTAATACGCTAAGTTGAAACTTCACAAATCACATCAGAATTTAAGACACAGTATAGGAAGATAGAAATGCTTTTCATTCATAGCTTGTAACGAAGTGCAAGTCATAATTACATTGGATGCCGTTGCGGCTACATTTATTGAAAACAGAAAGAAAATATATTCGACAAGTTGCCTGAACTACGCTTGCCGTCCCATACATTCGCCCCTTTATACATAAGCCGTCGACTTGAATTGGCTTCAAAATACTTCAGTATAGGAAGAGCTTCAAAACGCCTCTCCGCACTTCAGCTTCGTTTTAGGTCAGAGCGTCCGTCGCACCTGGGGAAATTGGGAAAGGGGATTAGCATACTTGCTAAGTGGACGAGACGAACCAACTTGTTTAAACCGACTCTGATTGTTAGGGTAGGCATGCTTTAGAGTTGTCTTTCTATTAGAACTAAATGAATTCAGTTCATATTCGATAGCCGTCTTTGAGTAATAAAGCATACAGTATAACATCGCAGTTTATCATATTTCTTACCACGGCCGTGCTCGTCCTTGCATGAAAACAGAGATAATATTTACCCTGCATAAGACAATAGGTGAGCATGCAACTATCTTATATGCGGTCATTGGTGCTACGTACCACTAGGGACTTAATCGAAGTTGGCATGCGACGCTACCCTTTCAGCCTAGGTTGCAAGCCTTACTGAAGGTCCCGCATGCCTCGCGCCGAAGCACGATAAATTATTCACCCTAAGACGAATTAGTTTCGATGCCTCGAATACCGTTTTGAGGAAAACGAACTTGTGCCCAAGCTGTCCATGACCATGCCTATGTGCCAACAATTTCATATATGCAAACAGTTTCGTATAGCGCGGATAGTATCGAACGGCATTATCATTTCTCGCAACTCATGCAACGATTCATTTTCTCCAAAGCCGTACACCGATTTAGCGTCCCGTTGGCACCAAATTGTCCGAGGCATCATAACCCATGATCGACGTTTCATATTATTTCGCAGCATGTGAAATAGTCTATCTTTTTACTAGAACCTTAAACTTTTTTGTTTATGTGAGAAACTTGTATTTTTCAGAGTAGATTACTCAAAATCAATATATTTTTCCCGAGTTCTTGACCTCAGTGGATTGACATGCAATTAGCTTGGCATCGTTCGGTTTGAATGGATTCGAAGCAAGGAATAAGTTTGCGGGACAGAGTAGAAAAGAAGGGTCGAATCACCCACCGATTACTTTGCTTCGTGCCGATCATCCAAGCGCTACGCAACGTCAATCCTTAGTTACGCGAGCTCCTGTAATGGCACCAACGCTTTGTTAGAATTTCTTCTTTTCCCCTTGCATCAAAATTGTAATTGCATCCATGAAAACGACGCGAAAGCACTTCATCAAGCCCAACGGCAAAGCTCCAAGAAAACTTCGTCAGCTTGTACCTCCTCTACTGCAGCTCTGTTTCGCGTGCTACCAGTTCCTGTGCGAAGCTGATATAACCCTCTTGCTACCCCTCCAGTTTTGTTTTATTGTGAGCTTGTTTGATTGGTTGAATTCGACGCCAAAGTTGGCCGTCCGAATTCGTAATTTCTAACTTGTAAAATTCCATTTTTGAACACGGGACTCCAGATTTTATTTCTGACACCACCATTAGACTCGTGGCGTCGTTCTGGCTTGTTTTCGTATAAAATTTGTTATATTTGGAGGACGTAGGCCCTGGCATATTTTTTGGTACAAAGTGGGTCCCACAGTCCGGGTCAACGGGACTTTTTGACGTCGGCTCATCGGAATCCAATTTCGGATATACCGTTGAGTTCGTATCGTCATTCTAGACTCGTTGACATATAATTTGCTAGGTTTTGGTAGATATTGGATCCGACACGTATTTCGGTGCAAGTCGGATACCAATATCCGGGTCAACGGGTCATTTTGAGATCGGCTCATCGAAATCCAATTCCGGATATACCTTTGAGTTCGTATCGCCATTCTGGACTCGTTGACATGTAGTTTGCTGAGTTTTGAGAACTTTGGCTCCGGCACGCATTTTCGTGCAAACCGGAATTCCAAGTTCTGGTCAACGGACCAAATTGAGATCGGGTCAACGGAATCCAATTCTGGAGATACCGTTGGGTTCGTATCATCATTCTGGTTTCGTGGACATATAATTTGTTATATTTTATAGACTTATTTTCTTGCACGTATTTCGGTGCAAAACGGCTCCGACACGAATACCGTTTTGACCCGAAATTACCTTTTTGCCCTTGTGTCCAAATTGGACCGATGGGTAGGCTATCTTAGCTAATTTGACTATTCTGGACACGTTGGCGATGTTTATTTCATCATCCGATAATATTTGTTGATAATTTCTCTGAGTTTAACCTTTTTATAATTTATTAATAATTAAATTCTTATAATATTCGTATTTCGGGATTAGTACAACGGAACTGAGATCAGTCAATTCTAGTAATTTTACATTACTGAAATTGGCAAGATGGACACGTGGATCACTATAATAAGATTATCAACTTTACCGTTGATCTTCTTATCTCGATTTGCGTGTCGTAAGTTTCGACGTACGAATAACGAAGTACACTTTATATCTTTAATAATTAGTCTAGAATTGACCTTGTTTGACCAGAGTTGACCAGTTGACCCAAATTCAACTGTAAGTCAACACTTGACCTAGTTTGACTAGATTATTGATCGGAGTTGACCTAGAGTTGTTTTGACTTAGAAGAACCTAGGATAAAATAGATTGCTTGTAGAGATTTATTTATTACAACTTGAAAATCTTGTAACCTGTGTTGCTTTAAATAGGACTCTGTGGCTTCAGTTGGACCCCTATACTTATCAGTTGTTCAGGTTATTAGGCGAGTACATTCTCTGATCATTTCATATCCTGTTAGAATTATTTTTCTGCTTTAGATTATTTTACTTGATGCTGTCACGTTGGTAACACGGATTGGTACTATATGGATGCATTTTTGAGATGTTATCCCTTCAGGGAGCATCGTATACTACATATTCTGTGCGTTTCACTTACATGGTGTATCACTATGCTTCACGATTCTTCGATCACTTGTGACATGTACTCTCATGATCACAAAGTCTTCCCATAATCACCCCATTTATGGACATTCCTAGAATCACCCCATTGTGGGCATTCCCAGAATCACCCATTTATGGGCTATCCATGTATCACCCCTTGTGGGCCTTTGCATGGAATCATAACATAACCTGGTTGGATCCTTGTGTATTGATTGGGGGTACGGGAGAATAGAAGTATACATGTGAATAATATCCAAGTAGTGTAGTTCCCAGAATCACTCCATAGTATAGTTTCCAGAATCTCCTATGCCATTCACATGTTTATATTGTACTCTGACTCACTAGCAACTGTTAGTTCTTTATTTATAGTAGATATTTCTATTACAGTTCTCTCTCTATTTACATATTGTATTTCCTTCAGATCCTGTATCTTACTCCACTGCATGTTTATATTTTCTAACCTGCTATGAACTGTTGAGATGTATTGTGCTCGCTCTTGTCCTGACTGGACCTGTTGATAAATTTTACAGATAGCTTGGAGGTTGCCTGCTAGCCTAGAGGAGACACATTAGAGGTTGTTTAGTTAGCTATTTTCAGTTGTCTGGAGTTGTATTTACTTTATGGATTACTGTATTTGAGCTTTGAGATGTATTTCTGGGTTTGTGTATCTTAGACACTTAGACTTCTATCCGCTGTTTCTCTTTTGGATTTCATGTTTTATCTATTTTCCATTATGCTCTACCTTAGATGTGATTGAGTTTACATTCTGCTATGTCACCCCCATTCGGGGAGTATAAACTGCTTATCCTTATACTGTTAGATGAATGAGACCTAGGACAGCGTTCTACCGCCGACACTGTGGTATAGGCTAGGCGTTGTTACGTTCTCGTACCCTCACAGTGGGTGCGGGTCATGACAGAAACTATGGTGGAGGTGGAATGTCATCCCTGCGGAACCTCGAGTACTGTGGCTGAGCCGGTCTGCCCTGGTGAGTAAGTTGGCCTCCCTGAGTCGGAGGAGTCTCGTAGGTGAAAAACCCGCCAGCTGTCGGTGGTGTGTTCAGTACGGCGTTGTTCCTGTCCTGCGAGTCCATTGGCTGAAAACAAAAAAAATCATTAGACGATAGAATGATTCAAACAGGATGCATAAAGGTACTTGAAATCGAATATAGAAGTCAATGACGCAAATTTTCAACTCACGGAGACAGTCCTTAGGTCCTTATTCCTCGTTCTAGTCACAGGCCCGCAGTAGTACAACTAACTTAAGTACTACTACGGTTTCGCTGGCCTTGCAAAACGTCGACCTGCATGGGCCACCATAAAAATGTGTTACGACCGGCACCCAATATTTTGGGCATGAACCGTGTACACGCCCAGCCTATGCCGCAGAGTCGGCGGTAGAACGCTCGTTCGTAGGCAGGTCGATACCGAGCTCGGTCGATTTTTTTGTTCGAAGTGGTGTTCGAACCGAGTTCGACCATAGGTTGTTCGACTCGGTCTCGTTCGCGAACTGGCTCGAACTCGGCTCGGTTTCTAATATTATGGCTTTTTCTAATATATGCTATATATTTTTATGGATGTTGATAAATTTTGTCTTAGAAAATTTACTCTCTTTTTTGTTATTTATATGATGGTAAATTTGTGATGTAAAAAGCATAATTAATTCAACAAAAAAATCTTTAATACTTGAGAGTAACCGTACAACAAGTTTAATGTGGCTTTTGTTCGGTCCTGGATCGGGCTCGGGTCGGGCTCGTCCGAGCTCGAGAACTAAATCGAGTTGAGCTCGATCGTTTCGAGCCAATAATCAAACCGAGTTCAAACACCATTTTTGAGCTCGATCTTGAGCTCGGCTCGAATAAAGCTCGTTCGATACTTTAGTCGAACTGAGTTCGAACACAGTTTGTTCGAGCTCGTTTGTTCGATTTTCAGCCCTATCACCTACATCTACTTCCCTTGGTTACCTACTGGTTAGTATATCCTGGTCTGTTTTCCTAGTTTTTCCCTTGGCAAAAGACTTACCACTGTGGTTTGGGGTCCGACCCTTACTGTCCTGCTCTCATGGATGCCTACCTCTCTGATCAACAATTTGCCCTGTTATATTGTGACCATAACACTAGGCTATTCTCATTTCTAGTACTTACATCAGGTCGGGCCTTTCATGATACACCAAGTATTATGTACTTGGATCCATTCAAACTTGGATTCACCTAGAGCAAGCGGTAAGGGAATGACTTTCGAATTGTGTTGTTAGACTTGGATTCACCTAGCAATTGAGTTTGCATGAATCGAACTTAGATTCGATGTTGTGAGATAGACAAGTTTAAAATTTGGCTAGAAAAATCCTACTCGATAGGAATCGAATGTAAGACAGGTCGTAGAGACTTTGTGTCAAAGCAATTGTTGCCTGTCACGATCCGTACCCACTTTTTGGATACGAGGCGTGTCCAAGCCCAGCCTATGCCGCAGTATCGACGGTAGAATGCTGTCTAGTATATATACAAGTCACAGAAATTATGTCCCATAAAGTAATCTAGATCTCATCCACAGAAAGTAAAGTCACATCTGAATCCAATAAACACAACTGAAATAACGGACTGAATAATATAAACTAAATTTCAAGTAGTTCAAGTCACGTCCGGTGGACACAAATCTACTACCAATAGACGGAATAAAAAGTACATGAAATGGGAATAACTGAGTCAAAACTACGAATCATCAAAGTACCCTCGTCTGTAGTGGTACCGTGGTCCAAGGCTGGCTCAAACTTGCTCGCGTGCACCTGGCTCAATACTCGGCTAAACCTGAAGAGATCATCAGGTCCTCAGAGGACTAGCAAGATACATAAAATACAAGCCTTTCTAACAGTATATCATGCATGAAAGAAATTCAGGATATAAACAGGAAAAGCTAAACAATCATGAGACATGAATGTATGGACAACTACGTATAAATGAACTGCTGGAAAACAAGTAAACAAGAGATAAATGGAATACCAAACCCTCGCCCCGAATGTGGACTCGCATGTCAGTTTCAAGACAAGTCACGCTCGTCCCGTGTGTGGACTCGCAGGTGCAAACGATCAACCCTCGTCCCGTGTGTGGACTCGCAGGTTGTAAACAATCAAAAGAAAGAAATAGGAGTTCAATTTATAACATAATCGTCCTACGATATAACTCAAACTAGTACAAGTGAAAAGCATGTCCAATAAAGCTACAAGGCTAACTGTGAGCAATGATGAAGCACAAGTCAGCAATCAACTGAATAATGAAAGCAGATAAGCATGTAAATAAAGCTATAACGACATGCAAGGTATACTTGTCTGTGGTCCTGAGCTGCTGCACGGGTTATAATCTGTATCGATGTCCAAACTGGGGTCACTGTCCTATTTAATAAGATACAAGTTACAATGTGTTCTGAATCGAATAATTGAAATAAACAATGCATTTTGCATGCTCTAGGTCAAAAGTCAACCCAAAGTTAACTCTCTAGTCAGCTTAAGTCAAGGTCAAACCTAGGGTTGGTCAACTAGGTTATTGGTCAACCCTTTAGGTCAACTTATAGTAAGGCTAAATCCTAAGTCAAATCCCAATAACCATAACCACATATACTAAGGCAAAACACAAACACACACACACACACACACACACACACACACACACACACACACATATATATATATATATATATATATATATATATATATATATATATATATATATATATATATATATATATATATATATATTTTTTTAGTATGGACAGATCACTAGGCAAGGACTGGACATCTATAGGGACTGATCTTTCTATATCTGAGCCAAATAGAGGGTGAACTGATGTCTAATGGAAATGTTAGGCCATTAGAGGGACTGGATCTATATTGAGGACAGACCATATGTATCAAATATAGACTGTACAAAACATGAATTGGAACTGGTAACTGGTTTGGGACAGCTATCCAGGCTTTCTTTGCAAAGTTAGAACAAAGCATGTTCTCAGGCTTGCTGCTGCTGCCGCTGCTGCTAGGAAAGGAGCATTAATACCAAGCCAAGCCGAACCATATCGAGTGGCTGTAGCGATCAGCTACCATGCCACCATTATGCCGCCTAACTCCACCAAAACCTCTGCTTTCTTTTTAAATTCCGTACATAAACACACCCTTATAGGATTGTTCCTACGATCTGCTCCTAACACAGTACATAGACTTGAATATAGGGCCCTGAGACACTTGACACACCAATTTCTTGTACATAACAGTCATGCAGTTTCCTGATACCATCTTGGCAACTTGATACACCTAACAATTAAGCATCTAACCTATGGATTTTAAATTAGAATAGGACCCGTATGCAGGCATGATCTTCCTCCTCTCCTGTATCCCTGATACCCCAAGTGAACTCATCTGCCACCAGGCTAATGCCAGAGGCAATCCCTTTTCTGATCCCATACTTGGCTTTGACCTATACAAAATATCTATAATGATCTAGCTATCCTTCTTGCATTAGCTAATATGGCTTGCAGATACATGAATGTATCTTTCACTCAAGACTTCCCCAACCCTAACTCCTCTACTTGCCTACTGTTGCTTGGCCTATCGACCGATACCTCAATGGCAACCAAGTTCATCCTTATACAACTGATATATGACATGTACACTAGTGTGGCCGTGTATATCTGACATAGGATGTGTATCAGATCCATTCAGTGAGTTAGACGATCAGTCTACTTCAAAAATTGATACATCCTCTATGTTTTAACACCCATATGTGAAACTTTTAACTCTTCTAAACTAATCTAGCATAGGCACACACACACACACACTGATAGCCACAACATTCTCCTGCTGCTGCGAGGAGCAATCCTCTCCTCGAGCACACAGACTTGCTAAATGACAATAACTCTGTGCATAAAGCATAACCTTTACTGAGGGTATGCAAGTTGCTTCTTCAAGTCAAAACGTACACCTATTAGGGAACAATATATACCCTTACACAGTAATCGAGCCAAGTGTCATGTGGTCTCGAGTATGAATAGATGGTTCACGTGTTAGTATCAATAGGATACGAATGAAGATTCACATAGAGGTATCAATTGGATAAGAAGAATCTAACCGAGCAATTTGGGAATTGATACCAGGTAATCTAACATAGCAATTTGGCCAATTGGTAGGAGTCCATTGATACCAGACCTAAATTCTAGAGTCAATACTCACTGGTAAGAGGGAATCTCATATAACATCTAATTGGTACAAGGATTATATATATATATATATATATATATATATATATATATATATATATATATATATATATATATATATATATAGGTATCCCAACACATCTTCGTCCTTACTACCAATCTTATCTGTCCTTTAGTTAATTCTATTGCTCCTTGTAAGGCCTGATACACCCTAGGGTCGACCAGGTTCAGGGGTGAAAGAGGGTGCAACCAGGGTTGCAGGAACAGGTTGGAGAGGCTGTTACTGGTCGGTTCTTAGATTTGCAGGAAACAACAACAAAAACATTTACCTCAAAGGAAAATCAGAAAGTTGTGGACACATGTTTGAAGAGGATATAGCAGGGGAAAGAAGAAAACTAATCTAGGGTTGATATCTCACCACCCTATTGATACATCATGTGGTACATCATATATTAGCCTATTACCTATCCTACAGGAACAATAGCCCCCCTAGGACTGTTGTTAACATGAGCATACTCTACATATACATCACCTATACCTGCCCATATTGCCACTTTACTGCTCTCCTCTACAGGCACTCCTACCACGCATTAGGCCCCGGGATGCTTCCTCCTGTAGGTTACCACCGACCAGGGACACATCTAGGCATGGTGGGGATGCCACACACAGAGATCAGGTGAAGTCTATATTATCTCATCAGTGTAATCTTTATTACCTAAAAGAATTCCCACAAATACCTACGTCTGTTACTTACCCCAGATTAAACTCGATATGATGGCACACATTTATGCCTCTGATACGCACTGTTGCACACCCAAGGTATTACCTATGTTTTCCTTAAGGAATTTCTTCAAACAGTTGGAATCCTGATTAACAAAAGACAGGAAAATTAAGGCTAAATCACTTACCTATTGTTGTTCGTTTCTTCGAGAGTTGGCTCGAGGAGAAACGGCCAACACGAGGAAGAATCTCAGGCTCTTGCACAGAAGAAAAAGATTAAAGAAATTAGGTTTGTGAGGGGATTTTGGGGCCGGCTAATGCTTCTCTTAGGAATATATACTAACTTGTGGATTAGGTCAATCCCTCTAAAGCTTGGAAGAAATCGAAAGATAGGCTCAATTTTGATCACAACGCTATCATCTATCAAATTTGAATTCAAACATTTGTCGGTTATAACAGGGCGTTTGAGTTGGAGAATTTGCATTCAAACCCCTTGACAACTTGGTTTTTGCATACAAGGCCTTCTCCCAATTATTACTTTCTACAATACTTTTGGGTGGTGCTTATATATATATATATATATATATATTCCTTTAGGACTATATACATACATATCCCTATAAAAGTCCTTTAGCTATAGAATATATTGGTTAAAATATCTACGAAAACCAAATCATTACACTGGGTCAATAAATACTAATAATAATTCAGAAATTTTCAGGAAGGGGGTTTATATCCTACCCACCTTAAGAATAATTTTGTCCTCGTAATTCAATAAAGCTATGATCTTTCGTAATGAACAGTCAAAACTTGCTGCTACTAAAATATTTCCAAGTTCTCACAAAATCTAATATAGGACTCACAATGGTACTATTACTATGATCTATTATGAACTTCCGTTAGCTCCTCCTTGTGGTGTCATCGGGTTCTCCATGGTCGTGGCATAAGCTTGTCCTCCTCGGGCGGTTGGTGGTGGTGGGGCAATCACATTTCTCTTCGGACAAAATCAAGATATGTATTGGTTGAAACCACAAGTCCAACACAATCCTAACCATTTTCGGCACTGTTCTTAGATATGGCCCTTCTTCATGCAATACTGGCAGGTAGGAACGTCTTGCACTTGATATGGGGCTGCTTGTGGCTGCTGTTGATACAGTTGTGTTGCGGTCTTCTCTGGGATATTGGATCGCTTCGCTGATACAGATTAGCTGCTGCTTCCTCCATGTGCGTCTCTGTCTCTCTTTTACTTATGCTTTAATTCTGTTTCTACCGCCTATTCGACCCTCAAGATTCTCTCGTAAGTCGTGGCTTGGCTGGTGGCAATGGCTATGCAGATTTTATGTGAAAGCCCTTTTCTAAATTTCTTGGCTTTGGCTGTAGGGGTCAAGGCGTCTGCGAAGCGACTGAGGCAGAAAAACTCTACGGTGTACTCGTCTATAGAGAGGATGCCATGTTCCAGGCTCTCGAACTCGTTCTTCAACTCTTCGCGGGCTGCTTCAGGATAGAACTTCGTCTTGAACAGCTCCTTGAACTCTTTCCAAGTCACATCGGGCGCGGTGAATCAAGGCTTATCTCTATACCATGTGCGGGCGATGTCGTAAAGCTGTATGCTGGCTCACTCGATCTTCATGTCTTCAGGAACTCAAGTCATCCGAAGAATTTGGTCCACGTTCTCTAACCACTCATCCGCGTAGAGAATTACCTCTATCCCCTTGAATTCTCTGGGCCTAAGGTCCATGAAATCCTTGGAGGTTCCAGGACGCGGTCGTGGAGCGTCCCTAGTCTGGAGAGCCTCTATCAAGGTGTCGTGAAAGACATCGGCCTGTCGCATCTGGGAAGTGATGAGCTGTTGGAAGATTTCGAGGAGAGCAACGTTGTCCAGTGCAGGTGGCGGAGGCAGAATATGTGCTGGATATCCGGCAGGCGCTAGATACGTTGCTGGTACTGGATGCATGGTGGGAGCTGGATATATAACTGGTGCATGGTGCATGGTAGGTACTGGATGTGGAGCATATGCTAGTTGCGGAACTGGTGCTGGTGGTGGAATGTCGTCTCTACGGAATCTCGAGTATTACGGTTGAGCCGGGTCGCCCTGATGTGTAAGCTGGCCTCCCTGCGTCGACGGCGTCATATAAGTGAAGAATCCTCTTGTAGCCGGTAGGGTGTTCAGGGAAGCGTTGTTCCTGTCTTGAGAATCCATTTACTGTAGTAAAAGAAAACATTAGACGCCACGAAGATTTCAAGCAGGATGCAAGTCAAAGATTCAAAAATCAAGGACAGAGATCAATACTGTTTTCAAGACACGTGGATGATATCCTAAGTTTCTAATCCTATGTGTAGGTTCACGATGGCACAGTAATGTAACCAAAGTGATTAACGTAGACCTGCATGGGCCACCAAAAAAAATTTGTCACAACCCGCACCCGCTTTTCGGATACGACGCGTGTCCAAGCCCAGCCTACGCCACAGTGTCGACGGTAGAACGCTGTCTAGTATATATACAAGTCACAGAAACTATGTCCAATAAAGTAATCTAGATCTCATCCACAGAAAGTAAAGTCACATCTGAATCCAATAAACACAACTGAAATAACGGACTGAATAATATAAACTAAATTTTAAGTAGTTCAAGTCACGTCCGGTGGACACAAATCCACTACCAATAGACGGAATAAAAAGTACATGAAATAGAAAAAACTAAGTTAAAACTACTAATCATCAAAGTACCCTCGTCTGCCGTGGTACCGTGGTCCAAGGCTGGCTCAAACCTGCTCGCGTGCACCTGGCTTAATACTCGGCTAAACCTGAAGAGATCATCAGGTCCTCAGAGGACTAACAAGATACATAATATACAAGCCTTTCTAACAGTTTATCATGCATGAAAGAAATTCAGGATATAAACAGGAAAAGCTAAACAATAACGAGACATGAATTTATGAACAACTACGTATAAATGAACTGCTGGAAAACAAGTAAACAAGAGATCAATGGAATACCAAACCCTCGTCCCGAATGTGGACTCGTAGGTCAATTTCAAGACAAGTCACCCTCGTCCCGTGTGTGGACTCGCAGGTGCAAACGATCAACCCTCGCCCCGTGTGTTGACTCGCAGGTTGTAAACAATCAAAATAAGGAAATAGCAGTTCAATTTATAACGTGATCGTCCTACGATTCAACTCAAACCAGTACAAGTGAAAAGCATGTCCAATAAAGCTACAAGGCTAACTGTGAGCAATGATGAAGCACAAGTCAGCAATCAACTGAATAATGAAAGCAGATAAGCATGTAAATAAATCTGTAACGAAAGGCAAGGTATACTTGCCTGTGGTCCTAAGCTGCTACACGGGTTACAATTCGTATCGATGTCCAAACTGGAGTCACTGTCCTATTTAATAAGATACATGTTACAATGTGTTCTGAATTGAATAATTGAAATAAACAATACATTCTGCATGCTCTAGGTCAAAAGTCAACCCAAAGTCAACTCTCTAGTCAGCTTAAGTCAAGGTCAAACATAGGGTTGGTCAACTAGGTTATTGGTCAACCCTCTAGGTCAACTTATAGTAAGGCTAAATCCTAAGTCAAATCCCAATAACCATAACCACATATACTAAGGTAATATATATATATATATATATATATATATATATATATATATATATATATATATATATATATATATATATATATATATATGGAGCATACCACCTAGTGACTACAAACCATGCCCTCAACTACCTTAACTACTACTAACAAGCCTTGCATAAATATACATACATATCTACCTAGACTATGTAATATGATAATAAAACTCTAACCATCACCCTTGTCCTGCTACCCCCTTCTTCTATTCTGATACTTCTCCTTGACCCTGATACACTATCATACTCCCATTCATCTTTCTTGTTGTTCTAGCACTTATAGGGTTATTCGAATTATCACTTTGGCCACCAACCTGATAACTTGCCATGCCTCATACATCAAGAGAGGTGGCTGGAACATGATCAATTGGGTCCAAGTGAAATCATGCACCAAGTAAAATAGGCAGCATTGCTTGTCATGCTCTGGACATTGCAATTTCCTAAATAAACTCAATGTGTCACTTGTCAAATAAGGAAATAGTGACACCAAGTTGGTAAAACTAAGATGAGAGGCTCTGTTTTGAGTGTTCTACTGCTATCCTTCTGCCATATTTGATATAGATATGTATGTAAGTACCTGAGGATGAGTTAATCTAACCAAATTATATTATTACAATAAAGTATAGAAAAGGTAGATAAGGGCTGAGATGCAAACGTAAAATAGGGGACTGCTCGAAGGGTGACTGAACCTAAATGAATTACCTGGACAAATTAAGTGACTGATCACGCAAAGTAAAATGGATAGATCATGTAGATGAGAAGAATTTGATTGAACCTGAGATAAATAAGACAGAACTAATCAAAACTGAACCTATGGTGAAGTATGGACAGATCACTAGGCAAGGACTGGACATCTATAGGAACTGATCTTGCTATATCTGAGCCAAACAGAGGGTGAACTGATGTCTAATGGAAATGTTAGGCCATTAGAGGGACTGGATCTATATTGAGGAAAGATCATATGTATCAAATATAGACTGTATAAAACACGAATTGGGACTGGTAACTGGTTTGGGACAGCTATCCAGGCTTTCTTTGTAAAGTTACAATATAGCCTGTTCTCAGGCTTGCTGCTGCTGTCGCTACTGCTAGCAAAGGAGCAGCAATACCAAGCCAAGCCGAACCATATCGAGTGGCTATAGCGATCAGCTACCATGCCACCATTATGCCGCCTAACTCTACCAAAACCTCTGCTTTCTTTCTAAATTTCGTTCACAAACACACCCTTACAGGATTGTTTCTACGATCTACTCCTAACACAGTACATAGACATGAATGTAGGGCCCTGAGACACTTGACACACCAATTTCTTGTATAAAACAGTCCTGCAGTTTCCTGATACCATCTTGGCAACTTGATACACCTAACAATTAAGCATGTAACCTGCAGATTTTAAATTGGAATAGGACCCGTATGCAGGCATGGTCTCCCTCCTCTCCTGTATCCCTGATACCCCAAGTGAACTCATCTGCCACCAGGCTAATGCCAGAGGTAATCCCTTTTTTGATCCCATACTTGGCTTTGACCTGTGCAAAATATCTATAATGATCTAGCTATCCTTCTTGCATTAGCTAATATGGCTTGCAGATACAACAATGTATATTTCACTTAAGACTTCCCCAACCCTAACTCCTCTACTCGCCTACTGTTGCTTGGACTATCGACCGATACCTCAATGGCATCCAAGTGCATCCGTGTACAACTGATATATGACATGTACACTAGTATGGCCGTGTATATCTGACATAGGATGTGTAACAGATCTATTTAGTGAGTTAGACGATCAGTCTACTTCAAAAATTGATACATCCTCTATATTTTAACACCCATATGTCAAACTTTTAACTCTTCTAAACTAATCTAGCATAGGCACACACACACACCCACTGATAGCCATAACATTCTCCTGCTGCCGTGAGGAGCAGTCCTCTTCTCGAGCACACAGACTTGCTAAATGGCAACAACTCTGTGCATAAAGCATAACCCTTTACTGAGGGTATGCAAGTTGCTTCTTCAAGTCAAAACGTTCACCTGTTAGGGAACAATATATACCCTTACACAGTACTCGAGCCATGTGTCCTGTGGTCTCGAGTATGATTAGATGGTTCACGTGTTAGTATCAATCGGATACGAATGAAGATTCACATAGAGGTATCAATTGGATAAGAAGAATCTAACCAAACAAGTTGGGAATTGATACCAAGTAATCTAACGTAGCAATTTGGCCAATTGATAGGAGTCCATTGATACCAGACGTAAATTCTAGAGTCAATACTCATTGGTAAGAGGGAATCTCATATAACATCTAATTGGTACAAGGATTATATATATATATATATATATATATATATATATATATATATATATATATATATATATATATATATATATATATATATATAGGTATTCCGACACAGCTTCATCCTTACTACCAATCTTATCTGTCCTTTATTTAATTCTATTGCTCCTAGTAAGGCCTGATACACCCTAGGGTCGACCAGGTTCAGGGGTGCAAGAGGGTGCAACCAGGGGTGCAGGAACAGGTTGGAGAGGCTGTTACTGGTCGGTTCTTAGATTTGTAGGAAACAACAACAAAAGCATTCACCTCAAAGGAAAATTAGAAAGTTGTGGACACAGGTTTGAAGAGGATATGGCAGGGGAAAGAAGAAAACTAATCTAGGGTTGATATCTCACCACCCTATTGATACATCATGTGGTACATCATACATTAGCCTATTATCTATCCTACATGAACAATAGCCCTCCTAGGACTGCTGCTAACATGAGCATACCCTACATATGCATCACCTATACCTGCCCATATTGTCACTTTATTGCTCTCCTCCACAGGAACTCCCTACCACGCATTAGGCCCCGGGATGCTTCCTCCTACAGGTTTCCACCGACCAGGGACACATCTAGGCATGGTGGGGATGCCACACACAGAGATCGGGTGAAGTCTATATTATCTCATCAGTACAATCTTTATTGCCTAAAAGAATTCCCATAAATACCTACGTCTGTTACTTACCCCCAGATTAAACTCGGTATGATGGCACACATTTATGCCTCTGATACGCACTGTTGCACACCCAAGGTATTACCTATGTTTTCCTTAGGGAATTTCTTCAAACAGTTGGAATCCTGATTAACAAAAGACAAGAAAATTAAGGCTAAATCACTTACCTGTTGTTGTTCGTTTCTTCGAGAGTTGGCTCAAGGAGAAACGGCCAATACGAGGAAGAATCTCAGGCTCTTGCACAAAAGAAAAAGATTAAAGAAATTAGGTTTATGAGGGGTTTTTGGGGCCGGCTAATGCTTCTCTTAGGAATATATACTAACTTGTGGATGAGGTCAATCCCTCTAAAGCTTGGAAGAGATCGAGAGACAGGCTCAATTTTGATCACAGCTCTATCATCTATCAAATTTGAATTCAAACGGTTGTCGGTTATAACAGGGTGTTTCAGTTGGAGAATTTGCATTCAAACCCCTTGACATCTTGGTTTTTGCATACAAGGCCTTCTCCCAATTATTACTTTCTACCATACTTTTGGGTGGTGCTTTTATATATATATATATATATATATATATATATATATATATTCCTTTAGGACTATATTATATATATAAAAAAATTCCTTTAGGACTATATACATACATATCCCCTATAAAAGTCCTTTAGCTATAGAATATATTGGTTAAAATATCTACGAAAACCAAATCATTACACTGGGTCAATAAATACTAATAATAATTCAGAAATTTTCAGGAAGGGGCTTTACATTGCCTTTGAGCACCGTCGCCTCGAGTTAAACTTCTGGATCGGAAAGACCGTTGCCTTTGAGCACAGTTGATTTGAGTTGCGTCGGGAGAATTTAAGCAAGGTGTCTAGGTAAGTGACTTTGCAAGCCTAGTCCTGAATGTTGATGCATTTGCAAGTCAAAAAAGAAAATCGCATCGAGATGAGTTGCATAGCCAGACTTCAAAAATAGTTGGACATCGACTTTGAACGCAAGGCGTTACAGAGGATCGTTGCGATCGGATCCGCGATGGCTTGACGCGACGCATAGAATTGATGGTCCATAGAAAACTTACGAAATAAAAAATATGATTTTGAATCACGTTGCATGCGACGACTTTGTTGAATGAATCATGTATGTATCGAATATACGTATGCGATAAATCTTTTGAGAACAATCGCTAAAGATAAGTCCGATCGGGAGTACGAGATAGCAAGCATAGGATTAAAATTTACCTGTCAGCTTTGTTCCAATTTTCTACCACTGGACTTGGTTTAAATACACATATTTTTGGGATGCCTTGAATAGGTTTACGATCCGAATCAAGTTGTATACTAAATTTAAATTGAGCCGCAGGAAAGACTGAAAGTTAATGAAAGCTTGCACGAGTGTTTGAAATGGAACAACGATAGTCGGGGCGTAACCAACAACGATAGTTGGGCGAGATCGTGAAACGATCTAGAAAACATTTGAATTGAGTGTTGGTTAAGGTTCGAGGATGAACCGTGTTTTAAGTGGTATATTATGTAATGCTTCGTTCTGTATGGCGCATTATGCTGCGTCGTTAACTCGAAGAGTTGCGTTGACCTGATTTAAGTATCGACATGAATCGATACAAGAGTTACCTTGTTCCGAGAAACGCATCGAGTCATATCGATGCAAAGTGTTACGTTGACCCGAATAATGCATCGAGTAAGATCTATACAAGTGTTAAGTTGGCCCGAGAGAAAGCATTAAATCAGTTCAAAGATTTTAAGAAATTGAATCAATGCAACGCATAAGTCCGCTTCGAACGAATATTGATTTAGTTGGTTTCGTATGCAGGCTATACATTTATGCTGAAATATAAGAGGTCGATATTTTGCCTTAATTGTAATGGTGTCCGCAAAACCAAATCGTCGCCTTACCACGGACAGAAGCATAGGCACGGTAAGCCAAATTGGTCGTATAATTAATTGAAGCACGAAGTGCTCGAATGGCTAAGTCAGAAGAGTTGGCCTCGCAATAAGTCATAAAATCAAGCCGCATCGGCTCGACAAAGCGACAAGGCATATCGACTTAAGGTGGAGGGGACTTTGACTCTCCTTTTCTACTCCTTCATCCCTAAGTAAAATATATCATTGTATGCTAAGTTAACCTTTCGAGACCACGGACGTGGCTCTAGGGCTGCAAACGAGCCAAGCCGAGCCAAGCTTTGGTAAGCTTGAGCTTGGCTTGACTAAAATTAATCGAGCTCGAGCTCGAGCTTGATAATTTTTTTATTTTAGAGCTTGAGCTTGGCTTGGTTTGAGCTCGAGCTTGGCTTGATAAGAAAGCTTGATTCAAGCTTGATAAACAAGCTCGATAAGCTCAAAATCAAGCTTGATTTAAAGCTCGTTCAACTTTATTTCAAACTCATTAAGCTTGATTTCAAGCTTAACGAGCTCGATTTCAATTTAGTTAGGTTTGAATTCAAGTACTTGTAATATTAAAAATTTAATTATAAATTTTTAATTAAAAAAGCTCCTTAATATCAATTATTAAGGATATATAAATATATAATGCACAAATATATATAAAATTAGAATTCAATAAAGAACAAATGAGCTTCTAAATAAGCTCCTAAACAAGCTTCTAAACGAGCCAGCTCGCAAGCTCAAAAACGAGCCAGCTCGCGAGCTCAAACGAGCCGAGTACTTCTAAGCTTGAGCTTGGCTTGTTTATTAAACGAGCTCAAAAATAAAGCTTGAGCTCATCTTGTTTAGTAAACAAACCGAGCTCAAACGAGCTTTTATCGAGCTGAGCTTCGAGCAGCTCGCGAATGACTTGGCTCATTTGCAGCCCTAAGTGGCTCAATCGAGAGATAAACATAGTGCGTGTAGAACACTAGATAGAACATTCGAAATGAAATGTGCATCCAATGCACGAGTCGCTATTGAACATCAAAACTCCATAAAGACGAGCGCCTCGGTGCGCAAGCCATAAGAACATAGGACAACTGTATTGACGAGTGTCTCGTGCATAAGTCATTCGTGCCCCCGTACACGAGTTAGTATGCTAGAATATTAAAAGACTATATCGGAGTGAGTGCCTCAGTACACGAGCTATAGAACATTGAATACCCTATCGAGGCATGCCTCAGTTGTACGAGTCAGAGGGAAAGAGCATAAGTCTAATGCATTGAACACTAAGGCGTAGAATATAGAAATACTGAATCGAGACGTGCATCGAATGCACGAAGCAAGGAATGGAGAATAACTATATCAAAGCGTGCTTACATGCATGAGACTTACAAATGATGGCTTTATTGAGAAGAGAACAGTTGTGGCATGAATGTGGCATGGTGCCTTCGGAATGTTTATGGTCTTCGAACGTTCTTGACGAACATTGAGTCGGGGCATTGTTCCAATTGAAATAGAAATAGGCAAATTGCTTGGTTGTATGAAAATAAGACGCATTGCATGGTCAAATAGACTTAAAGATATATTGCCCGTGCACGGGTATGTGGTAAGCTCCCTCGAACGTGGTACGCCAGGGCGCTGGAACCGTTTGGCCTAGGAGGGATGTATTTGATTAAAATTGGTTTATTGTACTTCATTGAGACGGTTTGCGACCTGCTATTGATGTGATAAGCCACTCCGGGAGGAATTTGGGTTCCTCTAATGTTTGGGTTAACAATCACACAGAGGTTCGTCATCTTACATAGGTAATTTGAGAAATATAAGTCCATTCTTGCTTGGAAAGCTAGTGATCTTTATATAGTTTAAAGATCGGTACGCTAAAAGTGCAGGCACACAGAGATCCTGCACAGAGCACTTATAACATGATAGGGAAGGAATGAGGCATATTCATCTTGCATCGATCCAAGGGTGAGTGTGTCAGTGTTGGTAAGAAGTCACGAAACAACACAATATTGCTATTGGTTACCTGCTTGCTTATGAGAATCAAAATAGCATGTTTGTCATGATAACATGCTTTACTACTTTTGAATATACCATGAAACTGATCCTAAGAAGAACATAGAAAGATAACTAAATTGTATGCTACATGAATCAATACATTACTAAATATCAGTTTAGTTAAGTGGGTCTTTGATCAGTACAACAAGGACGAAAGTACTAATCCCCTACTAGATTGCTCTTAGGTTCAGGATATGTTCTGCTCACGGTGGAGCTTCGCTTGATCACGCTGCGGCATGGAATATTTTAGCGTTTGAAGCATGCGATCGTATTGACGCTCGAACTTGCAACAGGATTGATGCGGCCGAGATATAGAAGATATGATGTACGAAACGGTAAAATCCTTTGTCGACAAGAGAGAACTTGAGTGTTGTAGCCAAATCTAGCAAATTTAGTTGGGCTATTCAAAGCCTTTGTAATCTCAGTTCATTTATCAATAAAAAGAATTGTTTCGTATACTTTGTTTTCTTCCGTTGCTAATATCAAATCAAAGATAACCATTTAAGAACTTGTCATCTTGCCTTGTACGAGTGCAACTCCAGACTCGTACGATATCATGTCCCAGCAAGGACGATGATTCGAATAAATTAATGCAAGGACGAGCAATTTTTCGGATCGGGACATGACAAATTGGTATTAGAGGTCTAGGCTCAATTTTCTTAGGATGCTTGCTTTATTTAAATTCCAAAGAGTTGTCCACCACCAATCAAATCACTCTTGACTCTACTCGATGGCGCACTGGATGTTCCATACTATAAGTCTAATACAAATCGTATAATTTTGCCACATGTGTTTTGAAAATTATATGATGTTTTCTAAGAAAGTTGTAAAATTTTTGTTGCTGCAAGTACAACAAGTTGAGAAATATGAATCGAAATATTTTTTTTGTTTTAATACAACAGTCGATATGAGAAATATTGGTTACATCGATATAATAAAAGTCGGGAAATGTTATGGTATCAAATGCAACGAGTTGTGAATGATGCGTTGCAATGAATATAAAAGCTGATATCGAATGCGTTGAACAAATTAAGCATTGCCTTTGAATGTCAGAAATAAATGGTTCTATGAGGTGCAACAGATGTTGATAATAAATTATTGCACAATATGCAACAAAAGTCGAAAATAAATTATTGCACGAGGTGCAACGGATGTCGAGAAATGAATTGTTGCACGAGTGCAACGGACAGAACTGAAATCAAAAGTCGATGAGAACGAATCATTCGGTTGCAGACCGAACTTGTGTTGGCAAATGAAAACATTAGCTGATTTATGTTGGATTTTGATTTATCAAAAGTTATGGTTGTGATCGGCATGATCACTACGAAAATTGTGAGTTGGAATAAACAGTTGTTTCATACCGAGTATGATGCGAGGAAAATGACGTGATTTTCGAGTGGTATATGCCATACTACGTATATGATGAATGACTCGATTTTGAATGGTATAAGCTATACCACTTGTGCGATGAATTGCATCAACACGTTGTGGGAATTGCGGAAGGTTTATTCACAACAGACGGGAGAGTACCGAGACTTGATTGGAAATTTGTATGACGATATGTTGATGCAAGTGTTCTTCGATCATTGGTTGGAACGAAAAGGTGGAGACTCATATCAATGAATGATATATCGGACAAAAATTTGTAAGTCGGTCAAACGACCGAGACTAACGAAACGATTATGCCTTGATGCAATAATCGGATCGACGGGATATGAAACTTGAACTTATAAACGAGTCGCACGACTTATGATCTTGATAGAAATATTGGACTAGGCAAATTGTAATCGAATCGCACGACTTGTAAACACGATAAAATGTTGGTCTATGTGAATTAAGATTGAACCGCATGACTTGCGAATTCGATAAAAATGTTGGACAACGCAAATTGTAATCGGATCCCACGATATGCGACTTAGATGAGTTGGTTGATGCAGGTAAATAGTGCCTAAGAGATAGTTGGTTACTTTACGGCAAAACTCATTTGAGTACGACTGAAACACGCAAAACTTAGAGGGCATGATCGTATAACTCGAGGGTTCGATGTTGAATAATTGGTAACTCAGTTACGCGATCAAAGTATAGCGGGATACGACGAATCAAAAAACGAGTTGATACGTATGAAAAAAATTATAGTGACCTTGGAGGTATGCAATACGAACTAAAGTCGACGTTAATGGAGATTCAAAGTTGACCCTCGTGTTATCGAAATTGGTATAACCTTCCAAAATAGGTACGTAAGAAAATGTAAGCACGATTTGAGAATACAAAACGGGACATGCCTACGATATCAAAATTTTTGAAAATAGCAATACGGAAGTGTTGAACTGGTTGATCGTAAACTTTGTGAATGATCAGGGCGAGACTATAAAGTCATTGACGATTGTTTCGATGCGTATAGCATCTCGGATGTCGACCGTGGGTAGAAAGACTCGAACTCAATATGAGTAGATGTTTCGTGAAATACGAAATTATCGACGGTAGTACATGACTTTACTCAGAAGATAGTTGTGCATCAGTTGCGTCGATAGAAATAGTTTTGTCGGATTCGGATATCGCATAGAGTTGTACATCAGTTGCGTATCGTAACTCAGTTGCGCCGATAGAAATTGTTTTGCTTGATCGTACTCAGGCATGGAATGTTGTAGCGTTTGAAGCGTGCGATCGCATTGACGCTCGAACTTGCAACATAATTTATGCGGCCGAGATATAGAAGACATGATGTATAGAACGGTAAAATCCTTTGTGGGCAAGAGCGAACTTGAGTGTTGTAGCCAAATTTGGCAAATTCAGTTGGGTTATTGAAAGCCTTTGTAATCTCAGTTCATTTATCAATAAAGAGAATTGTTTCGTATATTCTTTTTTCTTCCGTTGCTAATATCAAATCAAAGATAACCATTTGAAAACTTATGATCTTGCCTTGTACGTATGCAACTACGGACTCGTACAACATCACGCCCCAACGAGGATGATGATTCAGATAAATCGATGCAAGGACGAGCGATTTTTCGGGTCAAAATATGACACTTGTTCTCCAAACTTATGCATTATATGCGGAGTGAATTCAACGCTGGCATCCAATCTACAACATCTTCCATATGGTTTGACATACTTCTTCACTATTACTAGTTAAAACTTTCTTATTCTTTCTATATGGAAACTCCTTTCTATAACAGAAACAAGATAACTATTATATAAGAAGAGAAGATACAAAAAAGTAAAAAAATGAGGGAGATGGAAAGACAAAAGAAGGTTGGGACTTACAAAGAAATAATTTCAAATCTCTTCCATCTTCCCAAACAGCGGTCATCTCCCAAGCGTCGGTGATTATTTTACGAGACTGATCACATCAAAATATCTCCAGCTCCCATCTCCCATATTCTAATGTGACTTTAATATTGTAGATGATATTCAAATATTAAAATAATTTTTATATCTAAACATATATCCTATATTATAGATGATATTCAAATATTTAATATTGATAATTGATCTTCAAATCAATCTTAATTATATTTAATTAAATTTTTGATAGATGATATTCAAATATTAGATTTGCTTATATTGATAAATGTTATTCAAATAATAAATATTGATAGATGATATTCAATTTAATCTCGATTATGTTAAATTTGCTTATATTTCCAATAGACAATATTCAAATTAATCATAATTATTTAAATATAATTCCAAAACTGAAACAAACAAAAAATATACTGATACTACAATAAAACATGTATTAACCTTAAATTAACAAATATCCTAACTAACGAATATCCTAATAAATGAATATCCTAATTAACCAATATCCTACCTAACAAATAAGATGTTTTCTTCATCTTGATATGAATCCAAGAAACATTACAAAACGAATAAGAGGTTTTCTCTTGGCTCACCGATCCAGATTCGGATATAGATTATTTTACGAGAATCTGAAAAACATTACAAAAACTAATTAGTACTTAACGAATAACAGGTTTATGGAGGGTGTTGTTAAGTGAATTGTATACCAACCGATTATAAACTAAATATGACTTAATATAGGGACTTCATTAAAAAAATTAAAGTACATAATGACATAAAATAGCAAGTTTACCAACAGGTCAAAAGGGGAACATTATATTAAATGGTGTTCCCTACTCTAATCATATTTTAAGAAATCCCTTTTAATAAGAACCATTGGATAAAAAATGAATGGTTCATATTTGTCATATATCGATACAATAAATAATATTTATATTGTAGAAGACCCTTATACATATATATATATATATATATATATATATATATATATATATATATATATATATATATATATATATATATAACTCAAAACCTATTCTGTAGAATTTTCTTGGATTAAGGGTTAAGAGAGTCAAGTGAGAGAAAGTTAAGTGAGGGGGAAATAAAATCACGCTTGGTTTGAGGATGGAGGTTTAGGTAGGGGGGTTATAAAAGGGTTAAGTGAGGGTTTATTTCAATCTCTTTCGTCCATTTTTTTAACCCCTAAATTGGAGGGTTAACGAGAGGGATTGAGGAATTTTGCATAAAAAGTCATAAATATCCCTTATTTGTTCTATAAAATATCATAATTTTTTTCTTCATTTTTTTCTTGTTTTCAACATGTTGTTCCATACCTTCCTAATTTGTGAAGATATTTTGACAGGTTCTAATTAAAATTTCATCAAATTTAATTTTATGACATGTAATAAGGTTATTTTGGTAACTATCATTTTTATTAATCCTCCTCTTACAAATCTCCAATCCAAGCAAGAGTTATTAACACCCCCACTTAACTCTCCTTCCAATCCAAATAAGGTTCTATGTATTGACTCTACTCCCCCTCATTTAACCCCATCTAACTCTGCTTATTTTTCCCCCTCAATCCAAGCAGACCCTTAGAGCATCAATAATAAGGCTCATCCCAATTTCTAAATTCTTCATTACGTATGAGCTAATTTTGTAGAATAGTAAGATTCAATTGGAGTCCCATGATGATCCCATCCAACTAGATGAGCTATAGTCTAGGCTCAACAATTTCTACTTTCAGAATGTAAGAACTTATTTTGTAAAATAGTAAGGCTCAATTTGGAGTCATAATTTCTTGACTCTAGATTTTACATTATTTTTTGACCACATAATTTTTTTACATTTGCCACCAAAGGTCATTTTATATTGCTATATCATTTTTGACTATTTTCATACAAACTCAACCCTTTCTAAAGTTTTTAATTATAAATTTGGACCTCAAGATGTATTGTTCAGCTCCATCTATTGTGGATACTCTTATAACTATATTCTCAACCACGACACTGAACAACCTTCCGTAAAAAATAACACAATGTCATATTTATACTATAATATTGTACATAGTAACATAGTGATTAACAATAATTGGCTAACATTATATGTAACACATTTATATATCAATAACAAATTATAAATAGATAAAAAAATACTATCATTTATAATAATATGTTATAAATGTTTAAAATGTGTTATTATCTTATATATAATAAAAAAGCTAATACGTTTAGTCATGGAAGTTCTATTTTATTCATCAAAAATGTACTTTCTAACATTATATATATATATATATATATATATATATATATATATATATAAAAGAAAAAAAAAATATATAAAAGAAAAAAAGAAAAGAATATATATATATATATATATATATATATATATATATATATATATATATATATATATATATATATATATATATATATATATATATATATAGGTAATTTTATTGTTGTATCAAATATAACTCATACAAGATTAGGCGTCCAATAGACACCCCCATTCCTCTTACATCAACCTCAATATTATGTAATACGTCGATAATTGAACTATAGGAACCCTCGAAGATTCGATTATTTTGCTCCCTCCAAACATGCCACACGGCAGACGCAAGATGAGTACAAGTCTCCTTGAACCAGACCATTCCCCTATTCCGAGCTCCTATGAGCCTATGTATAATTGGAGAAATATCATGCCCGCCAGCACCACATGTCATGCCCCAGTCTCGTATAACCGATCGTCCTCGTTAAGGCATGATGCCGCATGAGCCTAGATTGCGCTCATGCAAGACGGATTCCATAACGGTCGATTATAGGCTAAGAGACGGGGTCGTCGCACAGAAGTCCCAAGCAGAAACATTGAGTAACACCAACGGAAAGTTGAAACAAACACAAGTCATTCAAATATGCTCTTTATTGATATTGAAATAAAGATTACATAGGTGGGCACGAGGCCAAGGTTACAATCACTCAAGCTTACTATTCTCATAATACAAGTCACTCAGCTCTCTTCCATCTCTTAGTACAATTCAATGAGTCAGCGGATGCTTCAGATAAGCGATGTCCATACATTATGTCCCGTATAAGTCCAGACTCCATGCGGTCGCACGCCTCAAAATGCCAAGGAACTTTATTCCTCGACGCATCTAAGCTAGCTCCACGCCAACGATCTTTTACCTGTTCCTGCACATAAATACTGTGTGGGTGTCAGTACTCAATTGTACTGGTGGAGTGAGCTCCTCGCACACCCATACAAAACCAACACGTTTATTCACTTTGTGCATCATATCCTTTATGATTGCCATTATATTCTTTTTCTTAGGATCAGTTTTAGGACATACCCCTGGCCTATTTTGTGTCTCTAGACCATCACCGTGCCTTGTACCAACAACTTACTCGTACTATGCCTCTAGACCTTCTCGTGCCAACAACGTCATCTTATCGACTCGTGCTTGTCTTTCGGCCTATATTTGGTCCGTAACAACTTGGTCGTGCCATAAATCCCTTCTTATAGCATAATCGAGGCAGTGCCTCGCCACTTAGTAACTTGTCTATACTTGTGTCGTAACAATGTGGTCGTGCCATAACACATCGAGGTCGTGCCTCGCAATTCAACATGACTTAACCAAACTTGTCCTACGGCCCTTCTTGACTTAACTCGAAAGTACTCAATTCCAACTTATGCAACTCTATGCCGACGACTTATTACTCGACGCCATATCTCGTGCCGAAGCACGTGTCTTTTCTTAGCCCAATCTTAGGCTCCAAATTAGGTTGCAACTATGCATACCTTCTTAACTCAAATGTGTCATGCTTACACTTTCTTTGAATTGACCGACACCGTGCATGCGGATTGTCACTCAGCACACCAACTTATCTATATGAAAGTCACTGGCAATCCTAGCCATCGTGGACATAGCTCGGGTAGGAGACGGGTCTTTCAATGCATGGTAGCTAGCCCCATGGAAAGCCCCCGACTACCCATACGGTACAATCCAGCGCTGCTATAACGTCTTTTCCCTAGGTCGACTGGCCCTGGCGCCTCGACATAATACCAGTCGAGAAAGAAATCCTTATCGACAAGTTGTCCATGACCATGTACTTACGAGAACACCTAGACTCACGTAAATGCATGGCCTACTTTTGAGGTACGACTAGGACCATACCTAACAAAACATGCTTTGGAACCATACGATGCAAAACGTGCATCAAAATCATACGATACAAAATGTGCATCCTTGGAGACTCCCAAAACGTGGGACCGCCTCGGCGACAAATGGTCGCATGAACTTTATTTTCTTTAAAACCCAGAGAACGACTATCGTATAGCCTTCCAACTTAACTTGAACAAAATGTGTACCTTAAGTGCCACAGACCGTGGCTAACTTTTCATAGTACCGACCGTGGCTCATGCCTTAAACCAACTTGTGTCCTATGCGATGCTATCGTCCAAGTCATACTTTATATGACGAGCCTTGAGATCGTGGGACTATGTGACTTAACCACCGCAAAAAGAGCGGGACAGTGCTTACTATGACTTCGAGAGTCCAATATAACTATTGCCTAAGTTAATCGTACAATAATTTGTGGGACGGGTAAGGCTATGCCAAGCCTTGGACAATGGGGTCGTGCATGCTTTATCAAGCACTCGTATGTGCGACGCCTACGACTTAGGCTAAGTCTATAACTTCGTGGCAGCTTAAACCAACTTTCCTTCTCCCAAGCCACTGGACGAATGACCGAATGTCATTTTGAAAGCACAACATGCAACACTTCTAAGCCGACCATGGGACCTTTCCATATTCTTAACTCAACCGACCCGACTTGGGATTATTCCCTTAGCTATGTGAATTTGTCTCTTTTATTATCAAGCCTACTTGTGCATTTGAAAACATTTATTTTATTAGTGCGAAGGCTAAGCTGAGGCAAGTTCACCGAAGCTACCTACCTGAACGAGGAGTCGCCTCGACTGTGCGGGTCTTCGAGCAAGCCGTTGTATAGATAAGTCCGAACGCCGTTGGCGATTCGATTCCTCCGGTTGACTGAGCGGGGCGGGACACTACATTATACACCACTCAGAAAAAGTTTCATCTTCGAAACTAACTGAGTACACTTATTGACTTATAATTCGACTCATCATCTAACGATTCTTGTACACATTCTTCCTATACATTTTTTCAATCTGAGTCACACTCGTGCTCTAATTTTCCTTCACATCGAACAAATATATATCGACTTGGGTAACTTACACTTATCGCGCACACGGGCGACTTAGTTCTAGAATAAACTATTCGATCAATCGACATTCAAGTTTATTTGAATCCAATGTTCGCACTACCATCAATACTTTATTTGCAACACATGATTTTAAAATTCTCAATACTCTTCCGTTCCTTTAGTCTCACTTGAATTCAACGTATTACTTAGCTGGATCGTACACATATTTAAGGCGTCCCCAAAATATATGTATTCAACCAAGCCTCGTGATAGTGAATCCAATCTCACATATTTGATTCATTCTATCAATCCTGAAATCAATCATATGCTATCTCTTAAAGATGGGACGTCTCGTCTAACGCTAGGCCATCTCTCTAGGCTAAAGTCAATCGTCAGTATTAGAATCACAGTTTCCAAACAATAATATCAACACTGACCCCAATCCTAAGGTCAAACCAAAGTTGATAGTACAGGGTTTTTTACCCAAGCTCGCATCACTTCAATTTCTAAAGTTCGAGCATATATTCTCCTATTCGTACTTAGAACACTTAGTCCAAGGGGTCCGAGTCATTTAGCAAAGCCATCCTACCATAAGTCCTGTTCAACCAATCTTCGGTATATCAATATCGCACGTCCAAACTACCAATTCGCATAATCCATCTCTTCAAACATGTTCAATATAATTCACATATCCATCCTATTATAGTCAAGTATGCTACAACACAAATTGTTACTAAACCATTATTTTCATTCCATATTCCCTAAGTCGTTTATCATAATTCACATAATTGATCACGAGGTCGTCTAGCATAGCAGTATGTCACACTTCAATCTCACGTAAGTCCGACTATCCATGCTTGGACATGAAATCACCACGCATTCTCGCAGGATAATCATTCTCATCTGGGCGTAACTTTTGCTTTGAGTCTAGACTTATTCATTCTCGATACGCAGATTGGATCTACTCAATTCTCAAGTTTACTCAATTGTCAATCACAAGTCCGAACAATCCTCAAATTCATCTTCGCATCAAACCACAAGTCTAAGCATACAAATTGCTATGTCCTGATTTTTCGAGTTCGATCATTCCCGCGACATAAATCACCATGTCAGCGCTCACACAGAATAATCACCCCAAATCTGATGTAACACATGTGCGAGGTTGGTGTTGCACTGGCGCAAGACAAAAATGTCGACATTGTGGCTATCGTCGAAGCAATCAAGATATCTTTCTTTCATCCAAATATCCCTTTTTATCAAAATCTCAAGTATAGCATCCATCCAAAACGATAACACTTTACGCGATCATCATTCTTCGAATCAGATTACCCCTGAGATATCGTATATCGATCTTTGATATGCCTCAATACCATCGATGATATGCATAACCTAACGATCTTCGTTTGCAATGAATTTTGAGTCGTACAATTGATGTTATCATCCGAATTGGATATATCACAATATTCTCTTCGATATTCAAGATCAAAATTTATTCAATAATCCCCAAACTATTCACATAATCAATTCGTTCAAATCCATAATCATATATGTTCATCCGTCTATCTTAAGTCATCGAGCAACATATTTTCTAACAATGCCTCGATCTATTCTCACTCAAATTATTGAGCAACATCTATTCCAATCCTTAGAGTCAATCTCAAATGTTCGAATCATTTTCATGCACGCTATCATCCAATCGTGCTAACTTTTTGTATACAATTCATATCAATTTTTTCAATCGAGTCATCCATTCATACTCCTTGACTTTTCTTCGATTCAATCTACCTACTCAATCATATTCACAATTTATATCTGCACAATAAAATTCTTGTGCATGTTATTTTTAGTTCGTTCGAACCAGCTTATCAAACTTCAGGACTACAACTTACTCAATGATACTCTATCTAAGGCTTTGCATACAATACGACGCTTGCTGATAGACTCATTGGTACCCCATATCCTTAATCGATCGACATCCCCGAGACTATCCCATACACCACTCAGGGATGAAGTCATTCGACACATCCTCTAAACTATTATTTGATCACAATCGATTTTTTCGAATCTCCGTTCGAACCATTCCTCAATTTTAAGCATGTTCCATCTATATCGCATTGACGATATCGTCTTACGATAGCACCTCTATCGCAACTAACCCATACAGTTTATGAATCGAGTCTAACTCATTCTTATCCGACACATTTTGGATCCCGCATATAACTTTGCTAAGGTCAACGCAATCTTGGTGTATATGTCCAGTCCGACTTAGCCAATCGTGATTTACATGAACCATCTTTTATTTTGTAGAAAATTATTCTCATACGATTTGCAAATTATATAGACTTATTGTATGGACATCCCAAAGAACATTAAGAGAGAGTGCACTAACGATATCAATCGCAAAAACAACATTAGAGTTTGCGAAAACAACATTAGAGTTAAAGAATTCAATCGAAAGTCCAAGAACGTAAAGTCGTGCTCTGATACCACTATGTCACGCCTCGGTCCTGTATAACCAATCATCCTCGCTAAGGCGTAATGCCGTGTGAGCCTAGATTACGCTCACGTAAGGCGAGTTTCATAACGGTCGATTACAGGCTAAGTGACGGGATCGTCGCACAGAAGTTCCAAGCAGAAATATTGAGTAACACCAGCAGAAAGTCGAAACAAACACAAGTCATTCAAACATGCCTTATATTGATATTGAAATGAAGATTACATTGGTGGGCACAAGGACAAGGTTACAATCACTCTAGCTCACTCTTTTCACAATACAAGTTACTAGATCAGCTCTCTCTCATTTCTTAATACAATTCGACGAGCCAGCGGATGCTTCAGATAGGCGACATCCATACATTATATCTCATATAAGTCCAGACTCCATGCGGCCGCATGCCTTAAAACGCCAAAGAACTCCATGCCTCGATACATCTAAGCGAGCTCCACGCCAACGAGCTTCTACCTGTTCCTGTACATGAATACTTTGTGGGTGTCAGTACTCAACTGTACTGGTGGAGTGAGCCCCTCGCCCACCCATACAAAACCAACATGTTTATTTGCTTTGTGCAACATATCTTTTATGATTGTCTTTCTATTCTTTTCCTTAGGATCAGTTTTAGGACATACCTATGGCCTATTTTGTTTCTCTAGACCATTACCGTGTCTTGCACCGACAACTTACTCGTACTATGCCTCTAGACCTTCTCGTGCCAACAACGTCATCTTATCGACTCGTGCTTGCCTTTCGGCCCATATTTGGTCCGTAACAATTTGGTCGTGCCATAAATCCCTTCTTATAACATAATCGAGGTAGTGCCTCGCCACTTAGTAACTTGCCCATACTTGTATCATAACAACGTGCTCGTGCCATAACACATCGAGTCCGTGCCTCGTAATTTAACATGACTTAACCGAACTTGCCCTACGGCCCTTCTTGACTTAAGTCGAAAGTACTCAATTCCAAACTATGCAACTCTATGCCGACGACTTATTACTTGACGCCACATCTCGTGCCGAAGCACATGTCTTTGCTTAGCCCAATCTTAGGCTACATATTAGGTTGCAACCGTGCATACCTTCTTAACTCAAACGTGTCGTGCTTACACTTTCTTTGAATCGACCAACACCGTGTATGCGGATTGCCGCTCAGCACACCAATATATCTATATGAAAGTCACTGACAATCCAAGCCATCGTAGACATAGCTCGGGTAGGCGGCGGGTCTTTCAATACAAGGTAGCTAGCCCCATGGAAAGCCCCCGACTACCCACACAGTACAATCCAGCGCAGCTATAACGTCATAACCTTAGGTCGACCGGCCCTGGCGCCCCTGTGTAATACCAGTCGAGAAAAAAATCCTTGTCGACAAGTTGTCCATGACCACGCACTTACGAGAACACCTAGACTCACGTAAATGCATGGCCTACTTTTGAGGTACGACTATAACCATATCTAATAAAACCTGCTTTGGAACCATACGATGCAAAACGTGCATCAAAATCGTACAATGCAAAATATGCATCCTTGGAGACTCCCAAAACGTGGGACCATCTCGGCGACAAACGGTCGCATGAACTTTCTTTTCTTTAAAACCCAGAGAACGACTATCGTATAGCCTTCCAACTTAATTTGAACAAAATGTGTACCTTAAGTGCCATAGACCGTGGCTAACTTTTCATAGTACCGACCGTGGCTCGTGCCTTAAACCAAATTGTGTCCTACGCGATCCTATCGCCCAAGTCATACTTTATATGACAAGTCTTGAGATCGTGGGACTATGTGACTTAACCATCGTAGAAAGAGCAGGACAGTGCTTACTATGACTTCGAGAGTCCAATATAACTCTTTCCTAACTTAATCGTGCAACAACTTTAGTCCGTGGGACGGGTAAGGCTATGCCAAGCCTTGGATAATGGGGTCGTGCATGCTTTATCAAGCACTCGTATGTGCAACACCTACGACTTAGACTAAGTACATAACTTCGTGGCAGCTTAAACCAACTTTCTTTCTCCCAAGCCACGGGACGAAGGACCGAGTGTCATTTTGAAAGTACAACGTACAATACTTCTAAGACGACCATGGGACCTTTCCATATTCTTAACTCAACCGACCCGACTTGGAATTATTTCCTTAACTATGTGGATTCATATTTTTTATTATCATGCCTACTTGTGCATTTGAAAACATTTATTTTATTAGTGTGAAGGCCAAGCTGTGGCAAGTTCACCGAAGCCACCCACCTGAACGAGGAGTCGCATCGACCTTGCGGATCTTCTAGCAAGTCGTTACATGGCTAACTCTAAACACTGTTGGTGATTCGATTCCTCCGGTTGCCTGAGCGGGACGGGACACTACACCACCCACCTGCAATATCAACTCGTGCTTGTGCCAAATAGCCCAGGATATCGCACAAGCAAAGAACAAATGTCTAATCGACTCATTAACCTGACAGCACAAGACATAGCCCAGATCTCCTACCAGGATGCCAAATCTATCAAGTTATCCCAAGTGAGTAGTCTTCCCATAAGGAGTTTAAACATGCAGTACTGTATTTTCCTGACTATACCTTTCATCCAAACAATATCGGCAAGCAGCTCCCACTTTCCGTGTACATCTCTCACTTGGTTGTAGACCAATCTAAACTCAAACCTTCCTTGCGAACTGGCCTCCCATATCCAAACATCTTCTCCAATGCTTCCATCTGCAGGGGTCCTCTGGATCTCTTGAGCTGCACGAGCATGTAGGTGCTGTCCCTCTAGCCGCCATTGTCCCGCGGGATGAAGTTATCCATCATTATATGTGGGTTCGCTTGTACAGCCCCGCCCCCTCCAGTCTATTCCTGTAAGCTTTGGTGACCTATCCAGGATCCATCCATGCATTGGTTCCCACCCATCTCTAAATCAACGAACAATAAGAGACTTCAAAGTCTATCACTGTCGGTGTATGTGCTTATACACCATCGACTCATTGTTGTTAGAGCGGTATATCCATAAGTTAGAGGATTTTAAGTATCTATTCCTCATCCAAGTAGCCCATAAGGATTTTCCAAGCTTGATGCAGACCCACCACTACCCGCATGACCGCTATTGAGCGTCCTAACACCTCCTTCATCTCTAGACAAGCAGAGAGTCGACCAAAAAAAGGTATAAACACGTCCCTTCCATATAAAATTAGCACAAATCCTCTCCATCTTGCGGATAGTAGCTACAGGGAGCAGAACAACTTGTAGCCAGAAAAGTATAATAGCTGATATAACTGACCCTACCAATTCAATACGGCCATCGAATGAAAGGGATTGAGCTTGCCACCCTTCTACCCTGCGTTGAACAAACTCAACTAGGCTCTAACAATCTGAATTCCTAGCATAATTGCTAGAAAGGGAATACCTAAGTATTCAACCGAGAGCTCACCGTACTTGATCCCAAGCACATCAGTACACTCCATCTTCTGGAGGCACCATCGACAAAGTACGCATTTATTTTTTATTTTTGCTAAAGGAAAGGCCCGACAATTGCCCAAATTGAACCATAATCTCCGAGATCCTCGTGAGCCAGGCCAACGAGGGCACCATAAATAATAATAGATCATCAGCATATATCAGATGGGTGATATGGGGTTTAACCTGTTTGAATACTAACTGAATCTCTCGTTATGAACCGTTGAATCAAGTAAACATGTGAAGTATTCCATCACCAGAGTAAAGAGATACAGAGACAAAAGGTCTCCCTTGCGGAGACCCCGGTTACTCTTAATAAACCTAAACTGCTGACCTTTAATAAGCATTGAGAAGGTCGTTGTAGAGGTACACTCTCGGATTCTATCCACCCATATAATGTTAAAGCCCATAGAAAGTAATTTTGGCATACAAAGTCTCGATTAACCATATCGTATGCCTATTGAAGATCCAACTTTATATAGACTTTGGCACCCCCAACTTTATTGAACACTCGTATCATCTCATGAGCCAGCAGACTGTGTTCGGCTATACTTCTTCCCTTGATAAAAGCAGTCTGGTTGAGTGACCAGACCCGGCATGGTGGACTCCATGCGCTTGCACATGAGACGAGTGATAAGCTTGTATAAGAAGTTGCAACATACAATAGACCAAAAATTAACAAGATCCATAGCACCCTCCTTCGGAACCAACGTGATGTACGTTTTGTTGAGTTCACACAGAAGTCTACCAGTAGATAGGAACTCCCTAATCATTTCAACCACATAATCTTTTAACTCAAACCAGTGCACTTTGAAGAATTTACTATTGAAGCCGTCTGAGCCCGAAGCCTTATTGTGATCTGCACTCATAACGATGGTCTCCACCTCCTCTACCGTAACAGGAGTCAACAGTAAGTTGTTTCTAGATGGGGAGACAAGCCTCTTACAGATCAAGTCTGAAAATGCCTACATATAATCATATTGGTTGTATAAAACTGAGTAGTATCTGACAGCTTCAGTTTGGATCTCCTGTTGCTCTTTCACCACCTTACCATGCACATCCAGATGGATACTAATATGATTATAGTGCTGCCTTGTTCTGATGATGTTATAGAAAAACTTTGTACATTTATCGCCTTTATGTAGCCAATAGCATTTAGCTTCCTCCTGGATTTCCTCTTGTATCATGAGCATGCCGACCTCCCCGAGGAGACTGCACTCCTGCATTGCTAGCTCCTCATTGAGGATATCAGCCTGCACCCTCTAGTGGATATCCCGTATCTCATGTTCCTTTTCTGCTAAAGACGAACTAGGAGAATGTGTTCCACTTCTTCAGCTCGGCTTTTACTTGTTTGAGACGATAAACTAACTAAAATTGGAGATTACCTGTCCCCATCCCTGGAGTCTCGCAGCTACCGCCTCCTTATATCCAGCATCAAGAGGTCATTTATTCTTGTAACTGAACGACCTAGCTCGAGCGCCCTCTCGCCCGCCAGCAGAATACGTATCGAACAGTGGTTGTTAGTACTAACCGCTAGCCCCTTCGCCTGAATATCTAGAAAAGTATCAAATCATAGATGGTTTACCCGAAGATCAATCTAGCTAACATGTAACACGCTTCCTAGCCGCCTTATTATTCTACGTCCAAAGGTGGTCCATTCTACCTAAAGTAGAACCCCGACCGGACAGACATTGTTGAAAGTCCTGAAGGATAGAAAATGGAGCCCTCGTGCCACTCACTTTCTCATGACTGTAAAGAAGAGCATTAAAGTCACCAGCCAGTAACAGATGCAATCGCAGTTGGGACTCCACCAGTATATTGAGCATAATAATGTCCTCCCATCATACCATTCGCTGTTGCCAGTCATTATGACCATAGACCGTGCTAAGAAGAAACCGCAAACCACCTTTGTTAGTAAAAAGAACACAATGAATTGTTCCAAAATAAGTACAACCTGACCATCCCAAGCACTCATATCCTACCGCAACAAAATCCTCGCCATGCTACATAAATGAAGATTATGGACATGTGTCCAGTTAGGCAAAGTTCTATTAATCATAACCCTCTCAGATTTAATCTTGGTCTCCAGCAAAGCCACTACTATACCACACCACTCGTGGTGTATCACATCTCTGATTTCCTTCTACCTGCCCAGGGAACACACCCCTCTGACATTCCAAACATTGATAGTCATTAAACAGAGTTGAGTTGTTCCCCTGAGCGAAACTCTGAACCAACACCCAAGGGGGATGTTGGATCAATTTGTCCACTGGTGTAGTCCTTTACGTCACTGTCCTGCACTACTCTTTTTTGTCGGAGCATGTCAAGCCAACGAGAGTTCTCCATACACACCTCCTCCCCATCTACAGGCTGAAGGTCATGGTACATCGGGTGACATACTCCCAATATACGCCAGCATATCGCTAGCGGCTAACCTGATCCTGCCCTCCATTTCGACCCCTCTCTAGGTGGCCCTTGTTGTGGGCTGCTGGCAGACATCGAGTGACCATACCTACTCGTCCAAGACCTGGCAAAACGAAATTCAATCCCAGTATAGGGATCAAGAGATGTTTGTGATAAGACTAGCTCCTTAACTTTGGTAGAATCCCCGTCACTGTTCTCAAACCCAAAAATTGGCAATTGTATCCTTGATACTTTACTCGCAGCAGCCTGGGTAGAACCACCTATAGCAGCATCCTCTAATTTGCCCCTACAGTAGCATCCCTCGTGATACCCCTTGCAGAAGCATCCTTCTTGTTCACCTCCCCCATAGCAGCATCCTCCGTGTGTCCGTCTCGGCCATTACTTCCTTTCATATTAGGAATAGACTCATTCTCGATCTCACCATAAGACAGTTGTAAGAGACATGCCCAAAACACATATTTTCTGCAGACGGGGGTAACCCACTTGTACTCAACAGACTGCTGGAAAACCTCCCCTGAAGTCACCTCATACTCGAGCAACCGAGGGAGGGATTTGCCTACTACAATTTTAATAAAGATTCGAGCATACAGAGTCGAGTCCGTGTCCTCATCGTCTCATCAGCCTTCAAGGGGATACCTACCAAACTGGCCATTTTCGGAGCATAGAAATATTCCAAAAATGTATGAGTAGTCTCGGGAACCGCACCCAGACTGGAAACATATCTAGAACATCTATTTCACATTTAGTATCTAGCAAAGATTCCTTTAGGATTATTAACCGGCTATCGAACGTCCAGGGCCCACGTTGAAGGATGCACTCTGCATCTTCCCATAAACTAAAATTCACGAAGTAGAAGCCATCCTCACTCGCATGAAGTTCCATGGATACTTATGTTGTTTACAAATAAATGTTTGCTTGTTGTATACTTATGTTGTTTACAAATACCTTTGATGTGTTATCTTTAGCTGAATGAGAACACCTGAAAAGAACTTAGAAAAAATAGAAATATCACATAATAATGAATGTGCCTCACATGACTACCACTCACCATTGCATCCCCATGTAGTAACCCTCAACTCTACAGGTTAGGAAATTAATTCAGATCATCCGAGACACTAGAAGCTTCCATGTGATTCATCACATTTTGTTTCTTAGGTGATATAAAGGACATGATGTTTAGAACCTTGTGATTTAATTTGTATTTTATGATTGTAATCCATGAGGGAGATATTTGGTTTCTTTGGAAGACCCTCACAGTATTTTGCTACATTTGGTTATTTAATGATTAATGAAGTTATTTATTTAATCATCTGATATTTTGATATAAAAATCTTAATATGAAAATATTGATTTAAACTATTGTATCTAAATGTCATATACAAATGAAACTTAGACTTATACGACATCAAGTCCTATTGGACTCTATTATTGAAAATCAGGACGTGATACTTGTCACGTCCCGACCTGCTAAATCGTTCGTCCTGGCGTCGATTCAGTCGAATCGATGGTTCTCGCTGGGGCGTGATGTCGTACGAGTTTGGATTTGCACTTGTACAAGGCAAAATAATTCCAATCTCTAAAATAGTTATCTCAATTAAATATTCGCAGCGGAAGAAAATATAGTCACGTTAAAGTTACACAGATTATACGAAACAATTCCCTTTATACAATAAATAGCAAAATTACAAAGGCTTTTAATAGCCTAAATGAATCGACTAGATTGGCTTACATTACTCATGATCTCTCTATCTCAACAAAGAATTTTATCGTTTCATACATCATGTCTTCTATATCTCGGTCGTATCATCATGTTGCAAGTCCGAGTGTCAACACGGTTGCACGTCTCAAAATGCTATGGTATTCCAAACCTCAGTGCGTCCAAGCGAAGTTCCATCATAAGCAAACCATTCCCTATATCCTGCAAGAGAAATTCTAGTGGGGGATTAGTACTAATCCTCTCGCATACTGATAAGACCCACTCGACTAAACCGACATCAAGTAATACATTGAATCATGTAGCTTAATTTAGTAATCTTTTTTGTCTTAGGATCAGTTCATGGCATATTCGAAAGCAGTAGAGCATGTATTTCATGTCAAACATGTTATTATTGATTCGTGTAAGCAAGCAGGCACCATGGCATAACTCGTGTTATTTTATGGCAACTTTTTATCAACATCGATACACTCCCCTTGCATCGATGCAAGATGAATACACCTACCATCTTTTTCTGTCATGTTGTAAGTGATCTTTGTGCAGGATCTGTGTACCTGCACTATCAGCCCACCAGCCCTTATTTATATGAAGGTTACTGGCTTCTCTGTGCCAAAATGGACTATATTTCTTAATAGTCTTACGACGCTACCCATTCAGCCTAGGTGATCCTTAATGAAGGTCCCACAATACATCGGTGTCGAAGCATGATTACCCATTCCTCCTAGGTGGAACAGTCATGGTACCCCGGTGATCTTGTTCGAGGAAAACAAACCCGTGCACGGTGTAACGCCCCAGTCCCAAAATACGTAGGACTAGGAACGTAGACATGCCAGCTGTATTCATATGAAGTACATAGGCTTCATATGGATACATAAGCTGTAAAATGCAGTAGAACCATAACTAATCTCATCCACACAAAATAATGAATAAAAGATATCATAAAATGATAATGAATTGTCTTTATATAATATGTTGGACGGAGACAAATCTACTACCAACAAGCAAGGAAAGACATACATGAAGAATGAAATAAATTTGGCGAGCGAAGCGAAAACGATCCAAGTGCAATCATCCTCGTAGAGAAGCAATGATCACGGCTAGAGCTAGAACACCTGCGAAAAATAATAGCACACACTTGGCGAGATAACCAGGTCCTCAGAGGGACGTAATAAGACACATAATATCATGCCATAAACTGAATAAAGTTAGCTCAACAGAAAGTATATTTGACTACACAAATAAAGGTCCTTAACCATTCTATGTGAAATACATTTTGAAGACAACGTTCCACACAAGGGCTCCCGAAGCTAGAAACACGGCACGTTAGCATTTCAACCAAGGCACTAGTGGCGTCTAGAGAAAAGTAAATGCACGGCCCATTCGCACTCGAGCGAGAACTAAGGGGCAGCTAGAGAAAAATAAATGCACGGCCACTAGCTCTTGGGTGAGTCACTAACGGCAGCTAGAAGAAAGTAAATGCACGACACATTTGTGTTTCAACCGAGGCACTAGTGGCATCTAGAGAAAAGTAAAATAAATGCACGGCCACTAGCTCTCGACTGAGTCACAAATGGCAGCTAGAGAAAAATAAAGGTGTGAAAGCCCTTGCGCCTAATAACTGTCTTCACCCTCCCCATATACTACTCGTGCTGAATCCACATCACGACATTCCTAATAACTGCTAAGTCGCTAAGCCTTCTAGACAACTATAACTATTTAGCAGTTATTGCCTATCGCACGACATGTGCGCACCGATGGCCAGTCGATACATACGTCCGAGATCTATATGAGACTCGTGACTCGTGATACACAAGTGTCGGGCCAATGAATGCGACACAAACAAAGATGGTCCCTTCACTCTAAGCCATATGCAACTAAAGTTTAATAATTTGCAAGTACAATTTATATTTTCTAGAATAAGTAAAAACATGCATGATATTGAGCAAAGAATTAAACAGTAAATGCAAGGTGTCTTTCCTGGTAGTACGTCTGGTGTGCTGCGATAATTACGGTGGCATGAACTGCGACTTTGGTGTAACAACTACACAAGGGGACCTCTATTGGTGGTACAGACCGGTGCATCGGGTCCAGAACGGTCAATTTAGTTAGGGTGGACATAAGGTAGTCTCGAAATTGGCGGAGGAATAGGAATAACGGAATTGGTCATGGAAAGAAGAAAATCAAAGAAGAATGGATAATAAAATATATAGAAAATTATTTATAATGCTAAAATCCGTATTTGTAAAACTATAATTTTGTCAAATAATTTACTTTAAATAAATAGAACATTTACAACAATATCTTAGTCTATAATATTGTTGTCACCAATAATAAAAATAGTTTTTATGAATTTATCTATTTTGGCTAGTAAAGTAATAAAAATAATAATTGGTACTAATAGTACAATAACAAAGGTATAGCAATAATATTTTAAATTATTTATCAAATATTATATATTGTATAACAAAAATCTTGGTAAAGAAATAACCCAATTAGGAAAACAACAACAATATTAATAACAATAATAATGATAATAATATTGATAATAATAATAGATACTAACAGTAATAATAAACTTAATAATAATAAAAATAACAACAATAATAATAATAATAATAATAATAATAATAATTATAATTATAATTATAATGATAGTATTAATAATAATAATGAGAATAATAATAATAATAATAATAAAAATAATAATGATAATATTAATAATAATAATAATAATAATAATAATAATAATAATAATAATAATAATAATAATAATAATAATAATAGATCCAAAAGAAAGAAAGAGGGAAAATAATTATATTAATAATAATAAAACATACACACAAAGTGACAAAACCATCAGATCCCTCTTTCTCCTACGAAATAAAAAAATCAGAAGAAAAGGGGTGAGAGGCGGAAGACTGGTGGAGGGACGGTGGCGCGCTCCGGGTCAGCCGGCGCTGACCGCTGCGGAGGGGCGGCACGGAGAAGAGGGAAAGGAAAGGCTACGGGGAAGGAGGAAGCAGGACGGAGCTGCCGGAGGGCGGTGGACTCGAGAGCGGTGGGGAATCGACGGTCGGGCGGCGACTGCTCCGGTGGAGGGAGCGGGGGTGAGCGGAGAGGGATCTCAGGCGGGGGCTCGCCGGAGGGGATGATGGCGGTGGCGAACTACTTGGCTCGACGGATGGCTGGGTTGGCCACGACGGAGGGTGAGCAGGAGAGGCCGGCGTGAGGGGTCGGGGCCTCCATGTCGTGCGGCGCCGGAGGTGAGGGATCCCATGGCGGGGGCGCGGCTGCTCCAGAGACCGCGGCAGCGATTCGCATGTGCTAGGAGCGGGCTGCGACTTTACCGCGGCGGTGGAGGAAGCAGGCCCGTCGCGGAGCTCCGGTCCATGGGGGTCCTGGGACGACGTTGGCGATCTCGCCGACGAAAGGTCCGGAGAGGGCGGCACTACAATCTAGCCGTAGACGGAGACAGCATGACGGCGAGGTTCGTGGGTGTGACAGGCGGCGGTCAATGCCCGGTTTGTCGGTGCTGGGGCTATGCTCGACCATTTTAATGCGCGACACACCTGGGGTAGGGTCCGAGGTGAACGCCGGAAGGGTCGCTATGGAGGAGATAAGGTTTTGGGTTTTCATTGCTATGTTTTGGGGGACGATGGCGGTGGTTGGTAGAGACGGCTGGGGAATGGTGGAGGCGACGACCACGGCGGGGTGTGGTTGTCGTGTAGGGTGGTGGACAGGAGCCGAGCCTAGGCTAGGTTTAGGGTTAGGGTTTAGTTAGCTGTGGTCGTCGTATCCAGGGTGTCGGACACGATAGGGGGATTTTGGGTTTGTGTCCTACGTGACACAGGATGGTGATGAGGAAATGTGTCCGAAATGTGGACACGGAGAAGGTGAAATAATGTATTTGTAACAAAAAAATTTAGTGGTTGGGAAGGGGGACACCGACACGATGCATGGTTTGGTTTGGGTTGTGGAAATTTATTTGTGGAAGATGAATTATGGAGAAATAATAGAGGAGTACCTGCCTATTTATAGGATGTGGGAATTTCCAATAAGATAAGGATTAGGATTAGTTTAAACCCAAAATAGATACTTTGTAATTAAATTTAAAATCATTCCAAATCCAAATCAAAATACAAATCCAAATTTAAATCAAATTTAATTCTTTTAGTTTAAAATCAAATCAATATCAAATATAGATATTAATTTATTTATTTAAATCATTCCATAAAATCAAATCAAAATTTTAAATTATCACAAAATTTTAAAATATGTTTTCAAAAAATACTATATTTAATAATTTCAAAAATAATAAATATTTTTAAATATCTTTTTGAATAATAAAATATTAATATAAATAAATTTTGAAAATGATAATAATTACTAAACTATTTGAAATACCTTTTTAGTAAGTTAAAATAATTAATAAAATAAATCCACCTTTTTATAATAATAAAATCAAATAATGTTTTTTTTGAAACTCGTTGCGACGTTTTTCACAACCTTAATTAATTAAACAAATAATTACTATATATTATTTCGAAACTATAGGATGGAAAAACGTTTTTAACAACATATGTACGCTCGCACATATTCGCACTCCTCGAGCAGTTACGAAAACGAATCTCGCGCGCGACGTAAAATACGATTACGCGACGTACAATACAAAATTTTAATTTAATACAAAAAAGAAGAAAAAAATAGTAGAAATTTAGGGGTTTTACACACGGGCAATATACTCAGGTCTATTTGACCATGCAATACGCGTCTAGCTCATACAACCAAACATAATCTGAGTCTGAAACTCATACTTCATATCATCTTGCATTTATCATATCATCTTGCATTTCATACATAATCTTGCATTTCTAATATTATTTCTTTCAATGACACCACTCTTTCTTTCTATGTTTCATCACCTCGATTTAATGTTATGTGGCTCGAAGTCCTAATTCAATGTTCAAATGAACGACCCGAAGGTCCTAAATATTTTTAAGGTAACAAACTACACTTGATAGTTCCTTGGCATTTGTGCCATAACTGCCTACTTCGTACATGAAGTATATCTTTCAATGTTCCATGACTTAACATTCATTGTTATGCAATTCGTGCATTTGATGTACGTCTCGACTTTATCTTTTTAATGTGCTAGACTTGTTCTTTCCTCTGAATCGTGCACTGAGGCATGCCTTGATAGAGTATTCAATGTTCTATGGCTCGTGCACTAAGGCACTCGCCTCAATATAGTCTTTCAATGTTCTAGCCCTCTAACTTGTTCACGGAGGCACGAACGACTCGAGGCACTCGTCGATACAGTTATCCTATGTTCTCATGGATTGCGCACCGAGGCGTTTAATGTTCTGATATTTTGATGTTCATTTGATGCACATTTTGCCAATGATTTATTTTAGTGATCGACACGCACTACGATTACTCTTATTCGAGCCACGCCCGTGGACTCGATAACTTAGCATACAAAGGTACATTTTAATTGGGCATGACGGAGTAGGAAAGCAAGGTCAAACTCCTCCCACCTTATGTCGATACGTTTGTCATTTCGTCAAGCCGATGCGGTTCGATTCCATAACTTCGTTGCACGACCAGCTCTTCTAACTTTACCATTTGAGCACTTCATGCTCCGTTGAACTACTCGACTGATTTGACCTACCGTGCCCATGCCTTTGTTTGTTGCGAGGTGATACTTTGGTTTTCGACGGACTCCGTTGTAAATAAGGCAAAAGATCGACCTCTTATAATTTAGCATAAAATCTTAGCCTATACATAAAACCAACTAAAATCAATACTTGTTCCAATCGAACTATGCTTTGCATCAATTCGATTTACTAGATATTCGAATCGACTCAATATTTTCTTTTGGGCCAACGTAACACTTGCATCGATTCGACTCGATCATTCTTTGGGTCAACTTACTTCTTTGAGTCAATGACTCATCGTAATGTATCGTATGGTGCGGGACATTACAATACTAAGATCCATTACCTTGTTCTGGTTTGGAAAAGTTGATCTAATTTCTGATGGGATATCCAATCAGATAGTTGCTGGCTCTGTATTAGTCCAGTATTCATGTGAACTTATTGTCACCATGTTGTAGAGGCTAATAGATCACACACAAAAGGTTGTGTCCAACCAAGTATGATTGATCAAATATTGTTTTGGGAAAATATTGAATTAAATGGGATTAAGTCCAAGCCAACTAAGTTAGGGCCAATCTGTCATTTGGACTAGCGAGCAAAGGCCAATTAGGATTTGAAGGCTAATTAAAATTTTAAGTAATTATGGAATAAATCTAGAAAGATCTATGTTTATTTGATAGGCATGTACTTGAAAAAGATTTTGATTATGATCAAATCTTTTCATATGGAGGCCAAACAACTCTACTATCTCTCTCTCTCTCTCTCTCTCTCTCTCTCTATATATATATATATATATATATATATATATATATATATATAAAATATATATATATATATATATATATATATATATATATATATATATATATATGTATATATATATTGGAAAACCCCCACACTTTATTAATCAAGGCTCAAAATGCCGAAGCCTGAGACGTATACAAGGCATAAAAAGTGGGTATACAGCAAAAAAAGACGGTGGGGGAACCGATGTACTCGGTTATAGGAAGCGGTGGAGCGGAGACCAGAAAGTGCTCGGGCAGTGGTGACACAGCGTGCTCCGTTTGCGGCATTGGCGGTAGACTTCCCGGATGAGCTGGTCAGCTTGGAGCATGTGACCTTCGTATCTCGCTTTGTTGCGATTCTTCCAAATCACCCACGTGGCGGCCGCAGCGACGATCTGGTACCCGTGGGATGTGCAACCCCAATCGGCCGCAAGATCGTGGAAGCGTCCGCCGCTCAGCTCAATACAGAAGCTAAGGTTGAGGGTCCTCCAGATACCCCTGGGCAGGTTCCCATGGTAAAAGATATGGTCGATAGTCTCCATCTAGTGATTAGAACAGCAATTGCAAGCTGAGGCTAAGCTGATCCCTATGGTGTTGAGGATATCGTCAGTTGGCAATTTCTTTCTAATGGCTCTCCACATGAGGAATGACCACTTCTTGGGGATACAGGAGTGCCAATAATGGGCAGTGATTTGAGTGGTACGGCCAATCCCATGGAGGGAGGATCTAGCCGACTTAACTGAGAATTCACTGGACGCCTCGAGAGACCATCTCCACGCGTCAGCCTCCGGACCGGTCCTAAGACCGTTGATACGGACGCGATCCTCCATATCGGAGCCTCCCCAATCGCGCATCTTGTCCCAGTCCCAGTCGTCAGTGGTGTGGTTCCACATGTCCTTGATCCTACAATCTCTCGGGGGTACCGTGCGACTAGGGATCAAGCTATCCCCAGTCCATCTCTCCCGGAATGGGTGTGATTCTCTCTCTCTCTCTCTCTCTCTCTATACATACATATATATATATATATATATATATATATATATAGACACACACACACAGACACACACACACACACACACACACAATATAATAAAGATTTTCTACTATATAATGAGACTTCATAACAGCTCAAAAGTGAGCCGTCTAAGCCGTATGTATATCATGGTCCATTTTGTTTAAAAAAAATAAATTATGTAAATAATTGTTGAAAAAAGTTTAAATTTCTTATATATATTCAACATGGGGAATCGAACTCAACCAAAAAAAAAACCTCCCACCTTAACCACATGAGTTAGAAAAGATATTTGATTATAATTGGATAATATTCTTATTATACGTTATTATACATGCAAAGCATGTGCATTTACTAGTATATATATAGAGGGGTATAAACAGTGGCGTAGTTGACGGAACTGCCAAATGGATATGTATAATTTTATTATGGGCATAGAAAAAATTGTCTTGATGTTACAACAACAATGCAATGTCAGATATGGGAAATAATTTCTTTAGGGAACAACAGAACATCAACTAATCATAGCAGTATACTTTCAAGAACATTTCTATGAACAAAATGCTAAAGTCTACGGAAGCTTCTAAATATGTTAGTTTTTTTAAGATTTACCTTAGTTGTAGGGCGGTGGCGACGACACGCACGTGTGGCCCACATGATCAGTCCACAACAACTCATAATGAATAAGTGATAGAAACTAATATAAAGACGAATATGAGAACTCCTAGTCAATATGGGACTAAGAAGGAGAATTTGATTTTTTTAAGGAGAAGAATACAACAAATATATGATATTTTTGGAACTGTAAATGTATTTATTATAAATAAATAATAGTAATTGACGCACCCCCTATACGAAAATTCTGGCTACGCCAGTGGTATAAATAGGTTTCTTGGATTTCGTGTAAGCCACCAAATATACCATAACACCTTCCTTCTACTCTCAATGGCCTATAGACACTGACCAGCTAGCATGTCAGAACAACAATAGTTGTTATTGGTATCAACTCACAAGAACGTTTTAAGAGAGATTATAGAGAGGCATGAATTTCCCTCATAATTTCACATATTTGTGGAGTTCTTCGATAAGTAGTGAGTCAAGGCATTTAAGGAAAGTATTCTTCAACCTATTCCTTAATTCACATTATCTGTGTAGATCACCATTGGAGGTACCAATTGTAAACCACCTTATAAGTTGCATGTAACTAATACATGATATAATCACATAAAAAATATTATATAATCACATCTTGTCACCCATAAAACAGAGTTAAGGAACATTCAGTGTTCACATCTTGCCACCGCCCTTCTCCCCGACACGTATCTTAGGCGATTCGTGCGTTTTGTACGAAATTTCGTCGTGACGTGCGCGGGATAGAACTCAGAAATTGTATTTCGGGACAGCAACTTCGTACGCTTTTTTCATAAAATTTGACCATTGGATCGTAGATCCGTTTCTTCTGCCTCAATCTCGGTATATACCCCTTCACCCCTGTCAGGTTTCAACCGTTAATTCCATCGTTTGATATGTCAAAATCGGCCACCAAGTTGACCCTTTAAATTATATTTTTTGGACAATTTTGTGGAGCCAACTTCGTCGACTCGTATCTCCCCCATCGCAGCAATATTAGACGTGCCACTAGTTCCTGTGCACAGCTGGTATAACCATCTTCTTGTCCCTCAAGTTTCGTTTTATTGTGAGATTATTTGATTTGTTGAATTTGACGCCAAAATTGGTCATCCGAATTCGTAATTTTTAACTTGTAAAATTTTAATTTTGAACCCGGGACTCCATATTCAATTTTTGACACCACCAGTAGACTTGTGGCATCGTTCTGGCACAAATTCATATAAGGTTTGCTTGATTTGGAGGACGTGTGTCCTGCACGCATTTCGGTACAAGACGGGCCCCACAGTTCGAGTCAACGGGCCATTTTAAGATTAGCTCATCGAAATCCAATTTTGGATATACCGTTGAGTTCGTATCATCATTCTGGACTCTTTGACATATACTTTGTTAGAATTAGTGGACATTGGCTCTGGCACACATTTTCGTACAAATCGAATTTTAATATCCGGGTCAATGGACCAATTTGAGATCGGGCCATCGGAATCCAATTCTGGATATACCGTTGAGTTCGTATCGTCATTCTGGATTCGTGAACATATATTTTGCTAGGTTTTGAGGACTTTTATCCTGACATATTTTTCGGTGCAAAGTGGGTCCGACACGGACATCGTTTTGACCCGAAATTATCTTTTTGCCCTGTGTCCAAATTGGGCTTATGGGTAGGCTATTCTAGCTATTTTGACCATTCTGGACACGTTGGTGTTGTTCGTTTCATCTTCCGAAAACATCTATAGACTTTTTTTTCCTTATCTATCACCATTTGTTATAACCCATCAATTTCAGTGCATCGAAATTGAGATCCATCAATTTCAGTGATTTCACATCACTGAAATTGATAAGTTGACAATGTGAATGATTATAAGGACTAGCTTTGACCGAGTTTAACCTAAAGTGGACTAGGAGTTAACCAGAGTTGACCAGTTGACCAAAGTCAACTATAAGTCAACATTTGACCCAGTTTGACCTAGAATAAGCCTAGAAGCATAGAATTAATGTATTTATATATTGTTTACTCTAGAACACTAAGTAACTCTATAAATTCATATTAGGTCTCTGTGACGTCGGTTTAGGCATAGACCCTCACTTATTACTCGGGACAGCAGGCGAGTACAATTTCTAATAGTTTTCATTATCTTGATATCTGCTATATCTGATTCTGTTATAGTGTTTTACTTGATTCCTAACACGATGGTACACGGACCAGTATACGTCGGATCCTGTCATGAGATGCCATTTCTGGGTTACCATGGTATATTGGTACTGTTCGATCTTGTTTTCTTGTACTTGTATAGACGTCGATTCCTAAGGTGATTTACTACGCTCTTAGATAATCCTGCATCATGACGTGACATGTTCGAATCCATTATACTACTCGGAGATGGGGAGTAATTAGAGTTTATGTGATCATACCCCACCATTAATGTTTCATGTGAGTGTTAATCATACAACCCATGTATGATTAGCCAAGTGTTAGTCATACATCTCACGTATGGCTAGCCAGGCCATATTCTTGTGCAAGTTTCTAAGCCGATCACATAACGTTCTAATATTTTAAGGCACCATTTTATGTTTACAATTATACATCGGATACTCCTGTACTGTTCTACATTCCTGTATTTCATACCCTGACATGATATCCAGTTTTACATATCATGTTTATATTCCAGCCTTGATATTTTATCTTATATTTCGTTATAATTGTCCCTTAAAGAATTAGTCAATTCACATGGAACTGTTGTTAGTTTATGTACTCGTCCCAATCCTGACTGGATACGTTGATAATATTTTTAGGAGTTGTTATGCCCTCATTATTGGACTACAGTATGATGCTAGCTGAGGCAGATCTCGATATTCTTTCACCTGAGTTGTCTCCCAAGAGTTCTAGGTCTGGTAGTTATTTTAGTTTTGTTATTATTTTCCTCCATTTTATTTCTTGTCTCATTTGATCCTATGTAGATTCTAGTTGTTCTAGTGATATTGTTATCTTTCTTGTCTTATCTTTTTTAGCATTTGTGATGTGATATAAGTACCTTTATTGTGATGGACCTTTAGATGTTGTAGTTAGTATCAGATACTTGACAGTGCTCCACCGTCTATACTGGGGCGTAGGCTGGACGTGGCTCACGTATTCATATCCATATATTCGGGTGCGGGTCGTGACACGTTTTTAGTGGTGGCCCAGCATGTCAGTCTTTGCTATTAATGCGAAGTCGTGGTAGTACTTGAGCTTATCTGACTGCAAGCCTGTCCTAGGATTAAGATTGAGTCATAGAATATTTTAGGATTTTGGTACTCAGCCACATATTAGGACCTCTTGATAGATTCCAAGGATGGCCCCTGGGAGTCTTATTTCAAAAGTTTTTCGAGTCTATTTCTCACTTGCTTCTATTCGCCCTGATTTTGAAACATATGTCCGTTATCGAACCATATTCTTGTATTGGGATGAGTTTACGGACCCCAGAGGGAAATAGAATATAGAAGTTGAACTTATATATCATCTAGATTGAGAAGAGAATATGATTATCCAATCTTATATAAAGGTTAAGATTTGTTCTAGATTATATTCCAGGAATCTTGCCCTAGATAGTACCTTTGGGACATCCCCTGAGCACCTCCCTCTAAACCCTACCTTGGAATCTGTTTTCGTTTGTTTCCATTTACTTATCCTTGATTCGTTAAAAATTTTGAATGTTGATGTTCGTTGTTGACTTTGATTTTGTTTCTAAACAAGTTTTTATGGATTGAGTTAAGATATATTCTGATAACATATTTGATGAGGACAATGAGTAGGATAAATGTCTACTTTATTTATGGAGTTTAGAATTTATCGCAGTCATACAAGCTAGCATGACAAGGACATGGAGCCTAATTTTGGATATACTATCCTAGTTATGGAATTTAGATTTTCTTACAGCCATACCGGTTGGCATGGTAAGGAATTTAGATAACATTATTATAGGGTGTATACCTTAGTTATGGACTCTATCATTTATTGCAGCTATGCTTACTGGCGTGGCAAAAATTCTGGCAACATGATTATGGATAGACGCGTGTGGTTGTCAGATCATATCTTAAATTGATTACTTCTTTTGACCAAATGAGCAAGAACAATTCCTATCGTTATTTCTTGTCTTATCATTTTTCTTATCATATGAAGATTTTCTCATCTTACCATTATTCCGTTGTCTTAATTATCAACTATCTCGTATCTACATCTGTCATCTACACTTTAAATTTTTGAAATTCTCATATCTCTGTACCTTGGAGAAAAAGTCGAGGAAGTATCATAATCATCTATCTCGTAGAAGACGAATTTGTTATCAAGTGGTATCTTGGTAGGAATTTGAGATGTTGGTCATTTAGGAAAAAAAATAGGGGATAAATATATGACTGGGATTGGAAATAAAATCAAGAGGCCGGTATTATCAATTAGGAAAAACGATTACACTTGGAGAATTATTTTGAGTATGGATTGTTTTAGGAGGAACGAAGAATGATTTCAAGAATTGGAATGTGCATGAAACTGTAATATTTCATAGTTGTTATTACAGCTGAGGAGGATATTCAAGGATGACTGGATTTTGAGAACCTAAATATTTTTAAGTTACTGATTCTTGAGATGTTTCATTTTGAACTAAGACAAAGTACTAAATTTAGGGATTCAAGATACATGGAAATGATATTATGATTGCATGCAGTGATGATGCTAAATTAAATAAGTATTGGTAGAGAATGATTGAGAACTGGTGGAAAAAAATTGAGTTATAAGAAAATCTAGAGATTTTGTAAGATTACCAAATTTAAGAAGAGTAATATCTGAAGGTACAATTAAAAGATATATGGAGGTTGAATTATATAATGAAGAATGAATTCTAAGTTGTAGTGGCATTAATAGGAGAAGTATAGATTTGGACAATGTCCAAGAATTTTTTTAAATTATGATACAAGGATTAGATTAAAATTTAGGACAGTGTAGAGGAATTTGGACTTTCAAGATGACTAAGTTGAAAGGATTACAAATCCGGTGAAAAAGAAAGAATAGATTAATCGAGGAGTTATAACAAGAACATGCTTCATGACTGAAAATTTTGGATCTGGGTAGTAGTCGAAGCAGAGCGAGGTGATTATCCCGACTTTCTTATACAAATTCTACATTTTGGTTTTCTATCATAACGGAAGAAATTCAATTCCTTATCCTTGAATTGTTTCCTAAATTTCAATATCATTAAGATTTTGATTCCCTCTGATTATGACCAATCGATTTTGGTCGTCTTGTTTATCGTGCCAAAGAGTCTTGATTGCTGACTAGACTTAAATGACTTCAAATTCAATTGTGACCTGGATTTCCATCCTTGGATGCTCGTGCCCAGACTTCGATGACCTTGTTCTTTATTTTACCTAAATTATGTTTTAATCAAGAATTGACAACTTAGATCGTGACGAGACTTAAAAAAATTTAATCGTGATTGGATTTTAATGCTATTAGCACTCGTGCTTTAACTTTCGATTTAATTCTTACTAATGACTAAGTTCTGTTCTAATCACGATTAAGCTTCATGCTATCCTTGATCATACTGAAATCTCATGTTTGGTCATTCCTAGGCTGCTATCATACTCTTCATCATATGTAATACTGTTGACCAAGGCTAGACTGACCTAATCTATAATCATGTCGAATTATATTTTGATCATGTTGGTTTTTTATTATGCCAAAAATCTTTTCTGACCATGATTTGATTCCTCGAATCTTATCTGAAATTCTCGTGATTCTATCGTGCCAAAATTACTAGTCGTGCATGTCACTCCCATTTTTTATTATACGTATTTCCAATATACATGTACGAATTCCTGACCCGTATTTTGACTTGTCTAGCATGGCTTGGTTTGGTCTTGGTTTAGCTTGGCTTGGTTTATTTTGGTTTTGGTTAGAGATGGAAAGGGTGATATAAATATCAACTTCCCACTCTCTCTCCTCATTACTTTCATTAATTTCTTCTTCTTCCTCCATTAATTCCCTCCACCCACCTTAGGCAAGTGTAATCCTGCTTCATGAGAGTTCTCATGTTTTATGGTTCCAATGTATTCATTACTTAGTTTTATGACTCTTTAGTACTTAGCACTTTTGGTTTTGGTGGATTAAATCTTGTAGATCTAAGTTTTTTCTCAAATCTTGGTTTTTTTGGGTTTTGATCTCTCAAACTTCTTTATTTTCAAGTTTTGATTGTTCCATATTGTAGAGAATTTGATTTTACTCAAAATAGACTTTGAAAACTCGAATTTTGATTTGTTTTGAGTGATTTATGAACTTGGAAAGTTCATTGGTTCTATGAACACAAGTTCTCGGATTGGGGAAGAAGAACAGTGCTGGGCGCATAGCATTTGTATGCATCCATAACTGCTTTCCTTTGGGCGCATAGCCATTTGTATGCGCCCAAGGCTCCATTTGTATGCGCCTCGGCACATAGCCTTTATATGCGATCGATTGCACCCTGTGTTCCCTGCTTGGGTGCATAGTTTTCCTTATGCGCCCACTTGCCATGGAAGATAGTCTCCAGACTTATCTTCCACTGCACCCTGCCTCACTCATATGGGCGCATAGACCATGGGCGCATGCACTCTTTGGTGCATACCTTCCATAACATTTGCTTTACATGATGCATTTAGCCTTGGGCACATATATAGCCCTGGGCGCATGCTCTCCATGTCACCCTATTGTCCCCTTATGCCATCTCTTGCAATTATCCATGTTTGTCCCCATGGTCCTTAGTGTGAGTTGTGACTTTGCTTGACTGGTCCTATAATGTTATTTTCCATGATTGCATATGTACTCTGAGCTTTAAACACGATCTTGGTATGGCACGTACACTCTCTAATAACTCCTTCTGTGGCCCGTCGTGGCGCACTCTTAACCAGTAAGTTATTGGCATATAAGTGCACTTAACATGAACATGACATGACAATGTGGCTTTACACGTTAACTCTTGATAGTAACCCGTCGTGGTGCACTCTTGACAAGCAACATGACATGAATAAACTTGATAGTAGCCCACCGAGGCGCACTCTTGACTAGTAATCCTGATAAGTAACCTAACTTGATAATCTTGATATACTGTTGCGACGACTATCTTGACTTGCTAAGTAACTCTTGTCTTGACACCGTAGGTTTTTGTGCTTGTATAAGCTACATGTCTCATCTTGTATCATGTCTAGGACATGGATTCCTGGTTACCATGGTCAGGAATTCATATTGAATCTGACTATGATAATGACTAGATTGATCAAGTAGTTGATGAAAAGATTTCTCAGCTACAGGTAGTCCCATTAGCTGGGCTCTTTAATTGGACTTGTAGACTGCCTTCGAGTAGGGCACATTTCCAGCACGTTGTCATTTGTTGTACCCCTAAGTCACCTAATACAACTCTCTCAACTTGTAACTGGATAACCTGGATTAAGTCTGCAGGGCTTGTAGCTATTGGAACATCTCAATGCATCTTATTAGTAACTAGGCTTGTGATAACCCTAGTTAGTTAAAGTATCAAGCCGTACTCATTGCTTGGCCGTGATTGATGGATGGAGTCCCGTCTAGTCTAGTCTTGTCTGGACAAGGCCAGTACATGGTTACTTAAGCACGTTTCTGTTTATGCTATACCTTATCGATAATCGGTCAGAGACTAAGTTCTGTTCAGGGGAAGGGTTACAACCCCGGTCCTTGTTTGGTTTACGAGTTGTAACTTGGTTACCGGAGTAGTTTCTTAGTCATCTTATAGTTTATCCCCTGAATTCTTAGCTCCAAGTTTTCTTGTCATTATTATGCCTTGTGATCTAATATGCTGGTTTTAGTTCTTAAGTGAAGCCTCCCTTGTATCACTTGCTCTTTCTGAGATCTGACCCAGCTGGTTTTGTATGGCCAGATTTCGAAGTAACTTCCGAGGATCTTCCAGCCTTCCAGCCAGATGGTGAACACTGGATGCAACCCTGGCAACGAGTGGGTTTTATTTTGCTCTTCCACTCTATTGTAAATTATTCTTTTGAGGCATTTAGCCGCCGAGCAAGTGTTAGCTCGTGCTGAAAGCTTACATTCATGTCGACCTAAGGGCTGTAACATGATTGACAAATTCTAGGGTTGATCATGTATGACTTAAACTTTTGCTAGTCTTCACATTTTGTATGACTAGCTTCATGATCATCTGAATATTTAATGTTTGGGATGCCTTACCTTATATGTCTGATGATCTACCATCTTGTTGCATTTACTTGCTTGCTTGAGATTGAGACATTAGGCTTGTACTTGACCATAAGAGACTGTTGACTTGTAGATAAACCCTCATACGTCTAGACAGCCGTGACCGTATTGCGAGGTAAAATTCACTTCAATGTACGTAGTTGGCTGTGTCTGTCCCCCACTCTATTCTGGTTCTGGAGCGTAATAGTGCCTAAGTAATTCTGAACTGATTATCTTAATCGTGCAAAAACTTGTCGTTCTTTGATCGTGACTAACATATTGTCTAAACTTTCTATTATGTTTTAACCTCACTACCAACCTTTAATTTCGAGAACGAAATTCTTATAAGGTGGGTAGGATGTGAGCCCCCTGAATTTTAGAGATTTTTCAAATTTTCTAAATAAATTATTTTCGATAATTTATTTTTATTTAATTATCATTAATGCTCTTTTCCGTGACTTTGATTTCTGGAGCGTCAGAAATGTCAATCTCTGGAAACTTTCTTCATGAGTTTGTAGTAGACAAGATTATCTTTATTTTGATATATCATGTCCCACTCAAACTTGTTCACTTATACTCTTTTTGCATCGCACAACTTCGGGTCAATTTAGGCCACTTGATCGTTGAATAATTATTAATAATTTTCCACTTTTATCTTTGATCATCATATGCACGTTACCGTGACTTTTAATTTAGGAGCACAAGACTAGTTGTTTTCACAAAACCAACTTTTCGTGCATGATCTAGTAGAGACACCCTACACCCATGACCTTCGTGTCCCATTCAGACACACTATCTTGTGCTTCATTTACTTCGCACAACTTTCCTGGCACAAGACCCAATCTTAATTTATCCTACGGGGTCACATTTATTTCTGACTTGAATTTGGGACACACTTTCAGCCCAAACCTGTCGACCCAAAATATGGACACGGCCCACATTAAGCCTACTACCTACATGACTCTTGTGTCCTATTCAATTGAGCCCCCGCATGCTACTTATTTACCCGCGATCATAAATGACTAAATTAAATTATTTATTGCACCAAGTCCGATTTTGACCCGCCCCGACTCAATTAAACCCAACCCAAGCTTCATGTTGTCCCCTCATGACTAGCCAAACACCCCACACAATTTTCTCTCATGATAAACACCAAACACCAAGTTTGTCCACTCAAATTATTCAAGGGACAACTCCAATGACCTAATTTAATCATGGCCCTTGATTTGCCTCCATGAACCAACACCACTCATCCATTTATACAACCCTCACCCACACGCTCCTATTGGCCGGCCCTAACCCTTATGCACTCTCTCCTCTCAAATATCTCTCCCTCTCTTTCTAATATACATATATCACTCTCTCTCTCTCTCTCCTTACCCACTCACACACACAACCCCCATCACCAACAGCACACCCCCTCCCTCTTTTCAGCTGACCACCCCACTCTCCCTCTATCACTTTCATCTCTCTCTCTCTCTCTTTTTCTAATATATACACAACTCTCTCTCTCTCTCTTTATTATACAAACTCATCCCCTCACCTCATCACTATCACACAGCACACCTCCTCCTCCTCCTCCTCTTCTTCTTCTTCTTCTTCACCATCACCACCATTAACATCACCACCCTCACCATCATCTTCTTTTTCTTCACAGCCTTCTCCTCCTCCATTCTCCACCATTAACACCATCACCATCATTTTCATCACACCACCACTACCACCATAACCATTATCATCCTCACCATTCTCCTTCTTCTTTCCCCGACACCGTTGTTGTGTCCCCTACCTGGTCCTAGCGCCGCCGTACGGCTAGCACAGCAGCAGCAGCAGCTGCAACAGCCAGCGCGGCAGCAGCAGCGAGCAGCAGCTCCGACGACAAAGCAGCACGGTAGCAGCAGTGGCTGCAGAGGCAGCGGCGGTGGCGACCGCGTGGCGCCGTCACGACCCCCCATGTCCGACGAACCTCCGGCGAACACCCCCGTAGCTACCGCCCTTCTCTCCGACGCGTGTCCTAGGCGATTCGTACGTTTTGTACAAAATTCTGTCGTGACGCGCGCGGGATAGAACTCAAAAATTGCGTTTCGGGACAGTGACTTCGTGTGCGTTTTCTAAAAAAACTGACCGTTGGATTGTAGATTTTTCTTCCGTCTCAATCTCAGTATATACCCCTTCACCCCTGTCAAGTTTCAACCGTTAATTCCGTCGTTTGATACATCAAAATCGGCCACAAAGTTGACCCTTTAAATTATATTTTTTGGACAGTTTTGTGGAGCCAACTTCGTCGACTCGCATCTCCGCCATCGCAGTAACGTTTGGCGTACCACCAGTTCCTGTGCACAGTTGGTATAACCATCTTCTTGCCCCTCAAATTTTGTTTCATTGTGAGATTGTTTGATTGGTTGAATTTGACGCCAAAGTTAGTCGTCCGAATTCGTAATTTCCTAATTTCCAACGTGTAAAATTCTAATTTTGAACCCGAGACTCTGGATTCAATTTGTGACACCACCAGTAGACTCATGGCGTCGTTCTAGCACAAATTTATATAAAGTTTGCTTGATTTGGAGGACGTGGGCTCTAGTACGCATTTCAGTACAAGGCGGGCCCTACAGTCCGAGTCAACGGGCCATTTTGAGATCGGCTCATCGAAATATAATTCTGGATATACCGTTAAGTTCGTATCGTCATTCTGGATTCGTTGACATATACTTTATTAGAATTAGTGGACATTGGCTCCGGCACGCATTTTTGTGCAAATAGGATTCTAATATCCAGGTCAACGGACCAATTTGAGATCGGATCATCGGAATCCAATTCTGGATATATCGTTGAGTTCGTATCGTCATTATGGATTCGTGGACATATATTTTGCTAGGTTTTGAGGACTTTTATTCTGGCACATTTTTTGGTGCAAAGTGGGTCCGACACGGACACCGTTTTGATCCAAATTTTTTTTTGTTGTCCTTGTGTCCAAATCGGACTTATGGGTAGGCTATTCTAGCTATTTTGACCATTTTGGACATGATGATGATGTTTGTTTTATCATCCGACAATATCTGTAGACTTTTCTCTTATCTATCACCATTTGTTATAATCCTTCTCTTTTCGGTTCGTACTTTGAGATCCGTGCATCGAATTTGAGATCCATCGATTCCAGTGATTTCATATCACTGATATTGATAAGTTGACCATGTGAATGATTATAGGGACTAGCTTTGACCTAGTTTAACCTAGAGTAGATTAGGAGTTGACCAGAGTTGACCAGTTGCCAAAGACAACTATAAGTTAACCTTTGATCCAGTTTGACTTAGTTTGACTGAGTTTGACCTAGACTAGGCCTAGAAGCATAGAATTAATGTATTTATATATATTGTTTACTCTAGAACACTAAGTAACTCTGTAAATTCATATTAGGTCTCGTTGACGTCGGTTCAGGCATAGACCCTCACTTATTGCTCAGGACAGCAGGCGAATACATTTTTTGATAGTTTTTATTGTCTTGACATCTGCTATATCCGATTCATTTATAGTGTTTTACTTGATTTCTAACACGATGGTACACGGACTAGTATACGTCGGATCCCGTCATGAGACGCCATTCCTGGGTTATCATGGTACATTGGTACATTATTCGATCTTGTTTTCTTGTACTTGTATAGACGCCGATTCCTAAGAGATTTGCTACCCTCTTAGAGAATCCCGCATCATGACGTGACATGTCCGGATCCATTATACTACTCGGGAATGGGGAGTTATTAGAGGTTATGTGATCATACCCCACCATTCATGTTTCATGTGAGTGTTAAGCATACAACCCATGTATGATTAGCCAAGTGTTAGTCATACATCTCACGTATGACTAGCCAGGCCATATTCTTGTGCAAGTTTCTAAGCCGATCACATAATGCTCTAATATCTCAAGGTACCGTTTTATGTTTACATTATACATCAGATACTCATGTACTATTCTACATTCCTATATTTCATACCCTGACATGATATCCAGTTTTACATATCCTGCTTATATTCCAGTCTTGATATTTTATCTTGTATTTCATTATAATTGTCTCTTATAGAATTTGTCAATTCACATGGAGTTGTTGTTAATTTATGTACTCGTTCCCATCCTGACTGGATACGTTGATAATATTTTTAGGAGTTGTTATGCCCCCATTATTGGACTACAGGATGATGCTAGCTGAGACAGATCTCGATATTCTTTCACCGTGAGTTGTCTCTCAGGAGTTCTAGGTCTGATAGTTATTTTAGTTTTTTTATTATTTTCCTTCATTTTATTTCTAGTCTCATTTGATCCTATGTAGATTCTAGTTGTTCTAGTGATATTATTATCTTTCTTGTCTTATCTTTCTTAACATTTGTGATGTGATATGAGTACCTTTATAGTGATGGATCTTTTAGATATTGTAGTTAGTATCGGGTACTTGACAGCGCTCTACCGTCGATACAGCGGCGTAGGCTGGGTGTGGCTCACGTATTCATACATGTATATTCGGGTGCGGGTCGTGACACAAACAATGAAGTAAAATAAAGAGAAAAAAGAGGAAGGATGTTAATTTGGAGTATCTGTTTGGAGGTATCATTGTGTGCCAATATTAATGAGATATTCCAAAAGTAATAATTTATACAATTTATAATAATTTTGAGTATGTATTTGGAGTGCATCTACTGTAGATGCTCTTATTTGTATCAACTCGCAAGAATGTTTTAAGAGAGATTATAGAGAGGCAATAATTGTTGTCCTAATTGCACATGTCTGTGGAGTTCTTCAGTACATAGTGAACCGAGGCATCCGAGGAAAGCCTTCTTCAACCTATTCCTTAATTTTGTATTGTCTGTATGGATCATCGTTGGACGTAGCAATTGTAATCTCCTGCCAAAAATTATCTTCGAGGAGCAGAGTGGTTTTGTGAAAGGGCGCAACATCGTGGACAACATCCTGCTCGCTCAAGAAATGGTCACTTGCATGAAATTCCCGGCTAGAGGAGGAAACATCGCCATCAAGCTGGACATAGAGAAAGCCTACGACCGCCTTGACTGGCAATTCATGATCTGGGTTTTCAGGGCTTTTGGCTTCTCAGAACCCTGGATAGATATCATCTTCAGGTCCATCAACAATTCCTGGTTCTCCACCGTTATTAACGGCCAGGCCGAAGGCTTCTTCCACGCTAGCCGTGGCGTTCGCCAGGGGGATCCTCTTTCTGCCACTCTATTCATCATCACTGCGGAGGCCCTCAGCAGAACCCTTAAGAGCATGCCCAATACCCCACGGTTCCAACACTTCCACACCACCACTGGCTGCCTCATCATCACCGACCTTGCCTACGCTGACGATGTCCTAATTTTTTCATCCGGCGACATCGGCTCCATCGAGGTTGTCCTTCAAACGCTGAACAGGTACACCAGTTGTTCCGGTCAAAGAATCAATAACAGCAAGAGCGTCATATACACCCATCACAAATCGGACAGGTTCCACTCCGCAACGCTCTCCAACTTGACTTCCTTTGCCACAGCATACCCACCTTTAACCTATTTAGGGTGCCTTCTGGTCTATGGCAAGGCCAACTCGGGTATCTTCGAGTACATGGTCAGCACCGTCAGAAAAAGGATCCAGGGCTGGCACAATGCTACCCTTTCGCCCGGAGGCAAACTGATTCTGATCAAGCACGTCCTATCCTTCATTCCTATCTACACCCTGGCGGTCTGTAACCCCCCCAAGAATGTCCTCGCTTCGCTTGAATCCCTCTTCGCCAGCTTCTTCTGGGGTCACATCAAAGGCAAAGATAAGCACCACTGGGCCAGCTGGACCACTATGGCTAAACCAACCTCCGAAGGCGGTCTGGGATTCTGTAGATTGGAACACATCGCCGACGCGTGCTCCATAAAGTTATGGTAGAAGCTGCGCACTGACAATTCTATTTGGACTCGCTTCATGAAAGCGAGATACTTCAGATACTCCCATCCTGGGACGACCTTAGTCAACAACCGTTCATCGGCATCCTGGAGACGCATAACCCGATGCCGTCAGCTTGCAGACCCGCTCATACACATCCAGCTGGAAAACGGCTTCTCATCGATGAGCCACGATCGTTGGCTGGTGGTAACCTCTGGCATCCCCCCGAGTCCCCTCTGCGGGAAGGCCAGATCCGCGAGCTTTGGGATCCTTCGTCCGGATGGATCTGGGATCGAGTCACTAACTGGCTCGGTCTGGCGGCGGCCGCCCATCTCGTCACTGCGAACCTCCGCCTCTCCGACACGCCGAACATCATAAGATGGTCCCCTAGCCCGGACGGCCAGTTCTCTCACCTCTCCGCCAGGTATGTCGTCCGCGGCATCGAGACCCCATCCCCCCTCATCGCTTGTCACGCCCCAGAACCAGAATACTGGAGAGCGGAGGACAGACACAGCCAGCTACGTACATTGAAGTGAATCTCACATCGCAATACGGTCATGACTGTCTAGATGCATGAGGGTTTACTACAAGCCATCAGTCTCTTAAGGTCAATAACAAGCCTAGTGTCTCAATCTCAAGCAACAAGTAGATATAACAAGATGGTAGATCATCAGACATACAAAGTAAGGCGTCCCATACATTACATATTCAGATGATCATGAAGCTAATCATACAAAATACGAAGACTGGCAAGAGTTTAAGTCATACATGATCAACCCTAGGATTTGTCAATCATGCTACAGCCCGTAGGCAGACAGTAAATAAAGTTGCAAACGAGCTAACACTTGCTCGGCGGCTAAACGCCTCAAAAGAATATTTTTACAAGTGAGTGGGAGAGCAAAATAAAAACCCACTCGTTGTCGGGATTCCTTCTAGTGTTCACCATCTGGCAGAAAGGTTGGAAGATCCTCGGTAGCTGCTCCGAAATCTGGCCATATAAAACCAGCTGGGTCAGACCCCAGAAAGAGCAAGTGCCACAAAGGAGGCTTCACTTAAGAACTAAAACCAGCATGTCAGCACATAAATCATAGATAAAATAACATAAGACATGAGTGAAAGAAAGCATGATGATAAACGATAAGATAACTAAAGGACTATTCCGGTAACCAAGTTACAACCCGTAAACCAAACAAGGACCGAGGTTGTAACCCTTCACCTGAACAGAACTTAGCCTCGAACCAATTATCGATAAAGTAAAGCATAAACAAGCATGTCCGGAGATATCCATGTACCGGATCTGGGCAAGACTAGACAAGATAGGACTCCATCTATCATTCACGGCCAAGCAAAGAGTACGACTTGATACTTAACTAACTAGGGTTATCACAAGCTTAGTTACTAGCAAGATGCAATGAGGTACGCCTACGGCCACAAGCCCTGCAGACTATCCAGGTTATCCAGACGCAAGGTTCAAGCTTAGAGTTATCATACCTTGTAAGGTGACTTGGATGCAACACATGACAGTGTGCATAGTAATCGTTTCATGTAGTGCCCCACATAACAGTGAGCTGGAAATGTACCCTACTTGTCGGCAGGCTACAAGTCCATCAAGGAAGGCGCCCAGATAACGAAATTGCTTGTAGCCGGAATACCTCTCTATATGCTCTACTTGATCAATCTAGTCATTAACCTAGTCAGATTTGGTATGAATTCCTGACCGTGGTAACCAAGGATACATATCCTAGACATGATGCGAGACAAGACTGGTTGCTTATACAGGCATATTCAATACAATCACCCACGGTGTCAAGAATTTACTTAGCATGTCAGGTTAGCCGTCGCAACAGCGTATCAAGGTTATCATGTCAAGATTACTTGTCAAGGGTGCGCCACGGCGGGTCGCCATCATGTCATGTTACTTATCAAGATTACTTGTCAAGGGTGCACCACGACGGGTCACCATCAAGAATTATCATGTCAAACTACTGGTCAAGAGTGCACCACGGCGGGTCACAAATCATGCAATTCCATCAGTAAGCCTTGGTCCGATTAATCTTCATAAATACGGTCATGATCATATCGGGTTCATGTCAAGTTTACATCAAAGGGGTAAGGATATAAAATGGATGCAAATTCATAAAGGGGAATATGGGGACATAAGCACTCAAGGGGGGAGCAAGAGGTAGCGTACGCTCAGGACAGCGTACGCTCAGGTCAACCAGGGCACGCTCAAGTATGCGTACCAAGAGACACGCTCAAGTCTGCGTACCAGGGCACGCTCAAGTCTGCGTACCAGGGTACGCTCAAGTCTGCGTACCAGGGCACACTCAAGTCTGCGTACCAGGGCACACTCAAGTCTGCGTACCAAGAGACACGCTTCCAACATGAAGCGTACTCGAGGCTGCGTACGCAAGAGTCACGCTTCCAATAGGAAGCGTACTCAAGGCTGTGTACGCAAGAGTCACGCTTCCAACAAGGAGCGTACTCAAGGCAAAAGTCACGCTTTCAACAGGGAGCGTACTCAAGGCAAAAGTCACGCTTCCAACAGGGAGCGTACTCAAGGCTGCGGCTCAGTGGCGTAAGCTAAAAAGCCCTGCACACTGCTCACTGTCTTCTTCAAACCAGCAAGAACTCCATGGTTAAACCAAAGCTTCAAAGTTCATAACTTGGTCCGAACAAGTCCAAATCTAACTTTTCAAAGGTCAGAATTGGGTAGAACAAAGTTTTCCACCACATGGAACAATCAAAACTTGAAAACAAAGAGGTTTGATAGATCAAAACCACCAAATCCAAAAATAGCAAAATTCTAGATCTACAAGATTTAAAGCCTCAAAATGGAAAATGACAAGTTCTAATGTGCCATAGAAACATGGGGAGAAGCTAATGGAACAATAAAATGGCTCTCTTGTAGAAGCAAGTTGCACTTGCCTATGGGTGTGGAGAGTTGGGTGGAGGAAGAAGAAGAAGTTAATGGAGGAAGTAATGAAGAGAGAGAGAGAGTGTTGGTAGAGTTTTATGAGGGTGGGATGTGGTGTGTTGAGGGTGGAGCATAGGCTAAGGTGTTCCAACACACTTTAAACCAACCCAAACCAATCCAAAATAAACCAAGTTAAACCATTACATGCTATGATGAACCTAATCAAGATTAAACTGAAATTAGCTAGCCAGGCAGGAAAAATAAAAATACATGTCAGGATTCCGTATACGTATACTGGAAATACGTAGAACGAAAAACGGGGGTGATAACTCTACCCACCTTAAAAGAATTTCGTCCTCGGAATTTAATCCAGAGGCTAGAGATATCGAACAAGCTATATCAATTGCAGACAATACAGAACTAGTAGTCAATCAAGCAATCATTCATGCAAGCAAGGAACTTAAGCATAAGGCATAAGAAGACATTATACCTTACGAGTCAAACAGGTCGGAATATCGCGATCGGATATCATCCTCACACTCCCATGTTGACTCACGCAAAGCGTGATGACCCCAAGCAACACGGACTAACTTGATAGTCTTGTTCTTGAGTATCTTCTCCCTCCGGTCCAATATGGATACGGGTCTCTCTTCATACGAAAGGTTCGTACCAACAACCAATTCCGAATGATCAAGGACATGACTCAGATCCGGGATATACCGTCGTAATTGGGATATATGAAAGACATCATGTACCTCACGTAACGATGGCGGAAGAGCGAGACGATAGGATACATTACCTACTCGCTCTAGAATATCAAATGGCCCTATATACCTAGGACTGAGCTTTCCCCGTACGCCGAATCGAATGACGCCACGGGTAGGCGAGATCCTAAGGAATACGTGGTCGCCGACAGAAAATTCAAGGGGACGCCGATGAGAATCGGCCCAATGACGCTGGCGATCTTGGGCGACTCGAAGATGATCTCTGACTCGTCTGACCACCTCAATAGTTCGCGTCACCATCTCTGGTCCAAGCATTTGCCTCTCACCGATATCGTCCCAAGCTAAAGGAGACCTGCACTTCCTGCCGTACAAGGCCTCGAAAGGTGCCATCTGGATACTAGCCTGGAAACTGTTATTGTACGAGAACTCTACGAGATGCAGGTGATCTTCCCACGAACCACCGAAGTCGAGTGTACATGACCGCAGCATGTCTTCAAGAGTCTGGATCGTGCGTTCTGACTGACCATCTGTCTGCGGATGGAAGGCTGAACTGAACTTGAGACGAGTCCCCAAACTCTCTTGAAGACTCCGCCAAAAGTGCGAGGTGAATCTTGAATCTTTGTCGGACACAATACTGACTGGCACTCCATGTAATCTAACTATCTGCCTGAGGTACATCTCTGCAAGCTGATCCGTCGACTGACTGATTTTGAAAGGAAGAAAATGAGCTACCTTCGTGAGACGATCAACTATAACCCAGATGGCATCCCTCCCAGCTGGAGATCTAGGTAATCCAGTTACGAAATCCATGGTAATGTGCTCCCATTTCCATTCTGGGATCGGTAAAGGTTGAAGAAGTCCATATGGTCTCTGATGTTCAGCCTTAACTTGTTGACAAACTAAACAACGAGAGACAAACCGGGCTATCTCCCTCTTCTTGCCATTCCACCAAAAATGCTGCCGTATATCACGATACATCTTCGTACCGCCGGGGTGAATGGAATACTGAGAACTGTGGGCTTCTGTCATGATCTCATGTCTGATATCACCACTGGGTACACAAAGATAACACCCATGTCGGAGTGTACCATCTTCATGAATGCGTAACTCTGGTCTCTGTCCTGCCACACATTCTGTCCTAAGCCGCTGAAGCTTAGAGTCCGTGGACTGAGCTAACTTGATCCTCTCAACTATGCTGGACTGAACTTGCATACTGGCCATCAATGCCACACTGGAAGGAAGAACAACTTCAATACCCATCTTCTGAAGATCTGCTAACAACTCTGGCTGTGCCGTTAGAAAATAAACTTCGGCTCTCCTGCTCAATGCATCTGCTACTACGTTGGCCTTCCCAGGATGATACTGCAAGTTGATGTCCTAATCCACAAGTAGCTCTAGCCATCTCCTCTGACGCATATTAAGATCCTTCTGGGTAAACACATACTTCAGACTCTTGTGGTCGGTGAAAATCTCCACCCGATCTCCATACAAATAGTGTCTCCAAAGTTTTAATACAAAAACTACGGCTGCTAACTCCAGGTCATGGGTTGGGTAATTCCTCTCATGGTCACGAAGTTGACGTGACGCATAAGCGACTACCTTACCATGCTGCATCAAGACACATCCTAATCCCTTGCCGGATGCGTCGCAATAAACTGAAAATCCTTCCGTCCCGTCGGGAAGAGTGAGAATGGGGGCCGTCATCAATCTCTGCTTCAACTTCTCAAATGAACTCTGATACTCTGCTGTCCAAGCAAACTGCACATCCTTACGGGTTAACTGCATCAGCGGTGCTGAAATCCGAGCAAAGTCTGACACAAAGCGTCGGTAATAGCCGGCCAATCCGAGGAAACTCCGAACTTCTGCAACGGTGCTAGGTACTGGCCATGTCTCTATAGCCACTATCTTCTGGGGATCAACTTCCACTCCACCTCTGGTGATGATGTGACCCAAGTACGAGATACGATCCAACCAAAACTCGCACTTACTGAACTTCGTGTATAACTGGTGCTCCCTGAGAATCTGAAGAACTACACGAAGATGTTGCTCATGCTCTGCCTCGTTCTTGCTATAGACTAAGATGTCGTCTATGAACACTATCACGAACTGGTCCAAATAGGGCATGAAGATACGATTCATGAGGTCCATGAATACGGCCGGCACATTAGTCGCTCCAAATGGCATAACAAGGAACTCCCAATGTCCATACCTAGATCTGAATGTTGTCTTCGGGATGTCCTGCTCTCTGACTCTGATCTGATGGTACCCTAACCGCAAGTCAATCTTCGAGAATACTGCCGCTCCCCTGAGCTGATCAAATAAATCATCTATCCTTGGTAAAGGATACCTGTTCTTAATGGTTACAGAGTTCAAGGTACGATAATCAACACATAATCTTGACGTACTATCCTTCTTCTTCACAAGAAGCATCGGAGCTCCCCAAGGTGATCCACTAGCACGAATGAATCCCTTGGTTCTAAGTTCTTCAATCATCTTGTACAGGACCTCCAACTCTGATGGTGCCATCCTATAGACTCCCTCTGACACTGGTGCCGTCCCTGGAATCAAATCGATAGTGAATTCTATCTCTCTCTCTGGGGGCATGCCTGGAAGCTCTTCGGAAAATACGTCAGAAAACTCTTCTACAACTCTGGGAAACTGAACTGCTGCTGCTACGGCCATCCGCAATGCTGGAGAAGAAGGTTCTATTCTGCCTCGAAAAAATGAAAATTCTGGCTCACCGGGAACACGAAAAATAATCTTGCCGACATGGCAATCTATACTAGCATACTGGTCCCTCAACCAATCCATTCCTAGGACCACATCATAATCGGCCATCGAAAACTCTATCAACCTAGCGGGAAACTCTCTACCGCTGACTACGATTCGACACGAGGAAAATACCCTATCTACACCCACAAGTCCATTACCAGTAAGTATATTGAGCCTTACTGATAATGACTCGGGCTCCAGTCCTATCCGTATCGCGAATCGTGCAGACATAAATGAATACGATGCACCTGAATCAAATAATACTGATATAGAAAAAGAGTTAACGAGAATGGTACCTGCCACCACCTCACCTGATGCCAACTTCTCCTCTACGGTCAAAGCCATCGCTTGACCGTGCCCTCTGGGTGCTGGTCCCCTCTGCTGGAAACCTCTCTGGCGGTTCTGAACCTGAGCTTGGACTTGGGCATACTGCTGCGGTCGCTGCTGCTGGAATGCCTGAGCCTGAGGCGGCAATGGCCTCGGAGGCTGATACTGCTGCTGCTGCTGCTGCACTGGTGCTGGTCCCCTCACTGAGGGACTAGTCTGGGCCGATGAGGATGAACCGGCTCTCTGTGGGCAGGACCCTATCATGTGATCCGGTGCTCCACAAGCCAAACACAATCCTTGTGCTCGGCGACATTCTGACACTACATGCCCTGGCTTCCCACAATGAGTGCAGCCCATTGTAGAAGACTGCCTCCGCTTCTGCTGCTGAGGATACGTCGGAGTCGAATGCTGAACCGACGTAACTGATGCTGCCCTCCTCGGAGCCCCAATGGTCAAGGCCCTAGCTGCCGGGGCTGGGGCTGAAGACTGGATCATCTGACCATGGGACCGCTTCCGTCCTCCAGTTCTGTCTATAATTTTCTGCGAGGTATACTCATGCCTCTTAGCTGCACGCAAAACAGCATCAAAGGTCTGATGCTCAAACTGCTCCACTGCTAGAATGATCTCTAGGTGGAGTCCTTGCTGGAACCGCTGCGCTCGATCAAACTTGGTTGCCACCAAAGTGGGAGCAAACTGACTCAGTCTTGAAAACTTGGCCGCATATCCATCGGCCGTCCTGCTTATCTGCCTGAGATTGGTGAACTTCGTCTGTAGGTCATGCCGAGCCACAGCATCGAAGTACTTGATTTGAAACTTGTCACTGAATACCGCCCATGGAACAGGCGTTGCCAAACCAACTGCCATCATCGCCCACCAGGTGCGGGCTAGGTCCAATAACTGTAGACGTACCACAGCTACCTTCTCTCCTTCTGGAGTCTTGGCTGCATCTAAGATAATCTCAATGTCCTGGAGCCACGCATTGGCTGCAATAGCGTCTTCACTCCCATCAAAGAAGGGAGGGTTGAGGCGCTTGAAACTGCTAGCCGCACTGTTCCCTTGATAACCAACACGGCCCATGTCATCCTGTACTGCCTGGTGCAGGGCATCGCCCCGACGATCTTGAGATGCAAGCAATGTCCTGATGAGACCCACCAAGGTGCCATCGTCAGGCTCTGCAGGCTGGACTGGCTGAACTGGGGGCTCGGGGTCCCCGGAATGCATGACTCGGGAGGCCACTCCAGAGTGCTGGGCTTGGTCTCCAGGTTGCTGCTGGTCCACTGGAGGTGCTCCGCCTTGCTGATCGGTAGGACCAGGAACAATGCCGCTGAAGGAAACGTCATAGGGAATAATAAGAAAGGACCATGATAGATCGAAGATATAAACAAGTGATCAGGTCAAGGATTCTGAAAGATCAGAAGGCACGAGTAGAGATCAAAGGCGAGTGCTGATTGAGACATCTATCCGGTAAAACCCTCACACATCTTGATCTACAAGACCTGCATGGGCTACCACTTAAACCGTGTCACGTCCCAGAACCAGAATACTGGAGAGCGGGGGACAGACACAGCCAGCTACGTACATTGAAGTGAATCTCACATCGCAATACGGTCACGGCTGTCTAGATGCATGAGGGTTTACTACAAACCATCCATCTCTTAAGGTCAATAACAAGCCTGGTGTCTCAATCTCAAGCAACAAGTAGATATAACAAGATGGTAGATCATCAGACATACAAAGTAAGGCATCTCATACATTACATATTCAGATGATCATGAAGCTAGTCATACAAAATACGAAGACTAGCAAGAGTTTAAGTCATACATGATCAACCCTAGAATTTGTCAATCATGCTACAGTCCGTAGGCAGACAGTAAATAAAGTTGCAAACGAGCTAACACTTGCTCGACGGCTAAACGCCTCAAAAGAATATTTTTACAAGGGAGTGGGAGAGCAAAATAAAAATCCACTCGTTGCCGGGATTCCTTCTAGTGTTCACCATCTGGCAGGAAGGTTGGAAGATCCTCGGTAGCTGCTCCGAAATCTGGCCATACAAAACCAGCTGGGTCAGACCCCAGAAAGAGCAAGTGCCACAAAGGAGGCTTCACTTAAGAACTAAAACCAGCATGTCAGCACATAAATCATAGATGAAATAACATAAGACATGAGTTAAAGAAAGCATGATGATAAATGATAAGATAACTAAAGGACTATTCCAGTAACCAAGTTACAACCCGTAAACCAAACAAGGACCGAGGTTGTAACCCTTCACCTGAACAGAACTTAGCCTCGAACCAATTATCGATAAAATAAAGCATAAACAAGCATGTCCGGAGATATCCATGTACCGGATCTGGGCAAGACTAGACAAGATAGGACTCCATCTATCATTCATGGCCAAGCAAAGAGTACGGCTTGATACTTAACTAACTAGGGTTATCACAAGCTTAGTTACTAACAAGATGCAATGAGGTACGCGTACGGCCACAAGCCCTGCAGACTATCCAGGTTATCCAGACGCAAGGTTCAAGCTTATAGTTATCATGCCTTGTAAGGTGACTTGGATGCAACACATGACAGTGTACATAGTAATCGTTTCATGTAGTGCCCCACATAACAGTGAGCTGGAAATGTGCCCTACTCGTCGGCAGGCTACAAGTCCATCAAGGAAGGCGCCCAGATAACGGGATTGCTTGTAACCGGAATACCTCTCTATATGCTCTACTTGATCAATCTAGTCATTAACCTAGTCAGATTTGGTATGATTCCCTGACCGTGATAACCAGGGATACATGTCCTAGACATGATGCGAGACAAGACTGGTTGCTTATACAGGCATATTCAATACAATCACCCACGGTGTCAAGAATTCACTTAGCATGTCAGGTTAGCCGTCGCAACAGCGTATCAAGGTTATCATGTCAAGATTACTTGTCAAGGGTGCGCCACGGCGGGTCGCCATCATGTCATGTTACTTATCAAGATTACTTGTCAAGGGTGCACCATGACGGGTCACCATCAAGAATTATCATGTCAAACTACTGGTCAAGAGTGCACCACGGCGGATCACAAATCATGCAATTCCATCAGTAAGCCTTGGTCCGATTAACCTTCATAAATACGGTCATGATCATATCGGGTTCATGTCAAGTTTACATCAAAGGGGTAAGGATATAAAATGGATGCAAATTCATAAAGGGGAATATGGGGACATAAGCACTCAAGGGGGGAGCAAGAGGTAGCGTACGCTCAGGAGAGCATACGCTCAGGTCAACCAGGGCACGCTCAAGTCTACGTACCAAGAGACACGCTCAAGTCTGCGTACCAGGGCACGCTCAAGTCTGCGTACCAGGGCACGCTCAAGTCTGCGTACCAGGGCACACTCAAGTCTACGTACCAGGGCACACTCAAGTCTGCGTACCAAGAGACACGCTTCCAACAGGAAGCGTACTCGAGGCTGCGTACGCAAGAGTCACGCTTCCAACAGGAAGCGTAATCAAGGCTGCGTACGCAAGAGTCACGCTTCCAACAGGGAGCGTACTCAAGGCAAAAGTCACGCTTCAAACAGGGAGCGTACTCAAGGCAAAAGTCACGCTTCCAACAGGGAGCGTACTCAAGGCTACGGCTCAGTGGCGTAAGCTAAAAAGCCCTGCACACTGCTCACTGTCTTCTTCAAACTAGCAAGAACTCCATGGTTAAACCAAAGCTTCAAAGTTCATAACTTGGTCCGAACAAGTCCAAATCTAACTTTTCAAAGGTCATAATTGGGTAGAACAAAGTTTCCCACCACATGGAACAATTAAAACTTGAAAACAAAGAGGTTTGATAGATCAAAACCACCAAATCCGAAAATAACAAAATTCTAGATCTACAAGATTTAAAGCCTCAAAATGGAAAATGACAAGTTCTAATGTGCCATAGAAACATAGGGAGAAGCTAATGGAACAATAAAATGGCTCTCTTGTAGAAGCAAGTTGCACTTGCCTATGGGTGTGGAGAGTTGGGTGGAGGAAGAAGAAGAAGTTAATGGAGGAAGTAATGAAGAGAGAGAGAATGTTGGTAGAGTTTTATGAGGGTGGGATGTGGTGTGTTGAGGGTGGAGCATAGGCTAAGGTGTTCCAACACACTTTAAACCAACCCAAACCAATCCAAAATAAACCAAGTTAAACCATTACATGCTATGATGAACCTAATCAAGATTAAACTGAAATTAGCTAGCCAGGCAGGAAAAATAAAAATACATGTCAGGATTCCGTATACGTATACTGAAATACGTAGAACGAAAAACGGGGGTGACATCGCTCCTTTCTGGCACGCATGCATCCCCATCAAATGGTCGATCCTTATCTGGCGAGCCCACTTACGGAAGCTCCCCACCGACGACGCCATCACCTCGTTTGGCTACAGCCTAGCTTCGAGTTGCCATTGCTGCACTTCCCCTCAAACCGAATCAGCAGAGCACATCCTCACCTCCGGCGATCTGGCCACATATATTTGGGCGACTCTCAGTATCAAGTTTAGGAAGGCCCTCCTCCACAGGGGCTTCAACGATCTCCTGTCCAGCTGGGGCATATCCCACGGACATCAGATCGTAGTTGCCGCGAAAATTTGGGTCCTGTGGAAAAATAGGAACAAGTTCCGTTACGAGGGCCGACATCTTCCACCACCCCAACTGTACAGGAAAATCATCAGACAGATCCTTAAGATCCGGAGGCGTTGTTCGCACTCCATGCCCACGTTCTGGGCCACCATAGAGTAGTTTCGGTTTTGTTGTTTTGTCGGCTTGCCTAGCTGTTTCTTTTCTTTGGCCAGTGCTTGGCGCTCTTCTTGTATAGGCTTAGATATTTTGCGCCTGATACATCAATAAAATTTTCCCTTCTCCTATATATATATATATATATATATATATATATATATATATATATATATATATATATATATATAGGAGAAGGGGAAATTTTTGAATTCCGAAAATATCCTTACATACTTATACTAATTAAAAATAGTTCATTAATTTTAATAAGGACAACTTAGTAATTAGGAAGACTACCCTTTGGTATTACTCCTAAACTAATTAAAAAATGTTAAAATACGTGCAAGGCACGTGCACATATGCTAGTATAGTTAATTGGAACATTGTGTACTAATGCATGGGCGTATTTATTATCAAAATTGATAGGTGATACTAAAAAAACATACAAGGTAACAAAATAAAGATAATTAAGGAGCATTAAATGTTCATTAACATGCATCACTTGGACGTATTTTTCATATATCATACATTTTTCTAGTTTCTGTGTGAAATTACGAGACATTACTAGATATAACTCTTAGGAGATCCAAATCTCGAGAGGACACACTTCATAAAAATTCTAAATATTGTACTTCATATATGAATAACTTGGCATAAGTGTATGAAAATCCTTTTAAGTGTTTAATTATCAACTATCTTTTTACATTACAATTAGAGTTGGTTCTGAGTTTTTGGTATGGACAAAAGTTTTTTGGTTCATGACAAAAAATTAAAATAGTTTATCGTTAAAATAAAGTAGAAAATGTTTTTCTTATAAAAATAACATCAAAGCCTTAAACTCATTATCCTTTACATAGGAGATGCAAGTGAAACCAACTTTATTACACTAAGTCATTTTGTCAAATTGTGGACTAATATTTAACTACTACCAAATGTTATATATATATATATATATATATATATATATATATATATATATATATATATATATATATATATATAGCAGATGACCTCTAACATAGTGGTTAAGACTCCTCTAGCATAATGGTTAAAAGAGATGCATGCGGTCCGAGTGGTCAGGAGTTCGAATTCCAGTGGGAGCAATTCCAGAAACAATTTACCTGGTTCCAATATATATATATATATATATATATATATATATATATATATATATATATATATATATATATATATATATAATGCTAAGTTTACTACCAAATTCTTACAACCTTTTTACAACCTCACTCACAACCCCTTACACATGGGTCCCACCGGATCCCACCACCCCTCACACCCCTCCTGCTACATGGGCTCCACCGGATCCCACCACTTACTCCTCTCCTCCAATCGAAATCCGACACGTGGCGGGAGTAAAGGTGCTCTCTCTCTCTCTCTCTCTCTCTCTCTCTCTCTCTCTCTATATATATATATATATATATATATATATATATATATATATATATATATATATATGGGAAAACGGGATATGAGCCATAGGCTCATACTCTTAAATGAGTCATCCCACGTGGCTTCCATGTGGACCAATAAAATACAGTGACTTGGAACAGAAAATTTAAATACATGAAAATAAAAGATCTCATAAAATATTTGATAAATAATAACTTACCATATTTTTGTTTAGAAACTTACCCAAAAAATTTAAATAGGAATAATACCATTTGTCCCTCCGAATTAAAATTAAAATTAACATTAAAATTAATATTAATATTAATATTAACATTGAAATTAAAATTTAAATTAATATTAAAATTAACATTAATATTAACATTAAAATTAATATTAACAATAATATTAACATTAATATTAACATTAAAATTAATATTAACAATAATATTAACATTAATATTAACATTAAAATTAATATTAAAATTAAAATTAATATTAATATTAACATTAACATTAATATTAACATTATTATTAACATTAACATTAAAATTAATATTAATATTAACAATAATATTAACATTAACATTAAAATTAATATTAACATTAATCTTAACATTAACATTATGGGATCTTTTATTTCTATCGATTTAAATTCCTAGGTAAACATATTTGGTAAGTTCCTAGGTAAAGATATGATAAGTTATTATTTATCAAATCTTTATGGGATCTTTTATTTCTATCTATGTAAGAGCATCTCCAACCCTATTGTCTTGTTTTGTGTTGTGAATCCTATGTGGCATGAGGGACAAGACAATGTCTTGTATATGTGGCAAGGTTATATTCACAAATGACAATGGGTTTAAAAAGTCATCTCCAATGCAAAAGTATTGAGAAGACAATACAAATAATTTTTTACAACTTCCAAGACAACTTTTACTCTTCTACTTCTTTTTTATAAATATTTTTATTCACAAATGATGATGTGGACATAAAGACATTGTGAAGTGCATTGTCTAGATCTAGACAACCAACTTCACATTGTCTTTGCCATGTCATTGCCATGTCAACTCCACACTTTATTTCACATTTGCATTGGAGAAGTACTTTTGAAAAAAATGGTTGTCATTCCTATGTGGCAACCATTTTTTTCAAACTCACAATAGGGTTGGAGATGCTCTAATTAATTTTTTTTTTCAAGTTACTATATTTTTATTGGTCCACATGGAAGCCACATGGAATGGCTCATATAAGAGTATGAGCCTATGGCTCATATCCCGTTTTCCCTATATATATATATATATATATATATATATATATATATATATATGGGAAAACGGGATATGAGCCATAGGCTCATACTCTTATATGAGCCATCCCACGTGGCTTCAATCTGGTCCAATAAAAGTACAGTGACTTAGAATAGAAAATTTAAATAGATATAAATAAAAGATCTCATAAAAGATTTGATAAATAATAACTTACCAAATCTTTACTTAGAAATTTACCAAATTAGTTTGCCTAGTAATTTAAATATAAATAATGCCATTTGTCCCTTCAAATTAATATTAATATTAATATTAATATTAACATTAGCATTAAAATTAAAATTAAAGTTACCATTAATATTAACATTAAAATTAAAATTAACAATAATATTAACAATAATATTAATATTAATTTTAATGTTAATATTAATATTAACATTGACATTAATATTAACATTAACATTAACATTAAAATTAAAATCAATATTAAAATTAATTTAACATGAAGATTAAAATTAAATTAATATTAACATTAATATTAACATTAAAATTAACAATAATATTAACAATAATATTAATATTAATATTAATATTAATATTAACATAATTATGGGATCTTTTATTTCTATCTATTTAAATTCTTAGGTAAACATATTTGGTAAGTTCCTAGGCAAAGATATGGTAAGTTATTATGTATCAAATCTTTTATGGGATCTTTTATTTCTATCTATTTAAATTTTATTATCCAACTCAATATAATTTTATTGGTCCACATGGAAGACACCTGGAA
>JANAVB010016197.1:49070624-49120624 GCA_029216955.1 Iris pallida | reverse complement strand
GCCCCTGTTTAGAGAGCAATGTTTAACCTAAACATAAAACAACAATTCCACAATAACCTAAAAAATAGGCCATGTCGGTCGGTCACAATATATGGTCATGTTTTCACGATGCATGACGGAGCAGACAGACAAGAGACTAATAGCGGTGGGCCCCACAGTTCGGATGAGGAAGCCGAGCGGAACGAATCTCGGGCAGGAAGGGGCTTTCCGCGGGCAGCGCAAAACTGGCCCTATAAATTCAATATCCTCTCCCTGTGAAACCCAGTTTGCCTCTTTCAAAACTCTCTCTCTCTCTCTCTCCATTTCTTGTAAGTAACAGAAGTCCTTTTCTTCTATTTTTTTTTTTTTAAATTTTGTCACTTATTTCAATTATATAAAGGGAATTTATATTTCTTGAAATTCCGGTGATTATTGTTGTTTATTATTTGCTTACAGAAGAAAAATAGAATAAAAGAAGGGTAGGGAACTAAATGGCGTCCATCTATGTAAATACCGGCGGGGAAGTGGAGGAGGTGACTTCCCCGGGAAAGAGGAGGAACTCGAATTCTCCCACGTGCGTGAATAACCATCACAATAACCACGAGGTGGGGGTCAGCCCCAGGTGCGTCTGCGCCCCGCCGACTCACGCGGGCTCCTTCAAGTGCCGGCTCCATAGGTCCAACTCCGTCAACGGCGGCAACCAATCGCCTTCCTCCACGTCGCCCACCTCTTCCACCCTCGCTTAATTATATTATGATTATGAATATAAATACATTCTCAAATTTATAAATAAATAGTTTGGGAATTGGGATATGGAGTGGTGCGTGTTGTAAATAGGCTAATTAAGCACCGTATGTTGGTAAATTAAGCTGTCTCTTTAATTTACTTATGAGAAGCTTCGTTTTGGTTATTTTGGTTTCTAGTGAAATTTTTTGTTGTTATTGTGGTTGCTGCTATTTGGACAGCCATTGACATGATTGGCCCGAAGTCCACGTGCTAACCTTCCATTGACTCTCGGTCCAGATTTTAAGGGAGTAGATTTTAAGGGAGTAGGGTCAGATGTTCGCATGGAGGCCAATAGATCGCTGTCACGTAGGTGCACACGTAGGTGCAGTCATTAAATGAACAGTATAAAGACAGATCAAATATCATTTTCGTATTAGTTTAATGAGTAATTATTTTTTGGAAAGTTGGCTGGACTACTCTTCCCTTCTTCACATGCTTGAATAGTTGTTATGAAAAGTTGTAGTCTATAATTTATTTATTAATTTGTTTATTTAAGATTTGTCATTTTAAGGACTTCGTCATGAAAATTTTTTGGTTCAAAATTTTTAGGCTTAATTATAATTGAATGTATTCAATTAGACAAATTTATAACGAACTAAACTCTAATTTGCACTTTGATATCACGACTCGACTTTCCTTTTTCCTTTTGATAAATTGTTTTTGTGAGGATTAAGGATGGGGGTAGTCTCTTGAATTTTCTAATTATCTTTTTTATTTTTATTTTTTTTTATTTTGTACAAAAATAAAGGAAAGTAATTTTCCACTAAAAATTAGGGACAACTTTTTAAAAATAAATAGTCGCATGTTTTTGAACAGAGGATAACTTGTATAAACTTAAAAAATGGAGGAAATTGAAGTATCAAAACTTAATTGTTCGCATCTCAAAAACAAAACAAAAAAACTTAATTGTTCATGATATAAATTTGCAAATTAGCCTAAAACCTTATACACAACAACATACTTTCTACTTTTTTGAAATCGGTAAAAATTAGTCAAAAGACATTTTACTAAATCTCTCTCTTTTTTCTTTCCTGATTACCTCGTACGAATCTACTGAGAGTGTTAAGTTGAACCATATAATTTAGTTAAACATTGGAAACAAAAAAAAAAAAACAAAGAATTTTCTAAAATCACGAAAGGTCTCAACCATTGGACTTATTACTAGTGTAACCTTTGTTAACATTGGGAAATTGAAGATAGCAAATACACATTGGGAAATTGAAGATAGCAAATACACACAGAGCAAGTGCTAGAGATTGTGGTGCAAAAATAATTAAAATTCAAAAGTCGTAATTTAAGAACTATCCCAAATTTGAGCTTTTCTAGCCAAAGGTTGCATTGTGAAGATTCAAGCATTAGTTGTTATGGGAATTTTACATGCTGTTCTCAATTAGACAATTATTCTAACACCAAATGCATGAACCACTTGTCAATATGAGACGTCCAATTTTTATGTCCACTCAAAACATACTAAAATATCATTTCTGTACGAACCTTTGGATTCCACATTGGGATGCTTTTAAGTGTTATATCATTTCTGTACGCACCTTTTCACTCTTGGATTCCAAATTGGGATGCTTTTAAGTGTTATTCACAAACTAGTACTCTGAATCCAAATCAAGAAACGAGAAGAAGAAAAACCATGTTGGAGACATTATTCTCGTTATTATTATTGTAGGAATATTTTTTTTTAAAGAGACTGGCTGCAACCATATATATATATATATATATATATATATATATATAATTTTAAAGAGACTGGCTGCAACCATATATATATATATATATATATATATATATATATATTTTTTTTTTTTTTTTTTTTTTTTTTTTTTTTTTTTTTGCAACCATATATATATATATATATATATATATATATATATATATATATATATATAAAGGAAGTCAACAGTATGGTGCCGGAAGATAGCCCAAGGCAGCCTACATAGATGGCCAAAAGACCCAAAAGTATGGCGTCGGGAGATAGTCCAAGGCAGCCTACATAGATGGCCAAAAAGACCCAAAAGTATATGTATTAGAGAAACAGAAGCAGCAAAATGTCTAAATATTCCTATGCTCCACGGAGATTGCCCGCCCAATGTTGTCCGGTAATGCTAAGGTGTGGAAGAAAATCTGCTCTTCTTTGGAGGACTTTGCCAAAGAAGCGAGAGCTTGTGCCATGCAGTTAGTTAGCGCTTTTGTCAATTTTGGAAAATTGTGTGCTCAGTGTAAGTAAAGATTTGATCCTCCATGGAGCATTTGTAGTACCCGATATCATCTTCAGGATGATGGAGTTGTCAGACTCCAATATGCAAATTGGGGTACAAATTTTCAGGCTATGCAAAATAATATCAAGTTCTGGCAATTCGAGAGAGGCTATTTCTGAAGTATTTGTAAAGAGCCAACTCCACATTGCCATCCTCCCCCCTAATGATGCCGCAACCAGCCGTCTCGTCGTCGTCCCCTGTGATCCCGGCAATGTTTAGTTTGAGACCCTCTCTAGGAGGCTTCCATCTCGTCCTTCTTTCTGTGGTGTGAAGGTGGGCGTGTAAGCGACCCCCCTATCATCCTCGACATCAATCTTGTGCGCCATAAGAGTGTTTTGAAGATTGGACGTAACTTTGCATATAATGTCCTGCCTATTCACTTTGCCATTGCCAAATATAATGTCGTTTCTTTGTTTCCACAATCCCACAGACCAGTCCCAAATATAATGTTACGACTAATGCAAATGTCGGTAAGTCATACCTCTAAGAGAAGTTGGATTCTCCAGAATTTGAAAACTTTTGCCAGAGCCCAGAGACCCGACGCCGTCTCACTATGCACAAAAAGATGGTCGATCGTCTCCTCACTATGGCTGGTACAGCAGACGCATCGGGATGCTAGCTTGAAACCCATACAAATCAGTCTTGCATCCACGGGTACGGCGTTCAGGCTCAAACGCCAAAAAAATGCACCAATTTTCGGTGGGATAAATTTGTTCCAATAGAAACTGCTCCATCTGGATATATTGCAGTGTTCTATAGTGGTTCCAATAGGAGGATGTCGTAAATTCCCCGTGCTCCGTCAATGACCAGCAAAGCCGGTCGGGGCTGTCGTTCAGGAATAGATCACACTCAAAACTTGAAACTTGTTTCTTGTCACAGACAAAATGCACTGTTGTGAGCACTTCCAAATGTGAAGCAATAAATAATGCGAACAGTTTTTATACATTTCGTGTTCTACTTCTGCAGACAAACTATATATTCCCTCAGTGAATCGATCACAAGAGTTTTATAGACATTCTTAGTGGAAGAAAGGGAGAAAAAAAAAACCGAGAGTAACAACCCAACAATTCATGACATACGTCAGTACTATAGGAGCTAAATCATTCAATCACATAAATGAATAATTTGTAAGTGATAAATAACGACACCATCAGCAGGCTCCTGTTCTTACAGTGAGAATGGGTGCACCATAGAAAAGTGGAGAAAGTATAGCATGTATGGAGCGTTGCATTCACCCAATAGATAAACCTGACTTGTACAACAAGACGGTGTTGCACACATTAGAGTTTAATACAAATGTCTACTACAAAACGAACACTTGAACCTCTTTCAGATCATTCAACTACCATGCACTGTTGGAGACGAAAGCATCAACCATTTATGCATGTTGCAAATAAAGCATGAACATGACAAGTTGCAGCTTTGGAAAATTACTAGACTAGCAGGTAAATAATAAAAAAAACTAAACCCGAGACTGATAACTTGTGAAAAAGAGTAGAGATTTTAAAATTGAGAAGCTCTCAAGCTAACGAGTCTCATGACAATACAGGGTTCTACTTCTAAATAGGATGCAAGACTAGCACAAATAGACTATAAATGGCGCAGGATCTCAGTGCAAACATAACATTGCTTTTCCATATCATGGAAAGAGGAGGACGACAGTCAAAGTTAGGTAGAAATGCTTTGGCTATCAATCCTAAGAAGCTGGAGCCTCGGCAGCGGCTTCAAATGTCTCTCCTGGAACAAGATCTGGGACGATGTCATCGTCATCCTCCTCCTGGTTGACGGTAGCAGCAGCAGCAGCAGCAGCAGCAGCAGCAGCAGCATTGGGTACCTGCTTCTGGAATTGCTCAGCAAGTCGCCTCAGATTCTCCAAGTTATCTGGTCCTGAACTTAGAAACTACCAGTCAGTAACTAGGAACAGGCAAACCTTGCAAATGTCAGCCATACAAACTGACTCAACACCTCAATTTAGTAAGTCAAATAATGAAGCTCCTCAGAGCAGTAAAAAAAAAACCTCCCAAAGCAAATCTAAAGTTGATCAAAATAATTTGTTCATTGAAAAGCAAAACTAGAACTAAAAAATTCGAGCACAAAACCATGAGTGAGAAAAGTCTCCCACTGTTCTACTGTGGCACAATCCCAAAGGAGTCTTAGATCAGTTTAATACTAGTTTTGAACAATGTATAGAATTTGACATGAAGCTAATATTTATAAAAATAATGAGTTCAGGAAAAGCAAAATAAGAACAATAATAGGGAGCACACCATGAGAAAGAATTCTTCGGCAGTGATATTCTCTCAACCATCAAAAAAGAGAAGGGAGATGGACACTAGTACAAAAGAAGATCAAGTGTTTGTCCCAAGACTTATCTTCATTCTTGTGAAAGAAAGATGTTACATGTTGTTTGCATTAGTACATTACTTCCCCAGTACACAATGCAAGGGGGTGGTCTTAATGATGCTAGTTGGGGATCACTGTTCACTTGAGAGCAGGTGTTTTATTTGCATCTGTTGGGAAGAATTCATAACAAATACTACAAGGACATGCATACGGCCGCTTTATTCTGACAATTAATCTATTTATAGTCTTTTCTACTTTTGCTTCATTGATATCTTTTTGAATTTTTTTTTAACTTCACCTTATAAGCACCTGATCACCTAAATTGCAACTTCTGATGATCAGAATTGGAAACCCGCCACAATTGGGGTCTTGGATTATCAAATAATTATTCTGACAGGTGATTTTATTCTATTTTCAATTAACTGGTCTTTTATAAACCCAAAGTATGGGGATAAAGGCTTTGTTGTTCTCTTCTATTTTGAATTTTTTTGAACTTCATCCTCTAGTTATCAAATCACATGGATTGCCACTTTTGATGACCCGGATATAAAACCCACCACATTTGCGGTCATTGGATCAAGGACACAGTTTCCAGGACAAGATAACATAGTAGAAATAACTGTTTCCAGTGTGCATCAACTTCACACAAGGCTCATGATACCCATGATCCTCTCCAATACCTCAATTGAGGTAACGACCATGCCCTAAAATGGCAGCCAAACAAGAATATACCATTATTCAGAAGTTCATCTCGACTGATTCTCGAGGTGTCAATATCGGAGAGTTTGGTATAACGTGGATCATCCTGAAAGTGACTCATGTCGTCTTGATGAATATAACTATTCACTCTGGTTTGTTGCATTTAAAGACCCTGAGAATCTATTATTTGGCATTTTCTCGCTGTGGAGGATTGATGTAAGGCTTGCTTCACTAGTCAAGAATTATGAGAATGTTATGTGCATCTTCCTTCACGGCAGAGAGTAGTGGATGCAGCACATAGATGTGTGTTATTAGAATAGGACCATTATCTTTTAATGTTTGACACTGGTGGCTCCTAAAGATGTTGAAATTAGGAACGAGAAAGACAATAATCAGGAATATAGGATGATCTAAATTCACATAAAAAAATGTTTCCACCTACTGCTAGGTGATTCATCTTGTCTTGATGAATCTAACTATTCACTCTGGTTTGGTTGCATTTAAAGACCTTGAGAATCTATTATTTGGCATTTTCTCGATGTGGATTGATGTAAGGCTTGTAGCTTCACTAGTAAAGAACTGTGATAATGTTATCTGCATCTTTCTTCACGGCAGAGACTAGGGATGCAGCACATAGATGTGTGTTATTAGAACAGGATCATAATCTTTTAATGTTGGGCACTGGTGGCTCCTAAAGATGTTGAAATTAGGAACGAGAAAGACAATAATCAGGAATATAGGAAGATCTAAATTTACATAAAGAATGTTTCCACCTACTGCTAGGTGTTTGCTTCTAAAGTAAAAACTATAATCTGGAGTTGGAAATTTTATGGATGTTATCTGGAATCATGAAACAGGTAATAACATGATGGGTATCCACTATCCAGGTACCACAACAATAAAGCCTTTATCCCAAATTTTTGGGGCCAGCAATGGAACCTTTTTTTTCATTCAGCTCTGTTTATAATATTTACAAAAAACATATCCGTTGTTACAGTATAGATTCAAGTTCATCAAATGATGGGTATAATGGTGATGTTTCAAATTATTGCAAATGGTCCCCTCCTCGTATATTAAAGAACCCTATTCGAGAATATAATGGTTTCTTTTTATTTCTAAGATTTGAGCAAAGTATGAGAGTTTGTGAAAGTTTAGCTTCTAATGAGAGGATGTGTTTGGTGAACCAAATATATGTATCAAAACTTATTGATCATCAGGAGGTTAGTTATATTTTTGACTCAACAACTGAAGTCTGTATGCATTAGTCTTGAAATTATTAATTAATCTCATAGATTGATGTTGTTATAACTTGGTATCTTTTATGCATTTGTTATAATGTGAACAGGGGGGAAACTGTTATGGTACAAATTGCTACTCAACTTGAATGCAAATTAGGTAGGTCTCCTCTACATATTTGGGGACTACTCAGACCCAGGAAGTTAGACAGAAGGTTGGCCGCCTCTATTAATAAAGTAGATAGAGAGCTGGCAACATGACAAGGGTCAATAGTAATACTGTCTACGCGTCACTACTGTCTAATTCAATTAACAGATTATCTATATACATAGTTCCTTCTTCCAAGCTCCCAAACAGGTAAGACGAAGAATCAATAAGTTGAGAAGTTTCTGCTTTCAAATGTGGAATTATACTTCCGACTGGGAATGGAAAATGCAGCAACTATTGGCTGGCTGCATGATACGATGATTGAAATGTGTGCACATGAAGGAGACATTCCTAGGCACAACTTACAAAACACATACAAGTGATTGAAATGTGTGGTCTGGTCTATTTGTTCTAGTTGCAGAGGTGAAAAGCACATCTAGGCACTAAGGTACTCTACTAGAGCCTAGGCACATAGCGCAAAAGCGAGGCCTGCATCTGGGGGAAAAAACACAAAATATATAAAAACATTTTAAGCATTTAGCATATTTTCCCCCAACATTTTAGAAAAGGTAGATAGGGAAAGAGGAAAGTTGTCCCTTTAAGTTGACGCAATCCTCGAGGTTGGTGGTGGGTGGTTGGTGATGGAGTCAAGCCTGGAAGAGGAAGAGGGTGATGGGGGAGTAATAGGAAGATGTTGGTGGCAGACGACAGGGAGTCGACGCAGTTATGAAGGTTGGCAGGTGGGGGTGGTTGGCAGTCTTGGGAAAGGCGACCAATTTTGGAGAGAGAATTGTCTTGAATTTGGGGATTAGGTTAAGATTAATATTTTATGCGTGAGAAAGAAAATTCGATTTTGTAACCCCCTCAGTTATGTTACTATGTAAACATGTCACGTATTGGGTGTTGGGTCCTTAGGCTTTTCTTCAATACAAAAGAAAAGAACTAAATAAGCAGAGTAGGCACGTGTCTAAGCAATGCTTTTGATGTCTAGGTGCACTTCATATGAAGCGAAACGCCTAGGTGCTTTTGACAACTTTGATCGACTGACTTCTGTTTTGCAATTATCCGCCTTAATTTTAGCATGCGGTATATTATTATCCCTGACCACTCTTTATGCAGCTATGTAAATTATATGGCTTAATATGCTATGAAGACGATGGCTAGGGACTAGACTCCCTATTGTTATGACAAAAATAAGTAAAATTGAGATTAGTTAAATCAGTACCACAAGGATAATCAATTTAGCAATTTTTGTGTTTCTTATCTTACTATCATACTAAGTAACCAACTGTACCACACACATAACATACCATGCATGTAAAGGAGTTGGCCAAAAAGATTAACATAGAAAGTTGACATATAGACTCATCTCCTATACAATATGTAATGCAGTATTACCATTATGTTCGCATCTCTCCAAAGTGGTGCGAGAAGATGTGAGAAAACAGGTAGCTTAAAGCATATAAAGAATAGGATTACTTTGTATTATATTGGAGTTTGGGTCTCGAAATTGTCCAATGTTAGGGTTTGGGTCTCGAAATCACTGCTCATTAGCCTACGTGAACAATGACTTTGAGACACAAACCCTAACGTTGGACAATTTCGAGACCCAAACCCTAAAATCCACTAAATATCCACTATTATGTGAGACCATAATACTAAATATCCCTAAAGAAAGAAGCATAATTTACTCCAAAGAGAAAAACACATATCATACTGGTAATATTACATTGACAAGTAACGAATTACCATAAATAACTAGAACAAAATAACATACCCAATTGGTTGATGATACCAGGTAGTACATCTTGAAGTCCTGTCGAAACACATAGAATGTGAGTCATACGTATTTAAGAATATGACGAACAAATACAAAAATGCATATAGGTATGTTCTCGTCTGATCAGTGCTTTCCACAGCAGTATGATTCTTTATTATTTGGTGACTAGTTAAACTAGAATCTCAATTTTATATATCAATAAGAAGGCATGATTTTTTTTCTCCATTGTTGTCATTTAGGCTATGTATTCAATCAAGAACGGCGAGTAGTACTTTTTGTTTGTGGAGCGCCGCTAACTACCCATGTATTGGCCGCAATCGAAGCTTGCACTGAAGAATTGAAACAAAAAATGATTAGTAAACAAAAAAAGAAAAACTGAAGGTCACATTTTCTAAGCAAGCAAATAACGTATTCTCCTTCATTTGTACCTTTAGGATTGACAAACTGTATAACCAGGTCATCCTTGAAAATGTTCACTTCTTCAATGGCCGGGATACCGTTGACCCCGATTCTCTTCAAGGTGCTCTGAAGCCTTTTATCGTCGGTCGTTGCGGTCTTGTGGACCGCCTTCTTCTTTCTGGCGAAAGACGCGAAACAAATTTTTTATATAAATAAATAACTACAATATTAAGAAAGACTAGTGGCAACCCGATCAAAAAGACACTAAAAACCATCCTTAGGCGAACTGCGGCGTACTGGCTAAGCCTACCCATCGTAGTGTGAACCAAGGAAAGTATCCGAAAACCGAGCTTACTAACTATGATGCTCTAGACATTGGAATGCTAAAACTTCAAAATTTACAAGTGATAAATTTATGTTGTTATTAGTAATAATTGCATACTTGACGGAACCCTAAAAAAAGGGGGAGAGTTCACCTGCGCACGCTGCCCTTTCCGCCGGTGCGGACTGCTGTAGCCATCTTCATAAGCTTCTCCCTGTCCATCTGCACACACAGGCCAGGCCAATTTACAATGAGAACTTGTCATAATAATTACTATTAATGGAGGTGCCAATAACAAACAATTTGGGTTCAAAATTTTTTCTTCTCCCTTCTTTTTTTTTTCTTTTCATCAAAGCGTCTAAGCAATCAATCATTTGTTTTTACAGTCAATTATGTAAATTAAAGAATAAGAGAAACAGAAATTGAGCGTTACTGTCTTGGCTGTGGAGTGCCGCCGCTATCTGCAAGAGGTCAGGAAAGGAGATGGGGACAACGAAGGAAGGAGAGAAACCCTAGCCGAAGCGCGTCCCATCTTATATTCTGGTTTTATAGACTGAGAATCTGGGTCGGGCCGGGCAATGGTTAGTGGGCTGGACTGGAGGACTGTGATATAAATCAAATTATATGGACCTTACATATATGAGTACTCAACTTTTGCACTTGTGTCTGAGCTCTCCAGCCTAGTGGTATTAGAGCGGACATCCGGAGGGGCCGGCAAGTAGGACTGTGCATAATTAAGTCAAACCGACCAAACCGAACCGAGCCAAACCGAACCGATTGGTTTTAAACCGAACCGATGGTTCAGTTGGTTTGGTTCGACTTCAAATTTTTTTTAAACCGGCCAGTTCGGTTCGGTCACGGTTTAGTTATGCCAAAAACCGTCTAAACCGAACCGAACCAAATCCTTGTTAAATAATTAGGTTTTAAAAAAATTGAATTGAAGTTGCTGAATTGAAGTCCAATTTTTTTGAAGTGCAAGTTGACTGAGGTTTGTATTTACTATTGAAGTGCAAGTTGAATTGAAGCTGCTGAATTGAATTGAAGTGCAAGTTAAAAGAAATTGAATTGAAATGCAAGTTAAAAAAATTGAATTGAAGTGCAAGTTGAATTGAAGCTGCTCAATTATATTTACTATTGCAAAGTGCAAGTTGACTGAGGTTTCACAAAAAAAAGCATACAGTCCATATTTTTATGTGATCAAAACCGACAAAGTTGAACCGATCCAAACCGAACCAAGTCGGTCGATTTCAAAACCGAACCGACCATTTGATTGGTTTGGTTCGGTTTTGCTTATTTTCAAACCGATTAACATCGGTTCGACTTCGGTTAGGACCAAATAGGTCGACCACCGACCGATGCACACCCCTACCGGCAAGGTTCGAGCCTCCCAATTGTGTGTGTGTATGATTTCAAAAAAAAAAAAAAAGAAAGAAAACTTTTGCACTTGTATGTTTGGTTATGCGAAAGTAATCCGAAGTGGAAAATCGTGAAATCTAAATTTTGCATACACATTACAGCACATCATGTGTTCACATATATTTGTGCTTCTCCGTTTGGATGCTTTGAAGAAGTGGAGATTGGAAGTAGCAATTCATGAATCCGTTCTTTGAATGTTTTTGAAGAAGTAAATTTTGGAAGTGATAATTCATTATTTCTTAATTACATAGTAATAGTAATAATAAAAATATAATTATTATGACTATTAGTTCATATCATTTAATATTATTAAACACTTTTTCTCTCTCCCATGTATCTCTGTTCCTAAGTAACATCTAATAAATTATATGGGATAGAGCAAAAAAAAAGGTCCAGTCATTATTTTTTCCATCACCTTCCAATGGATTCATTCTCCCTAGTCTCTCCTCTATTTTCAAGATGTGATATTCCCTCTAAATCCACCACACACAAATGTTCACTTTCCAAGCAGCAGCATCTCCACGTGAAGAAGAAGAAGAGGTCGGAGAAGAACGCTCGACGCCACCGCCCCCTCGACATCACCCACTCAAAGTCGTTTTCCCGCTCGACGCTAGTAGCAACGGCAACGATGACCGTAACAAAGAGCGAGATCCATCCATCGCTTACTCCCTTGGCCCTAAGATCTCCGACTGGTACTTCCGACTCTCCTTCCACCCCGACTGGCCTTCTTTCCTTATGCTGACCAAACCTCCAAGTCGATACCGCCAATATTTTCTTGGCATTGTTATCATTTTATCCTTTCATTAGTATTGTCATCTTTTGTTAATATTTTAGATATTCATTTTGTCACTATATTAGTACTATAGTTCTTTCCTTTTCATATCCTAGTCATACTATATGTCAAAGCCCAGACCTAAGCCTGCTAGACTTATATATGTATTTGGAGGTGACATCGGCCCAAACTTGAATACCCTAATATGTCAATTAGGCATAATCTTATTAATATAACAAAAGAAATTCATGGAACATTTTACATCTATACTACCAACTCTTTAAACCTATCCATTTGAGGTCTATATATACTCCCCTCTACATCTTCATAAGGTATACATTTTTTATATACTATGACCTTCGCCTTCAATCTAACTTGAGCATCGGAGCGACACCGAAGGATTACCCGTCCCCTCTCATGAGTGTTCGTCTGTAACACCCAGTTTTCCAGATGAGGGTAATTTTGAAATTTTGTAATTATAATTATTATTTATTGATTATTATTTCATATTATGATTTTTGGTGATTTTTAATCATTTTTAAACTATTTAAAATTATGACTTGTGATTTTGACATTTTACTATTGTTTGGTTTTAATTTCGAGGAATTTGTCACCCCCAGTTTTCAGGAACAGGGATATTTTTGTCATTTTGTATTTTTGAAATTTATTTTATTATTTATGATATTGTTTTGGGATTATTTGAGTCGGGTTCGAATTTCAGCTCAATTCGACTTGAAACGGGGACCCGGGGGTAGTGTTGACTTTAGTGGATCCACACATTAGTTAGCCATGGCCCACATGATAGAAATATTTTAGTTAGAGGTTAGACTAATTATTATGGATAAGGTTAGTGTGATTAGAGACTTTAGAATGACTAATTTAGCCCCAACCAATTAGCCCTTTCCTAATACTAATAGAGTAGGTTAGTGGGGGCATTTTGGACCTTACCATAATAGGACAAATAGCCCCATATGGCCAGCCACTTTGGGAGAGGACAGGCTCAAGTTCATTTCATTATTCTCATCCACACTCTCTCTCTTGTTCTTTCCCAAATTTTTAGAGAGCAATCCCTAGCAATTTCTCCACCAAATCCTTCCATTTCGCCACCAAATCTTCTTCTTTCCTTCTCCATTCTAGCCAAGGAGGAAGCTACCCAAGTTTGGAAGGATTCGGAGCTCGTTCGTGTCCTTTTGGAATCTCTACGTGTCGGTGTCGCTCAGGGAAGGCTTTTCTTCGATTCGATCTACCGGGAGGTATAAATCCCTTCTCTTTTTCATTTACTCATGCATATAGGTCTATTTTGAACCCATAGGAATGACCCCCATGGTTGTATCTCCATTTCGTGTCCATTTGGAGGTCATAGGAGCGTCCTTTGTGTTGTGATTGTGTCCTAGTGGAAAAAAAAACTCCTATTTTGGACACTTGTGTGCATATAATATATATATATATATATATATATATATATATATATATATATATATATATATATATATATATTTATTTATTTGTGTGTGTGGTTAGATGGTTAGAGAGTGGATTGATCTTAGTTAGGATGGTTAGAATGAGTTTCATTTGGATACCTATGTTTGTATCCAAGTATCTTGGCCTATGTGTTCTTTTGTCAAATCCGTCATAATTTTTATCCACGTTTTTATTAACTAAAGCAACTTAGAAATGTCATAACTTTTAGCTTAGAACTCCGATTTATCTTCCGTTTTTTTAAAAGAACCGTATCGAAGTTAGCTTTCCAAATATATATTTTAACAAGCCAAATTCTTTCTGTAACTTTCTGTAGAATTATTTGAGTGTCAGCTGTACGAAAGATGAACGTGTTTCGGTATTTTCGCGATTCCGGGAGCTTCCAGACACGAAAATGCGATCCGTTTAAAGTTTCGGAAAGCTAACACGAAGAGATACAACATACTTTAATCCTAGAATTTAATAAATGTCCAATTGGTACAGTATTAATTTTAAGTAGAAGAGTGACTATACGATATATGCATTTTGTGTAACCTATGAGCCTATGTAGTATGGATATTAAATGAATATAGAGTATGTAATGCATGATATATTAGATGAATAAAATGATATATATATGATATATATTCTCTTTACATTAATTTATATATATGGTTGAATGCAAGCATGTAGGAATGTTATTAATATAATGCATATAAGCAATGCATGAATGAATGCATAGATGCTATGTATGTCTCCTAGTATGTATGCTTATATATTAGCCTATGTGATATATTAAATAGGGATAATGTAGAGAGATGTTATATATATATGTGTATATATATATGAGAGTGGCTAGGCCTTGGGCCATAGACTAGTGCCCATGGCCACACATGTAAAGTGAGGGGTTTGCCTTGCATAGGTAAGGGATATGATGAGTTTGGTTTTATTGAGTATTGGGTATCCCCTTTTGAGAAACTCTAGGTAAGTAAATAAGAGTTGACAGATTGGTATAGACTTGATACCATAATACCCTATCCAAACATTATAACCTAGAAAACATGAGGTAATAGTCCCAAAGTTGACCTAGTTTGACTTGGGTTGACCCAGAGTTGACCAAGTATGACTTAGACCTAGTTTGACCTAGACAGTTGACCAGGTTTGACTTAGAGTTGACTTTGACCTAGTTCGACCTAGAAATCATGTAGATTGTATTGTATGTACTTATTTACCATTCTGGACATGTTATAACCTGTACTACTCTATTTAGGACATTGTGACTCCGGTGCAGACATCTGATATTTCATTACTCTTTTCAGAGTAACATGCGAGTACATTCTCTGATAGTTCTTTCATTTACTTGTCAATTATTATACTTCAGTTCTAGTTAGTTTTATGTGATTCTTACAACACGTATGGATATTTCTGGATTCATGTATGCGACACACATACCATTTTGTCTGGCCTCTATTCCTGGAATCACTACTGGCATCACCTTCTGGAACCACTACTGGCATCACCCTCTGGAATCACTACTGGAACCACCTACTGGAATCACTATGGAATCTTTTGCTGGTATCATTATGTTTGGCTGGACTCATCTCGATTCTCGTGTCGTTTTCTGGATTCACTTGTACTTGTGGGCAGGGAAATATTGGAGTAGACATGTGAACATTCCCAAATACTGGAACCACTCTCTTGGAATTATTCTGGAACGATAGCCATCCCACACTTGGCTGAGTGTGCGGTGTGCCGTATTATCTACAGCCGTTTACATGTCGATCTCGGTATTTTAAAACACACTGTTAGAGTATAGGCTGGAATTACCCTGGAACCTTTGATCACCGACTGGACTCACCTCATACTGGACTCATCTTGTACTGGAATCACCTGGTATCAAATTCATGTTGTCTGGATTTACTTGAGTTTTGCACTTATTACATTTACATTCTGGACTTATATCATGTTGCTCTAGTTCAGCTAGTTTCTATTTACAGTCTTTATTGCTATGGTTCTTCTTTTGTTTTACTTACCTTACTTCCCTTGTATCTTAACTGTTTCTCTATACCATCACCTGTATACAAACTACCATATTCATCAATAAAACTGTCTATAACTGCTTTATAGTTCTCTGTCATTTACTTGGAATTTCTTGATGATTTGTACTCGTTCCTGTTCTGACTGGACCTGTTGAAAATATTACAGATGACTGCCCTGAGGACGTTTGCCCTACTTGCCTTGGAGCAGGAGATGGCTTAGCTACCTATGGCCCCGACACTCAGGAGTGATCGGGAGACTAGCTAGTAGACTTGGTTTAGTTTTCATGTTTTAGAATTTGAATTGTAATAACTTGAGATACGAGTTTATTTTTGAGTTTGTTTGAGATATTATTATTTAGTAGTTTATAAATGTTGTTGTTAGTCTTTAGTTATAAACTTCTGAGTTATCTTATCGTTCTTAGACTGTGATTGAGATTCATTATATCTATACTTGTCTTCCGTTCGGAGTTGAGATTTGACAAGTACATTATATAATTGCGTGAGTTGTTGATTAGATAGTAACCTAGGACAGCGTTCTACCGCCGACACTGCGGCGTAGGCTGAACGTACCCACTTCTCGTGCCCTTACTCTAGGGTGCGGGTCGTGACACATTTTTTAGTGGTGGCCCATGCAGGTCGAGTTTATGTAGTGGTATTCGAACTAGAGTATCACTACAGCCTGCAGTAGGATTAGGATATTTTTGGAGGTACTCAATCACATTAGGAAAAACTCTTAATCCGATTCCTTTTGTCTAAAATTGTTGCTTATTGACTTCCCTTGAATATAAACTGTTCTCCTTTGAATTTTCGCTTTATTCTCAGAAATTGCTTCTTGTTTTGATCTGTCTTCATGATAGTTATGAAGACACGATCTCATCGCTTCGGTTCGAGTGATACTATCGAGAGGCTGGCCACCTCTCGTCCTGTTCATCAGGGCGTCGAGACCGCAGCTTCTGTTGTGCCGACTCAGGTTGGCATTTTTGCTACATTGGAGGTGCACCTCCGTCTGTACAGAGACTTTTCCCTTCGTTTCCGGTTTCTCTCAGCAGCAGCGATTCATGCAGCATCAGCAGCAGAGATTTGTACAGTATCAGCATCAGGCTGGAGGAAACCAGCAGGGCGAGCTATCATCAGGATAGTCGAGGATGCACAGACCATTGGAGATCTTGCTACAAGTTCCGTTCTTCTCAATTCCATTCCCGCAATTGTCTTTTATAATTACCTTGAAATCCGATTCCATCTGTTCCTTGTTGATTGATTAATTTTGTCATGTTACTCTTTTGTTGTGTTTGTTTTTCTTCTAAGAAAATCATATGGGCTAGGTCGCCTAAATCATGGGATCTAGAATCTTCGATAGTCGTGTTAGTTGGCATAGTGAGGACATGTAGTCAGATTTTGGATGTATTCTCGGGTATAGGAATTTAAGGTTTTCGCCGTCGCATGCGGCAGTGCAAAAATTTTAAATACCATGAACCTAGAGGTACGTACCTTAGTCAAGGACTTTGTGATTATCGTAGCCTTGCTCACTAGCATGATGAAGACTCTGGACAACATGATTTTGGACAGACGTATATGATTAACAGATTGTATCTTGAGAAGGTTTAAACATCATACCCTTTTGATTGTTATAAATGACTTAGGAGTAGGGATATTTAGTTTTGTAGAGCTTATTCATAGATAGTTCCTTCATCGTATAATGGTATGATAACTTGTAGAGTGTCTGTACCCTAGAGGTGATAGTTAGCATTGGTGTTAGAATAGTAACCCATTGCAGATAATTCTCCTGTTATCTATAATACCAACCAGTTACCCATAGGATGTTAGTATGCCTTATAGCCTTGATGATTATTACTACTTTTCCTTACCTTTTCCAGTGAGGCACCCATGACCAGAGCCTGCCTTTGAGTATAGTTGTAGTTTCACCTAAGACCGAGAGGTCTATTTGCATAGATAGATTGCAGATGATATTGGCATATGGGATATAGGTTAGTTGGTATCTATAGGCCATTGTTGTATAGGGTTATAAACATGTTGTTTAGCTTATACTTGGTTCAGTTTTCCATTTTAGTTAAGTTCTCTTCGTGTTGAGTTCCTTTGTGTTGATCACCTTTATAGGCAGTGTGCAGACCCTTCACTAGATACCATGTCCCCTTGATTCAGACCATTCATCCTTAGCCTAGTTCTAAGCATTATTTCAGACCCTTATAAGTTTAGTCTGCCTTAACCCTTGGTTGATCAGTCATGTATATATATAGATGATATACTTAGGATATATGTGATGGATTGTTGTTCTTGAGCATATATATATATATATATATATATATATATATATATATATATATATATATATATATGTGTGTGTGTGGTATTTGGTATTCATGTGCTTAGCTTGTAGGTATTTAGTTATAGGTGACTTGACAGGATTGGGAAGTTAAGAGCTAGTCTATTATAGAGTTTCTCTTTTGCTAAATTATAGTTGCCAACACCTAGATAGCTAGCATAGGTAAAACCCTAAGAATTTGACCAGTTGATGACCAAGTACTTGGATGTTGAGAAATTGACCCTTGACTATGTTTGACATAGAAGGGGGTGCGATCATCTTAATTTCGAGGACGAAATTTTTATAAGGTGGGTAGGATTGTAACACCCAGTTTTCCAGATGAGGGTAATTTTGAAATTTTGTAATTATAATTATTATTTATTGATTATTATTTCATATTATAATTTTTGGTAATTTTTAATCATTTTTAAACTATTTAAAATTATGACTTGTGATTTTGACATTTTACTATTGTTTGGTTTTAATTTCGAGGAATTTGTCACCCCCAGTTTTTAGGAACAGGGGTATTTTTGTTATTTTGTATTTTTGAAATATTTTTGAAATTTATTTTATTATTTATGATATTGTTTTGGGATTATTTGAGTCGGGTTCGAATTTCAGCTCAATCCGACTTGAAACGGGGACCCGGGGGTAGTGTTGACTTTAGTGGATCCACACATTAGTTAGCCATGGCCCACATGATAGAAATATTTTCGTTAGAGGTTAGACTAATTATTATGGATAAGGTTAGTGTGATTAGAGACTTTAGAATGACTAATTTAGCCCCAACCAATTAGCCCTTTCCTAATACTAATAGAATAGGTTAGTGGGGGCATTTTGGACCTTACCATAATAGGACAAATAGCCCCATATGGCCAACCACTTTGGGAGAGGATAGGCTCAAGTTCATTTCATTATTCTCATCCACACTCTCTCTCTTGTTCTTCCCCAAATTTCTAGAGAGCAATCCCTAGCAATTTCTCCACCAAATCCTTCCATTTCGCCACCAAATCTTCTTCTTTCCTTCTCCATTCTAGCCAAGGAGGAAGCTACCCAAGTTTGGGAGGATTCAGAGCTTGTTCGTGTCCTTTTGGAATCTCTATGTGTCGGTGTCGCTCCGAGAAGGCTTTTCTTCGATTCGATCTACCGGGAGGTATAAATCTCTTCTCTTTTCATTTTCTCATGCATATAGGTCTATTTTGAACCCATAGGAATGACCCCCATGGTTGTATCTCCATTTCGTGTCCATTTTGTGTCCATTTGGAGGTCATAGGAGCGTCCTTTGTGTTGTGATTGTGTCCTAGTGGAAAAAAACCCCCTATTTTGGACACTTGTGTGCATATATATATATATATATATATATATATTTGTGTGTGTGGTTAGATGGTTAGAGAGTGGATATTGATCTTAGTTAGGATGGTTAGAATGAGTTTCATTTGTATACCTATGTTTGTATCCAAGTATCTTGGCCTATATGTGTTCTTTTGTCAAATCCGTCATAATTTTTATCCACATTTTTATTAACCAAAGCAACTTAGAAATGTCATAACTTTTAGCTTAGAACTCCGATTTATCTCCCGTTTATTTTAAAAGAACCGTATCGAAGTTAGCTTTCCAAATATATATTTTAACAAGCCAAATTCTTTCTGTAACTTTCTTTAGAATTATTTGAGTGTCAGCTGTAGGAAAGATGAACGTGTTTCGGTATTTTCGCGATTCCGGGAGCTTCCGGACACGAAAATGCGATCCGTTTAAAGTTTCGAAACTAACACGAAGAGCTACAACATACTTTAATCCTAGAATTTAATAAATGACCAATTGGTACAATATTGGTTTTAAGTAGAAGAGTGACTATACGATATATGTATTGTGTAACCTATGAGCCTATGTAGTATGGATATTAAATGAATATAGAGTATGTAATGCATGATATATTAGATGAATAAAATGATATATATATGATATATATTCTCTTTACATTAATTTATATATATGGTTGAATGCAAGCATGTAGGAATGCTATTAATATAATGCATATAAGCAATGCATGAATGAATGCATAGATGCTATGTATGTCTCCTAGTATGTATGCTTCTATATTAGACTATGTGATATATTAAATAGGGATAATGTAGAAAGATGTTATATATACATGTGTATATATATATATATGAGAGTGGCTAGGCCTTGGGCCATAGACTAGTGCCCATGGCCACACATGTAAAGTGAGGGGTTTGCCTTGCATAGGTAAGGGATATGATGAGTTTGGTTTTATTGAGTATTGGGTATCCCCTTTTGAGAAACTCTAGGTAAGTAAATAAGAGTTGACAGATTGGGGTATAGCCTTGATACCATAATACCTTATCCAAACATTATAACCTAGAAAACATGAGGTAATAGTCCCAAAGTTGACCTAGTTTGACTTGGGTTGACCCAGAGTTGACCAAGTATGACTTAGACCTAGTTTGACCTAGACAGTTGACCAGGTTTGACTTAGAGTTGACTTTGACCTAGTTCAACCTAGAAATCATGTAGATTGTATTGTATGTACTTATTTACCATTCTGGACATGTTATAACCTGTACTACTCTATTTAGAACATTGTGACTCCGGTGCAGACATCTGATATTTTATTACTCTTTTCAGAGTAACAGGCGAGTACATTCTCTGATAGTTCTTTTATTTACTTGTCAATTACTGTACTTCAGTTCTAGTTAGTTTTATGTGATTCTTACAACACGTATAGATATTTCTGGATTCATGTATGCGACACACATACCATTTTGTCTGGCCTCTATTTCTGGAATCACTACTGGCATCACCTTCTGGAACCACTACTGGCATCACCCTCTGGAATCACTACTGGAACCACCTACTGGAATCACTCTGGAATCTTTTGATGGTATCATTATGTTTGGCTAGACTCATCTCGATTCTCGTGTCGTTTTCTGGATTCACTTGTACTTGTGGGCGGGGAAATATTGGAGTAGACATGTGAACATTCCCAAATACTGGAACCACTCCCTTGGAATTATTCTGGAACGATAGCCATCCCACACTTGGCCGAGTGTGCGGTGTGCCGTATTACCTACAGCCGTTTACATGTCGATCTCGATATTTTAAAACACACTGTTAGAGTATAGGCTGGAATCACCCTGGAACCTTTGATCACCGACTGGACTCACCTCATACTGGACTCATCTTGTACTGGAATCACCTGGTATCAGATTCATGTTGTCTGGATTTACTTGAGTTTTGCACTTGTTACATTTACATTCTGGACTTATATCATGTTGCTCTAGTTCAGCTAGTTTCTATTTACAGTCTTTATTGCTATGGTTCTTCTCTTGTTTTACTTACCTTACTTCCCTTGTATCTTAACTGTTTCTCTATACCATCACCTGTATACAAACTATCATATTCATCAATAAAACTGTCTATAACTGCTTTATAGTTCTCTGTCATTTACTTGGAACTTTTTGATGATTTGTACTCGTTTTTGTCCTGACTGGACCTGTTGAAAATATTACAGATGACTGCCCTGAGGACGTTTGCCCTACTTGCCTTGGAGCAGGAGATGGCTGAGCTACCTATGGCCCCGACACTCAGGAGTGATCGGGAGACTAGCTAGTAGACTTGGTTTAGTTTTCATATTTTAGAATTTGAATTGTAATAACTTGAGATACGAGTTTGTTTTTGAGTTTGTTTGAGATATTATTATTTAGTAGTTTATAAATGTTGTTGTTAGTCTTAAGTTATAAACTTCTGAGTTATCTTATCGTTCTTAGACTGTGATTGAGATTCATTATATCTTTACTTGTCCTCCGTTCGGAGTTGAGATTTGACAAGTACATTATATAATTGCGTGAGTTGTTGATTAGATAGTAACCTAGGACAGCGTTCTACCGCCGACACTGCGGCGTAGGCTGGACGTACCCACTTCTCGTGCCCTTACTCTAGGGTGCGGGTCGTGACATCGTCTATGCAAATGAAGGAGAATAAGTAACCAGAGAAGGAGGAATTTATTGATCCAGCCCAAGAAGAAGATTTAAGATTTCTGGTGGTGGAAGAGCATCATCACATGGGAATTTTTTTTCTCTTTTTCTCTTTTTAGCATTTGTATATATTTTTAGTTATACTTTTCTTATTAAGGGAGAAGATTAGAGAAGTAATAGGAAACGAGGTGTGTCATAAATAATAGTGAAAATGGCTGGTAAAAGGGACCCGGGTGGATAATATTGACAAGGGGAAGCAACCCTCTTGAATATCGAGGAATAGTTTGCCATTGTGTTACTTAATAAGGAGACCAAAAGTCATTGAATCGGCGAGTGACCACAACATCCATGGTGACAAAACTTACCTTAAGATAATGAAGTTCCAATTAACACAATGATAAATGGGCTTAACTTTTATTTTCACTTGTACTATTTAAGAAAGGACATGAAAGATGACGATACGGGACCACATGTAGCTCTTAGTGGTGGTGAATTGGTCTTGACAGTGATAAAGCAATTTTGATGAGTGCGGACATATTATAGACTCGATTAAAGTTCAAAGTTTGATGATTAGGATGCGACACATCAAATTTTGAAGTACTAAAAGGGATTCACTTGCAAAATTTAGTTAGTCATTTCTACAGTGGACTTTTGAGAAAGGGTCTTTACATAATGAAGAATATTTTAAGTGTTTGATTTGTGCCAAATTAGTCATACCCCAGTCCCAAAATATGCAGGACCAGACCACGTGGTAATGGCCAGCTATGCATTCAAGCGGACTCCAGTCCGACTCGAATACGTATAAGCTGTCAAGTATCTAGGTATCCATATTATACATCCATAATTCTACTAAACTACTAAGAAAACTAGATATGTAATACTACAGAAAGATGATAAGAAGGCATCAACAGACGATACCTGAAAGAGTAATCTGAAGAAGCAAAACCTCAATGTCCTATGTCAGATCTCAGCATATACCTGGAAGAAACCCAAGTCCTTAGTGGGACGTAGCAAGATACATAATATACATACCGAAATGAAGTACAATAAATAACATGTGAAAGTGAGTGAACATATGATCCAGGAACAAGTAACAGGAAAATAGTGTAATGCCTATAGTTCATATTATGTATTTTGGAATACGTGTACGTATTTTCTTGTATTACATGATTCCTTGCTTGGCTTATCTTGGCATTTCATGGTTTGGTTTATGTTGGGTTGGTTCGGCTAGGCTTGGGTTGCCTTGGTTCATCATGAACCAAGGAGGAGAATCCCTACCTACCACCACCATCATCCTTTATTAACCCATTCCCTCATTCTCTCTCTTCATTTACTTCTTCTTCTCCACCATTACTTCTTCAACCACCAGGAGGGAGAGAGAGAGAGAGAGAGAGAGAGAGAGAGAGAGAGAGAGAGAGAGCTTAGGCAAGTGTAGCTTGCTTCATGGAGGAACTTCGTTTTTATTGTTCCATTCTCTTCCTCTCGAGATTCTAACATACTTTAGTACTTAGCATTTCTAATTTCCATGACTCAATTTGTGTAGATCTAAGTCTATAGTATTTTTGAATTTCTTGGATTTTGATCTACTTAACATTGTTATTTCCAAGTTTTGATGGTTCCATATTGTAGAGAATTTTGTTCTACCCCATTTTGACCTATGGAAGTCCTGATTTTGACTTTAAATGAAGGATTAATGGAGCTTTGAAGCCATGGTTTCCATGGTTCTTCTTCTCAGATCTTTGGAGAAGAAGAACAGCTTTTGCGGCAACTCATGCGGCCAGCTTTATGCGGTAACTCATGCGGCCAGCTTATGCGGCAACTCATGCAGCCAGTCTTTTGCGGCAACTCATGCGGCCAGCTTTATGCGGCAACTCATGCGACCAGCTTTTTACGGTAACTCATGCGGCCAGCTTTTGCGGCAACTCATGCAGCCAGCTTTATGCGGCAACTCATGCGGCCAGCTTTATACGGCAACTCATGCGGCAACTCATGCGGCCAGTCTTTTGCGGCAACTCATGCGGCCAGTCTTTATGCGGCAACTCATGCGGCCAGCTTTTGCGGCAACTCATGCGGCCAGCTTTATGCGGCAACTCATGCGGCCAGCTTTTGCGACAACTCATGCGGCGAGCTTTTGCGGCAACCCTATGCGGCCAACTTTTGCGGTAACCCCATGTGGCCAGTCTTTTGCGGCAACCCTCATGGCAGGATTATATTTTGGAACACGACATGATAGTGGCCCGTCGTGGCGCACTCTTGATAGGTAACCTACATGATAACCTTGACATGTTGTTATGACAGTTAGCCTGACATGACAAGTATGTATGACCTGGACACCGTGGGCGATTGCGTTTGTACAAATAAACTAGTACTGTCTTGCATCATGTCTAGGATAGAAATTCCTGAGTACCACGGTCAGGGATACCTACAGTAATTGACTAAGGCTAATAAACTAGAATAATTCAGTAGACATGAAGAGATTCCCAGCTACAGGCAATTCCGTTATCTGGGCGCATTAAGTGGACTTGTAGCCTACCGACGAGTAGGGCACATTTCCAGCACATAGTCACGTGTTGCATTCTTCATAAACGGACATTCGACCCTGTTTGCCATTAAAATTCTTTGATTGCAAATTTCAATACAAACAGAACAGTGTTACAATATAGGACTTAGATGTAGTCCTAGGAGTACACTTTTGTTTATCTGGGTCCCTTGTACCGATGGAGTGAGTGGTAATGCGTTGACTCCGTCGACGAACTGACGACGGTTATCGGTTCTCTGAAGGTTTGGATTGCTCTGGGTGCTGGAGCTTGCTGAGAGAAGGAAGACGTTGAGTGTCTGTATCTGTCTCTCTGGTGATATGTTTGTTCGTTGGATATTTTGTGCCTTTTCTGTGTATGTCTGAGAAGAAAATAATCCCTCTATTTATAGTTTTGCAGGCTGGCTGCTCATGCACGCATGTAGGACGCGCCGGTGTGTGGGGACGCCACGTGGTGATTGCTGATGGAGGCGCATGGACGATGCGCCCTGATCGAGGGGTTGAATTCTTCATACTGCTGTTGTGAGCCGGCACATAGCAGAGGAGAAGATCTTTCTGTTGCTGAAATCTTGGGTGAGTTTAGTCAAAGGACACGTGTCGTCGACTCAAGGCTCGGAGATCTCGGATTTGATGGGGGGATGATCTGGTGGAATGCGCCTAGGATTGGGCGCATGAGGAGACTTTGGCTCGTAACCTTTAGGAGTCACGAACCATTCAGGGCGTATGGCTTTTGAGGCGCATGCATGCGACTTTCCTTCTGTCTTTTGGGATCAGAGAGCAGTCTGGGGCGTATGGCTTTTGAGGCGCATGCAGAGCTTCAAATGGAGACTTTTCTTCTGTCTTTAGGGATCAGTAAAAAGTCTGAGGCGCATGGCTTTTGAGGCGCATGCGGATGGTTGGGTGGCCATGTGGCAGTAGCCGTCGGAGTAAAAAAATAATGATGCTGACATTGCTGACGCTTCATCTTCTGAAAAAGCTGTCAACTGTTCAGACTTTGGGAGGTGTGCTGCCAACTCTGTCAGTTCAGCATTTAATATTTCTGACATTCGATAGACAGCTGAGTGGGCGCGTCGATTGACGTTCCACTAGGCGTATGGGAACGCATGGGGGCGCATCCTCTGTGATACGCTTGGTACTGAAAGGCACGTCTGTGTGATGCGTTTGATGTTGAAGGGCGCGTTTGTGTGATACGTTTGATGTTGAAGGACGCGTCTGTGCATGGCGCATCTTCATTGGTCCGTCTGTTGAGTTCTTCAGAGCATTAGTCGCTCCCTGACTTAGCTGAATTCGAAGAGGCGAGTTCATTCATCAAAAATACAAGTTCATTGCACTGACTTCGGGATGGTTGCCACTTGGCGCATGGGTTTGATTTGCCTTGGCCTATGAATAGCAACAGTTTGAGAGAGTCTTGTTGTCTCTCCCTTGACTTCTCGATGAAGATAGATTCGACTGATCCTCCTATTTTGCAAGATATTGTACTGTGGATGATGGTTCTCCTTGTTCAAAGAAGCTTTGACGGTGAACTCCTTCAGAAGATAAGAGCCCCAGGCTGGTAGATGCGCCTGTACGTTGACGAAGAAGTGATTCACTCTGACGGGGCAGAGTGATGCGCTGGGAGACATGTACAGCATGTTACAACTGTTGGAACACAGACTGCCTTGGTGGTGGAGCCACTGTCTTACGGTAGCAGCAGTTGATGACGACCGTAGCACAAGTGTGCCCTGTGAGGGGCACATTATGCTTGTTGGTCGGCTCTCCTGATCGGCGCTTATGAGTGATCATGTTGCGCAGATCGTTGGAGGAGAGTACCACCTTCGCACCCCCTTCAGACGCATGGCAAGGCCAAGCGCCGGGGTGGTCAAGTGAGAGTGCCACCTTCGCACCCCCTTAGGCGCATGGCAAAGCCAAGTGCCGGGGTGGTCAAGTGAGTGTTGCGCCTCCTGATCTAATACCAAACAGGCATCCCGATCAGTAGTGGGGGAACCACAGCATTTGAAGTGACTTGAACGGACCTCAGACGCACAACCAGAAGAGGCACGGGAGTTCAAGACCACTGGGTTTGCCTTGTTCGACTTAGTTATGAACGCAATAGATGCGCCCAAGTGAGACAAGGACTTTGAAGGTCGGCTCGTTTCTGGCGCCGCAGCACCCGAGTCGACCTTGTACAGCTTACCATCAGCAGCGCGTATGATTGTGAGCGCAGGCTTCTGGTTTACTACTGGCATAGCACGTTTGAGGTGCATGGACCGTGCCGCCTTGGACTTCTTCGTACCAGCCCGTGGGGCGTATAGTACTCAGAGTCCAAATTATCCTTGCCATGACAGCGAGTGAAGAACTTGCAACCAACCCAGAAGAAGAGAAGAACAACTGCAACTTTTTGTGGCTCAAACGGGCTCTCTGGATAACGGGCTCCCTTTTCTTTATTTATTTTTGGTGCCCTTTTCAAAGGAGGCAAGAGGTCTCTATATATAGAGTGGAATGAGGCCTCCATTCTTCTCCTTTCCGATGTGGGATTAAAAGAAAGATCCCTTCATTTTCATGCTTCTACAAGACCCCCTTCAAAGTTTTTAAAACTTTTGGACAAGTTTTGAAATACTTTGAACAAGAAGCATGAATGGTAGAGCTGTTTAGGTGTGACAATCCTATCAGAGGTATTATGGACATGATAGGTTTGGGTACTTCTACTGGGGAATTTATGTGGACTTATCATCCATGGTGCACCTTGGTTTTAGGTACAGATAATAAGTTGAGAGAGAGAGAGAGAACCAACATATTTACTCAGAGGTAATATGGACGTGGTAAATATGGGATTGATGGTAGAGCTTTTCCTACTCAGAGGTGATATGGACGTGGTAGGAATGACTCTGGAGGGAGATACGTGGAACTACTCAGAGGTAATATGGACATGGAAGTTCTGCTGGGGATAGTGTAGTCCTTTACTTTTTTTTTAGAAATAAAGAAGTACACAATTTTCTGTAGTATGTTCATTTTTGCTGTCATGAACTTGATGATTTGTGTGGACCTATTATCTTTTGCACACCTTAGTTTTTAGGTACAGATAATAAGTTTGAAAGAACCAACATGTTTGCTCAGAGGTAATATGGACGTGGCAAATATGGGGTTCAAGTGGTGGAATCACCCTACTCAGAGGTGTTATGGACGTGGTAGGAATGATCCTGGGGGATACGCGGAACTACTCAGAGGTGATGTGGACGTGGAAGTTCTGCGATCAATGTATGGCAACGCAGGGGTTGTTTGTACGGGATGTTTACTCAGAGGTAATGTGGACATGGTAAACATGAAGGGTAGCGTAGTCTTACGGGGTGTAAGATTACGCCTTGTAGGGTGTAGGGGGGACAACTCAGAGGTGATGTAGACGTGGTTGTCCTTCTACTGGAGGATGCTACGGAACAGCTGGGTTCCGGAAGCGTACGATTTTGTGGAAGAGAATTGTCTGTGAGCCCTGATGATTGGGTCCACAGATCCCCTAGTGGAAGCACATGTCTGAAAGATGTCAAGAGTAGTACTTCTTTAGGAACTTGCCGTTGATGGGCATCATGAACAAGTCCCCATTGGGTTTGGCGAGACGGTAAGCACCGTTTGAGTATACCGTCTCTATGATGAAAGGCCCTTCCCACTTGGGTTCGAACTTTCCTGGTGTCTTGTGAGTTAACACCATCGGCCTCCTGACTGCCAGAACCAGGTCGCCAACTTGGAAAGTCCTCTGCTTGACCTTCTTGTTGAAAGCCTGTGATATACGGGCTTGGTAGAGTTCGATGTGTTGTTGAGCTATGAGACGCTTTTCATCAAGTGCCTCTAGTTTCCGCAGACGACGACGTTGATTGTCTTCTTCTGTTAGTTGGTTTGTGATTGCTACACGAAATAAAGGTATCTGAATCTCGAGAGGCAGTACCGCTTCGCTCCCGTAGACCAGAGAGAATGGTGTGTTGCCTGTTGGGGTCCGTACCGTTGTGCGGTAGGCCCAAAGGCATTCGCCAAGCTTTTCGTCCCAGTCACGTTTGTTAGATGATACGACCTTTTTGAGTAGCCTGACGATAGTCTTGTTAAATGCCTCTGCTAATCCGTTTGCGGCCGGATTGAAGGCGGTTGATGCCACGTTTTGAATACGATTCTTATCACAGAATCTGCTAAAAATGTGGCTGATGAACTGAGGACCATTGTCGTGGATGATCCTCCGGGGCACCCCGAAATGGTAGATGACGTGGTGCTTGATGAAGCTGATCACTCTGGAGCTTTTCACTTCTGCTAGCGGAACTGCTTCTGCCCATTTGGAGAAGTAATCGGTGATTGCTAGGATGAAGCGGTGTCCTCTTGATGAGGGAGGGGTAATCGGTCCCACAATGTCCATGCCCCAAGCTTCGAAGGGCCAGGAGGCGACTGTAGGATGTAGTGGTTCGGACGGTGTATGAATGAAATCTGCGTGAAGCTGGCACGCATGGCACTTCTTAGCATATTCGACAGCGTCAGCGGCCATGGTTGGCCAGTAGTAGCCCATGCGTCGCAGTCGATCCTGCAACTTAGGGCCAGGCTGATGGGCCCCGCAGGTTCCATCGTGAGCTTCTCGAAGGGCTTCAGCTGCTTCTTCGTTAGACAAACATCGAAGGAGAAGTCCATCGTAGGAGCGTCGGTAAAACATTTTAGTGGCTGTATCGTAGTAGAATCGAAGAGAGCGTCTCCTGACTGAGACGGCTTCTTTTGGGTCCTCTGGAAGAATTTCGTAGACAGCGAAGTCGATGAACGGGAATCTCCAATCTCGGACGTTAACACCGGCACCCGTTGACATGGCGTGGGCCACCTGTGAGCGCATGTTGTTTTTAGGGCAGACCAAGTCTCGACCCACTACCGTGATGTAGTGTTGAGTTCCGAGGGGTGCCGCCAAGGAGGCTGCGAGGCCAGCCAGAGCATCAGCCTCTAGATTTTGTAGACGAGGTACGTGTTCGATGAAGAACCGGTGAAGATTGAAACGATGTTCAATGCAACTTTGTGGTAAGGGATCAGATCTTCATGGCGAACTTCGTATTGCCCTCTGATCTGGTTTACGACGAGTTTCGAGTCGCCATAGGCCTCCAGATGATTCACCCCCAGCTGTTGCGCTAGCTGGAGTCCCATAATGAGTGCGTTGTACTCGGCAACGTTGTTGGAGCACGATTTCGAAAGGGAGTAAGCACGCTGGATGACCAGTTGATCGGGGGAGACTAATACCACCCCCACTCCTGCGATGATTTGGCCTTTGGGGCCTGTTCTTGAAGCGCCATCGAAAAACATCCGTCAGACGGAGCCTTCTTCGGTGACGTTTGATTCTTGGACCTCATCCGGGATGTCTTCATAGAGCCTTGAGGACTCTGGGATGGGGTGTGCAGCTAAAAAGTCAGCCAGAGCTTGACCCTTAACAGCCTTCTGTGGAACGAACACCATGTTGTATGGTGTTAGCAAGATCGCCCATGTGGCTAGCCGGGAGTTCAGTGATCCTGGCTTCGTCATGAGGACCCTGAGCGGATTGACTCAGGAAATGACATGAATTGTCTGGCCCGAGACATAATGGCGAGTCTTCTGGATGGCAAACACCAAAGCCAAGCACTCCTTTTCGACGGGGTTGTACCGGTGTTCGGCCCCGATGAGCGTTCGACTGAGGTAGTAGATTGCTTGCTCATAGCCTGTATCGCTGTTCTGAGCTAGCAGAGCGCCGAAGGAATGATCCATGACACGGACATAAAGGAGAAACGGTTTGCCGGCGACGGGTGCCACCAGGACTGGTGGGCTCGTCAAGTAGGCTTTGATGTCGTCGAAAGCCTTTTGGCATTCCTCTGTCCAGACGTAAGAGACTCCCTTCTTCATGAGCTGGGTGAAGGGTTGACATTTACCGGAAAGGTTTGCTATGAACCTCCGGATATATGCCAGACGTCCCTGTAGGCCTCGAAGTTCTCGAAGGTTCTTCGGAGGGTCCATATCAAGGATGGCTTTGGTCTTCTCGGGATCGACATGAATGCCTTTTGCCGTGATGATGAAGCCCAAGAACTTCCCGCTAGAAACCCCCAGAAAGGATTTAGCGGGGTTCATCTTGAGTTGATGCACCCACATGAGATCGAAGACTGTCTTCAGGTCTTGCGGGTGATCTCGTTTGAGACGGCTCTTGACTGCGATGTCGTCAACATAGCATTCGACTGTCTTGCGAAGGTGCTGACAGAAAATAGTGCTCATAGCACGTTGATATGTCGCACCAGCGTTCTTTAAGCCGAAGGGCATCACTGTGTAGCAGAAAACGCCCTTTGGAGTCCTGAATGACGTGTGTTTTGCGTTGTCAGGGAACATCTTTATCTGGTTGTAGCCCGAATACCCGTCCATGAAGGACATGCGCAAAGGAGCTCCAGTCGGAAGGAGGAGTAGAGTTAAGCCAGAGTTTGACTGCAGGCAGCATGTTCATGCTGCAGGAGGAGAGAAGCGCATGTTCTGGCATGCCCGGGGGCAGTCTGAAGCAGGCCTGTCGGAAGCGTTCGATGAACACCCGAACCGTTTTCTTCTCCTTCTGGCGTATCTCTATGAGGGACGCCATCGTCATGTCCTTCCCGCCGTCGTAGAAGCGGTCGAGAAAGAGGTGCGTCAAGTCGTCGAAGGACGATATAGAATTATCGGGGAGGCTGCAGTACCAGTCGTACGCCACTCCTTTCAGTGCCCTAACAAATATGCTGGTAAGTAGCGCGTCCTCCTTTGGAAGATGCCCTGTCTGTGATTGGAAGTACGTCAGATAGCGACGTGGAGAGTCCTTTCCGTCGTACGGCGTCAGTGTTTGTGGTTTATATTTTGGAGGATAAACCACCTTGTTCCACTCGAGGGGATAAGGCTAGGGGATGCCCATTTTCTGGCGCTCCTCTTGTCTCATCTTGGACTCAAAGTGCTCGTGCAGGTCCCTGATCATCTCGACCACGTCTTTCGTAGAGCTGGAAGTCGGGGAAGGTGGTACCACCGAATGCTGAGCATTTGAGGGCTCCGACGTCCGAGGTGCTTCTTGGCAATCTGCGTCCGAGGATACCCGTTGAAGGGGTACACTCGACTCTCCATTGGTCCCTGGATCAGGACCGGTAGAAGGTATCTTCGCCAAAGCAGACCGTATCTCAAACACTGCTTGAGTCAGTGTTTGCATGAAGGCAGAAAGGGTTTTAAGTCCTCCCTCCAGAGTATTCATGCGCTGGACGAGGTCCGTTGGCGGCGCCTCAGACTCGATATCAGCCCCAGTCACGTTTACTGTCATGACGCAACCGGGAGTGGATGGATGGGTTGAGGCCTCTCTCTCGGCCTCGCTCTTGTAGGGGAGTCGCCTCTCCTGGAGCTTCGTCTTGGCTACCCCCGGTTATGTTCGGGAGAACATCCACCACGGGTGCGTCTGCAAGGGCCTGATTACCATTAGCTCCGTCTTGAAGGGCCTCTTCCTCTCCGGAACTCGGGTCTGCAGATGCTAGACTAACCCCAGCTATGTTCTGGAGGATATCCTCGTCTTCAGGGGCTTCTGGGAGGCTGATTTCGCCTCGAGGATCTGCCCCAGGTGTGCTTTGGACACACTCATCTTCGGAAGGAGGCTCCACAAGGGTCTGACTACCCCCAGCTTCCTCCAAGATCTTCTTCCTCGCTCGAGTGCCTTCGAACACTCCGGAGGACGAGACAGCTGTCTTGGTTTTCCTCGGTTGGCTTTTGGACGAGGAAGAGAAACTGCCAGTCGCCTTTCGGACTGACGAGGAGTTGGAGATCACGTTGCATGATGCAACCATTGGTTCCTCTTCTATTGACACCTTCTTCCCGAGGCGACGTCGGAGAGGTATTGATGGTTGCAGCCGCTGGAACACCGACTGCCTTGGTGGGACTGCTGCTTTGCAACAGCAGTTGATGGTGACCACAACACAAGTATGCCCCGTGAGAGGCGCATCGTGCTTGTCAGTCAACTCTCCTGATCGGCACTTGTGAGTAATCACGTTACGCAGATCGTTGGAGGAGAGTGCCACCTTTGTACCTCCTTCAAGCGCATGACAAGGCCAAGCGCCGGGGTGGTCAAGTGAGTGCTGCGCCCCCTGATCTAATACCAAACAGGCATCCCGATCAGAAGTGGGGGAACCACAACATTTGGAGTGACTTGAACGGACCTCAAACGCACAACCGGAGGAGGCGCAGGAGTTCAAGACCACTGGATTTGCCTTACTCGATTTGGTTGTGCACGTAGTAGATGCGCCCAAGTGAGACTAGGACTTTGAAGGTCGGCTCGTTCTCGGTGCCGCAGTACTTGAGTCGACCTTGTACAACTTACCATCAGCAGTGTGCATGATTGTGAGCGCATGCTTCTGGCTTGTTGCTGGCATAGCACGTTTGGGATGCATGGCCCGTGCTGCCTTGGACTTCTTCGTACCAGACCGCTGGGACGCATAGTACTCAGAATCCAAATTCTCCTTGCCACTACAGCGAGTGAGTTTGTTAAAGACAGAGACCTTCTGTGGTACATCAGAGGTGATGCACGGGGCATTGGCTGTGCCCTTGCTCCGTCGATGCATCTTCCTCGCCTGAGAGGGAGATGGCTGGGGAACGTGGTTAGCCGCACGTTTCCCCGAGAGATGTGCTGCACCGACGGGCGCATCTTGGTTGCTGAGGACGTCAGCAGGAAGGGAAGGCTGGATTGGCGCATCCCCTTCGGTGGTGGTACCCGAGGCGTCGACCTTGTACACCCAGACTCGGTGGGTCTTCTTCGGCTTCGGCAGCCGCTTCGAAGGACTCGCACTTCCTTCAGAGATGAACTCCTCATACGCCTGTTGATTGAGGCGTACGACCAGCGTCTTGTAGGAGGAGCCCACCTTCACATCGTCGGTTTGTGACACAGCTTTCTCGGTGGAGGAGAAAGAGGTCCCCAGCAACATCGCCAGCTTGTTTGCCATTAAAATTCTTTGATTGCAAATTTTAATACAAACAGAACAGTGTTACAATATGGGACTTAGATGTAGTTCTAGGAGTACACTTTTATTTACCTGGGTCCCCTGTGCCGATGGAGTGAGTGGTAATGCGTTGACTCCGTTGATGAACTGACGACGGTTATCGGTTCTCTGAAGGTTTGGATTGCTCTGGGTGCTGGAGCTTGCTGAGAGGAGGAAGACGTTGAGTGTCTGTATCTGCCTTCCTGGTGATATGTTCATTCGTTGGATATTTTGTGCCTTTTCTGTGTGTGTCTGAGAAGGAAATAATCCCTCTATTTATAGTTTTGCAGGCTGGCTGCTCATGCGCGCATGTAGGATGCGCCGATGTGTGGGGACGCCACGTGGTGATTGCTGATGGAGGCGCATGGACGATGCACCCTGATCGAGGGGTTGAATTCTTCATACTGCTGTTGTGAGCCGGCACGTAGCAGAGGAGAAGATCTTTCTGTTGCTGAAATCTTGGGTGAGTTGAGTCAAAGGACACGTGTCGTCGACTCAAGGCTCGGAGATCTCGGATTTGATGGAGGGATGATCTGGTGGAATGCGCCTAGGATTGGGCGCATGAGGAGACTTTGGCTCGTAACCTTTAGGAGTCACGAACCATTCAGGGCGCATGGCTTTTGAGGCGCATGCAGGCGACTTTTCTTCTGTCTTTTGGGATCAGAGAGCAGTCTGGGGCGCATGGCTTTTGAGGCGCATGCAGAGCTTCAAGTGGAGACTTTTCTTCTGTCTTTAGGGATCAGTGAAAAGTCTGAGGCGCATGGCTTTTGAGGCGCATGCGGATGGTTGGGTGGCCACGTGGCAGTAGCCGTCGGAGTAAAGAAATGATGATGCTGACGTTGCCGACGCTTCGTCTTCTGAAAAAGCTGTCAATTATTCAGACTTTGGGAGGTGTGCTGCCAACTCTGTCAGTTCAGCATTTAATGTTTCTGACATTCGATAGACAGCTGAGTGGGCGCGTCGATTGACGTTCCACTAGGCGTATGGGAACGCATTGGGGGCGCATCCTCTGTGATGCGCTTGGTACTGAAAGGCGCGTCTGTGTGATGCGCTTGATGTTGAAGGACGCATTTGTGTGATGCGCTTGATGTTGAAGGGCGCGTCTGTGCATGGTGCATCTTCAATGGTCCGTCTGTTGAGTTCTTCAGAGCATTAGTAGCTCCCTGACTTAGCTGAATTCGAAGAGGCGAGTTCATTCATCAAAAATACAAGTTCATTGTACTGACTTCGGGAAGGTTGCCACTTGGCGCATGGGTTTGATTTGCCCTGGCCTATGAATAGCAACAGTTTGAGAGAGTCTTGTTGTCTCTCCCTTGACTTCTCGACGAAGATGGATTCGACTGATCCTCCTCTTTGGCAAGACATTGTACTGTGGATGATGGTTCTCCTTGTTCAAAGAAGCTTTGACGGTGAACTCCTTCAGAAGATAAGAGCCCCAGGCTGGTAGATACGCCTGTACGTTGACGAAGAAGTGATTCACTCTGACGGGGCAGAGTGATGCGCTGGGAGACATGTACAACATGTTGCAACTGTTGGAACACAGACTGCCTTGGTGGTGGAGCCACTGTTTTGCGGTAGCAGCAGTTGATGACGACCGTAGCACAAGTGTGCCCTGTGAGGGGCACATTATGCTTGTTGGTCGGCTCTCCCGATCGGCGCTTATGAGTGATCACGTTGCGCAGATCGTTGGAGGAGAGTGCCACCTTCGCACCCCCTTCAGACGCATGGCAAGGCCAAGCGTCGGGGTGGTCAAGTGAGAGTGCCACCTTCGTACCCCCTTCAGGCGCATGGCAAAGCCAAGTGCCGGGGTGGTCAAGTGAGTGCTGTGCCCCCTGATCTAATACCAAACAGGCATCCCGATCAGTAGTGGGGGAACCACAGCATTTGAAGTGACTTGAACGGACCTCAGACGCACAACTAGAGGAGGTACAGGAGTTCAAGACCACTGGGTTTGCCTTGCTCGACTTGGTTGTGAACGCAATAGATGCGCCCAAGTGAGACAAGGACTTTGAAGGTCGGCTCATTTCTGGCGCCGCAGCACCCGAGTCGACCTTGTACAGCTTACCATCAACAGCACGCATGATTGTGAGCGCATGCTTCTGGTTTACTGCTGGCATAGCACGTTTGAGGCGCATGGCCCGTGCCGTCTTGGACTTCTTCATACTAGCCCATGGGGCACATAGTACTCAGAGTCCAAATTATCCTCGCTATGACAGTGAGTGAAGAACTTGCAGCCAACCCAGAAGAAGAGAAGAACAACTGTAACTTTTTGTGGCTCAAACGGGCTCCCTGGATAACAGGCTCCCTTTTCTTTATTTATTTTTGGTACCCTTTTCAAAGGAGACAAGAGGTCTCTATATATAGAGTGGAATGAGGCCTCCCTTCTTCTCCTTTCCGATGTGGGATTAAAAGAAAGATCCCTTTATTTTCATGCTTCTACAGACCCGGATAACCTGGATGGTCTGCAGGGCTTGTGGCTGTTGGGATAATCTCATTTGCATCTTGCTAGTAACTAGGCCTGTGATAATCCTAATTAGTTAAAAGTATCAAGCCGTACTCTTGATTGGCCGTGATTGATTGGATGGAGTTTATTCCAGCTTAGTCTTATCCTGGTCCTGTGCAAGATTGTGACATGACATGATTATTGATGCTTGCCTTAACAATAACGATCGGGGGTCCAGTTTTGTTCAGGCGAAGGGTTACAACCCCGGTCCTTGTTTGGTTTAAGGGTTGTAACCTGGCTCCCGGAGCAGGTCTGTATCCTCTCTTCGTTTATTGTCTTATTGCAACCCCATGCCATGTTCGTCATGTTTTACCTTACTTTAATAGCATGATTATTTATACTGGCCTTAGCAATAAAGATCAGGGGTCCAGTTCTGTTCAGGCGAAGGGTTACAACCCCGGTCCTTGTTTGGTTTAAGGGTTGTAATCTGGCTCCCGGAGCAGTTCTGTGTCCTCTTTTCGTTTATTGTCTTCACTGTACCAATAGTATTTGAGACGGGTTTTTATTCAGGTGAAGGGTTACAACCCCGATCCTTGTTTGGTTTAAGGGTTGTGACCTGGCTACTTGAATGGTTTCCTCGTACTTAGTTTACTATTGTTATCTCTATTATTATCAGTTCTTTATTTATTATCTTTAATATTCTATTGTGATATGCTGGTTTTAGTTCCTAAGTAAAGCCTCCTTTGTGGCACATGCTCTTTCTGGGGTCTGATTCAGCTAGTTTTGTGTGGCCAGATATCGGAGCAGCACCAGAGGATCCATCTGTCTTCCAGCCAGATGGTGACCACCAGGCGTAACCCTGGCAACGAGTGAGTTTCTTTTTGTTCTCCCACTTATTTGTAAAATTATTCTTTTGAGGTGTTTAGCCGGCGAGCACGTGTTAGCTCGTATTGCACCTTATTTACTGTCTGCCTATGGACTGTTACATGATTGGCAAATCCTAGGGTTGATCATGTATGACTGAAACTCTTGCTAGTCCTGACATTTTGTACGACTAGCTTCATGATCATCCAATATGTAATGTATGGGACGCCTTGCTATTATATATTTGGTGCTCTGACATTTTGTAACTATTATTGCTTGCTTGAGATTGAGATAATAGGCTTGTTCATGACCATAGGAGACTGTTGGCTTGTAGTTAAACTCTCATGTATCTAGACAGCCGTGACCGTATAGCGAGGTGGGTTGCACTTCAATATACGTAGCTGGCTATGTACGTCCCCGCTCTCCAGTATTCTGGTTCTGGGACGTTACATGGTTTAAGTGGTGGCCCATGCAGGTCTTGTAAATCAAGATATGCGAGGGTTTACCGAATAGATGTCTCAATCAGTATTCGCCCTTGATCTCTGCTCGTATCTTCAAATCCCTGAGAATCTTGACCTGATCACATGCTTATATCGTTGATCTGTCCTGGTCCTTCCTTATTGTTCCCTATGTCGTCTTCTTCAGCGACATTATTCCTGGACCTGCCGATCAGCAAGGCGGAGCACCTCCCGTGGACCAGCCGTAACCTGGAGATCAAGCCCAGCATTCAGGAGTAGCTTCCAGAGTCGTGCCTACCGGAGGAGAACCACCAATTCAGCCCGTCCAGCCTGTAGAGCATGATGATGGTACTTTGGTGGGTCTCATCAGCTCCTTATTAGCTTCTTAGGATCGTCGTGGAGATGCCTTGCACCAGGCGGTGGCAGATGCTTTGACCAGAGGGGGTCATCAGGGTAACAGCACGGCCAACAACTTCAAGCGCTTGAACCCTCTATTCTTCGACGGCAGTGAAGATGCGATCGCTGCAGATGCTTGGCTTCAGGACACAGAGGTGATTCTAGAAGCAGCCAGGACTCTAGAGAACGAGAAGGTGGCTGTAGTGCGCCTACAGTTACTAGATCTTGCCCGCAGCTGGTGGGCGACGCAGGCCGTTGGATTAGTGGCCCCTATTGCCTGGGCAGTATTCAGAGAGAGATTCCAGACCAAGTATTTTGATGCTGTAGCTCGGTATGATCTACAGACGAGGTTTACCAATCTGAAGCAGATGGGCAGGACGGTCGATGGATATGCGGTCGAGTTCTCCAGGCTTAGTCAGTTTGCTCCCACCCTGGTAGCAACCGAGTTCGATAGAGCCCAGCGATTCCAACATGGGCTTCACCTGAAGGTTTTGTTGGCAGTTGAGCAGTTTGAGCATCAGACTTTTGATGCGGTATTGAGAGCAGCTAGGAGGCATGAATATACCTCCCAGAGGATCGTGGATAGGACCGGAGGTCGGAAGCGATCCCATAGCCAGATGAATCAGTCATCAGCACCAGCCGCGGCAGCCAGGACTTTGACCATTGGAGCTTCGAGGCGGGCGGCCTCAGTGATGTCGGTTCAGCATTCCACCCCGACGCACCCTCAGCAGCAGAAGTAGAAGCAGTCTTCCGCAGTGGGATGTTCACACTGCGGGAAGCCAGGGCATGTGGTATCAGAGTGTCGCAGAGCACAGGGTTTGTGCTTGGTTTGTGGTGCCCCGGACCACAAGGTTGGGAACTGCCCGAACAGGAGGAGTTCATCGGCCTTCTCTAGTCCTTCAGTTAGAGGACCAGCACCAGTCCAGCAGCAGCAGCAGCTGCAGTACCCATTCCCGAGGCCATTGTCGACGCAGGCCCAGGCGTTCCAGTAGCAGAGACCACAACAATATGCCCAAGCCCAAGCCCTGATCCAGAGCAGGTAGAGAAATTTTTAGCAGAGGGGACCCGCACCCAGAGGGCATGGTCAAGTGCTGGCTTTGACCATGGGAGAGGAAGGAGTAGCACCAGGTGAGGTGGTGGCAGGTACTATTCTCGTCAACACCTTTCCAGCTTCAGTATTATTTGATTCTGGTGCCTCACATTCATTTATGTCTGCACGATTCGTGACACGAATAGGATTGAAGCCCGAGTCATTATCAGTGAGGCTCAATATACTTACTGGTAATTGACTTGTGGGAGTAGATAGGATATTTTCTTTGTGTCGGATCGTAGTTAGCGGTAGAGAGTTCCCCGCTAGATTGATAGAGTTCCCGATGGCCGATTATGATATGGTCTTAGGGATGGATTGGTTGAAGGACCAGTATGCTAGGATAGACTACCACATTGGCAGGGTTATTTTTAGCATTTCCGGAGAGCCAGAGTTTTCCTTCTTCCGAGGCGAAGTTGAACCTTCTCCTCCAGTATTGCGGATGGTAGTAGCAGCAGTATAGTTGCCTCGGATAGTCGAGGAGTTCCCAGATGTTTTCCCAGAAGAGCTTCCAGGGATACCGCCAGAGCGGGAGATCGAGTTTACCATCGACTTGATCCCCGGGACAGCCCCAGTATCAGAGAGAGTCTACAGGATGGCGCCGTCAGAATTGGAGATATTGTACAAGATAATTGAAGAACTCAGAACCAAGGGATTCATTCGTGCTAGTGGATCACCTTGGGGAGCCTCGATGCTTCTTGTGAAAAAGAAGGATGGTACGTCCAGATTATGTGTAGATTATCGTACCTTGAACTCAGTGACAATCAAGAACAAATACCCTCTTCCGAGGATAGATGACTTGTTTGATCAACTCCTAGGGGCAGCAGTGTTTTTGAAGATTGACTTGCGCTCCGGATATCATCAGATCAGAGTCAGAGAGCAGGACATCCCGAAGACAGCTTTTAGATCGAGATATGGGCATTGGGAGTTCCTTGTGATGCCATTTAGAGCTACCAATGCGCAGGCCGTATTCATGGACCTCATGAATCGCATCTTCATGCCTTACTTGGATCAGTTCGTGATTGTGTTCCTAGACGACATCCTGGTGTCACACTCACTTTTCAATTTCAAGGGTATTTTAGTAATTGTGATTTATTTGAATTTTTATGATTCTTATTTTTAATTTTTATCTATTTATTAATTGGATTGCTTGCAGTGTGATTTGATTGATTGTAGACTGGTGACTTGGTAGTTTGACCTTAGTCAACCTTCAATGGAAGCCTAATAATGTAATTAAAATTCACTTTTTGTTTTTAAAAATTTATTTAGATTTAATCTCTATTTTTGGAGTAGTTTAGATGATTTTGGTCATTTTAGCCATTTGGCCATTTTGTGATTTTTTAGATATGTTGACTTATGTTGTGCTAGCAACTGGTTTAACCTTAGGGGACATTGTATAGGGACTAAACATGCCTTAGAATTATTATTTTCATTTTTAGAATTTATTTTGTGCATTAGATTATTTTTAAGGCTTTTATTTATTTATTTAGCCTTTTTGCATGTAGGCCTTTGAGCTTTTTGACTTGGGCCCATTTCTAATTGAGTAGGAGATAGCCCAAGTGAAACCCTAACCCCTAGAGACCCCCTTGGCCGCCCAACACAGCAGCACCCCCTCCTCTTTTCATTATTTGTGAAAATTGTGAGCCTCCACCAAGAAACCCTAAAAGATCCATCTCTCCAAAACTCATAATTCCTTCATCCGGAGTTCGTTTCTTCCCATAAGAACTCCGTTGCGCTCGTCAAGGAGAGGAGGATCTACTGGAGCATTTTTGGAGTGGAGAAGGAAGGTTTTGCTGAAGGGAAATCGGCCGATACGACAACCGAGGAGCCCCGATCATTGAGTTTTGACACTCAATAGGTAAAACCCTAATTTGCCATTGCAAATCTGGTTTTTTTCTTCATTTTTTCATCCATATAGGTGCCCTAGCCTTGCCCACGAAATTTGGTGGGATTTCGACTTTGTTTGATGGAGGTATCGAGCCCGTGTCGGTCCCTTACGGCACGTGTTCGACGAAATGCCGCTTAGGATTGAAAGTTGCTGTTTTTTGATTCTGACTTCATGGATGTTTAGATAATATCATTTCAATAAACTTTCGTGAAGACGGATTGGAAATCGACGAATTTTCAGCGACGTTTCGTACACGGACACGCGTGCACGAGATCTCGTGCACGGTCCCGTGCACGTCCTGCAGTATGTGCGTCATAACTCGACGCACAGAGCTCTGTCTTGCGTGAAATTTTACGAGCACGTATGGGAAACCTCTGTCCACATGTCAGTAAAATTTCACGACGTTTCGTTGAGCGAGCGCGGATAAATCGCGCGTGTACTGGTCAGCCACACTGTGCACTCGGGCTGATTTTTGTCGCAGAAACGGACTTCGTGCGCGCACACGACGCAGCAAAGGCCTGTTCCAGGACCCGAAACATGTTGAACTAGACCTAGATGACCCGTAGGACGAATCCCAAGTCGCGGCGTGGCCCGACGAGGGAGCAGCAAGGACGGCACCACGCGGACGAGGGCACGCGGGCGCGCGCGCGCGCAGCAGGCCGCACGGGTACGTGGGTCTGCGTGAGCTGTTTCGGGCAGCGTGTTGCTGTGTCATCGTATCCTAGACCTACCACAGGACCCCCCCAACTACGTGCACAAGCATGTGGCATTTCGTTGCGTGTGCGGCGCTCAAACGAGCGAGAACGCACGCGTACCATGCGGTATCGGGAAATTCCGATACGCGTTTTGTGGACACGACACGAACACGATTTCGAACCCGAGAGTACCCGAGCATATCATGTAGGTTGAGACTAGCGTGTATGCCGAGTATCGCGGGTTGATTTGGTGTATTTTGCGTTTTGAGTCGTTTTGTCAAAATTGGGTTTTTCGGGTTCAAAGTTTTGAATATAAATGTGATTTTTCGATCCTTGACTTTTTAGTCCGTATTTTCTGAATTATTAGTTCATATATGATAATTAGAACTTGCGGGAAGTGATCCGCGAAATCATCACCTATTTGTTTGCCTTTTTCCAAGCATAATCGGGTTTTCATTGAATTGGATAAAATTGAGATTTATATGATATTTCGATTTTTGAGTTAAATGCGATATTTTGATTTCCAACTTCTTAGTTTACAAAATCTGAGTTTACAGGACTTATATGATATTTCGAATATGTGAGAATCAACTTTTGGCCTTGTTTCACAATTTTCCATCATTTGTGGATATATGTGTTTACTATATATAGCCTATGCATATATTTAACTATATATATATATGTATAACTCCGTAGGATATGTATAACTCCGTTGAAACCCATTCCTAACACATATACGTGGAGAATGGGTCGAGGGGGAATTATTCCAGATTTTAGGCTTTTTAAGTATCACGCATCATTGCGTATCTTTCTATTTGAGCTTTTGTATATATATATATATATATATATATATATATATATATATATATATATATATATATATATATATATGTAGTTTTCTTACTTTATATAGATGTATATAATAGTATAATAATTTGGGTAATACCATGATTATGTTTGAATGTTTTTAATCTCAAATTTGACCCTTATTTCAGTAAGCACCAGTGCGTACACACGCACACACCATTTTTGTTAGATTTGGGTTTTGTTTGTACTGGGTATACACATGTGTGTATATACCTATATGTATATATATATATTTGCTTGTTAATTCTCTTAAATTAGATTGTAGTTGTGTATATGACTATAGAAGCGCTAGGACAGATTTGGTTCGTCATTTTGAGCCTAGTTTAGTCGAATTGGCCGATAAGTTGACCAAATTGTCAAAAGTCAACTTTGGGTCAAACTTGATCCAATTCAACTCAAACGAACTCCGAATGACCTGAAATTTTGTGTATGACCTAGAAATTAGTAGACGGACCAGTTGACCCAGGTTTGACTAGGTTTGACCAGAGTTGACCGAGGGTTGACTTTGACCAAAATGGACCTAGAAGCATGTAGTCTTGCATTGTAGCTATTTCTCTTGATATTGTAGACTTGGTTGTGACATGTGTGTATTTTAAATAGGTTTATATTGCCCCAGTTTAGTTACACCTCATCATCAGCAGTTCGATTTACCAGGCGAGTACATTCTCTGATCTTTTCATACTTTTTTGGATATGTTCTCTTGTTATAGACTAGTATACTTGATGCTGACACGATGTTCACACGGATTAGTACCCTCTGGATCTTTTCATACGATGTTATCCTCTCGGATACATCGAGTATATCATGTTCATGTACTTTATCATGGCCATCATGTACTCCATGTATTCATATTTATCCATGTGCACTCATATGTTATTCATGTACACTCATGACCATATGAGCTCCATGTATACAGTAGTTGTTATTCATGTGCAATAACATAACATGCATTGATCCTTGTGTATTGATTGGGGGCAGGGAGAGTGTAGTTGGTTATGTGATCATTATCCCCAGTAGTTGTATCCATGTGCACTCCATAGCTGTATCCATGTGCAACCCAGACCGTTTATATAACCAATTCATGCTCTGATTCACGTAGAAGATTATATTCCTCTATTTATCGTATTATATCTCATTTTATAGTCTCTCTCTTGTTGATTATTCTTTACAGCGATTCATGTATAGTTTCTATAGCTTGCTTTATATGTCCATTCCTGATATGAACTGTTGTGAGAGATATGTGCTCATTCCGTCCTGACTGGGCATGTTGAAAATTTTACAGGTATTGATGAGGAGTACTGTCCTACTTATTATGGCATTGGCTTAGATGACACTGGCGACGTGGACCCTCAGGAGGATCCCACAGTCGCTGAGGACTTGCCTATAGTCTAGCTGAGACTTAGTATTTTATTGTCTTTCTGCTTGAGACTTTATGAGTTGTACTATTGTACTTGAAATTTATTCTGGTGGTTTACACCTAGACTTTTTATCTGTGACTCTCTTGAGATTCATTCTTCTATTCCATCTTAGTATTGTGATTGAGTTATTTATTATTCTACTCTCCATTCGGAGTTTATTTTAGACTGTGTTAGATACTGTGACTCAGGACAGTGTTCTACCGCCGACACTGCGGCGTAGGCTGGGCGTTCGTCACTTTTCGTATCCTTGTACTGGGTGCGGGTTGTGACACCTGGTCTACAGTAAGAGTGAGACGGAGCATGAGCAGCATCTCAGAATCGTCCTCTTGATTCTCAGGGAGCACCAGTTGTATGCCAAGTTCAGTAAATGCGAGTTCTGGCTCGATCGCATTTCGTACTTGGGTCATATCATCACCAGAGGAGGAGTGGAGATGGATCCCCAGAAGATCGTGGCTATTGAGTCGTGGCCAGTGCCCAGCACAGTTGCAGAAGTTTGTAGTTTTCTTGGATTGGTCGGTTACTACCGGCGATTTGTTTCAAACTTTGCTCGGATTTCAGCACCATTGACCTAGTTGACCTGCAAGGATGTGCAGTTTGCTTGGACAGCAGAGTGCCAGGATTCTTTTAAGAAGTTGAAGCGAGGTTTGATGACGGCACCCATTCTCACACTTCCAGATAGAACCAGGGGATTCTCAATGTATTGTGATGCTTCAGGCAGAGGCTTAGGATGTGTTCTGATACAGCATGGGAAGGTAATAGCTTATGCGTCACGACAACTTCATGATTATGAGTGAAATTACCCAACCTATGACTTGAAGCTGGCAGCAGTATGTTTGCACTTAAGTTGTGGAGGCACTTCTTGTACGGAGATAGGGTGGAGATCTTCACCGACCACAAGAGCCTGAAGTATGTTTTTACCCAGAAGGATCTTAATATGCGTCAGAGAAGATGGCTAGAGCTGCTAGTGGATTATGATGTCAACCTGCAGTATCACCCAGGGAAGGCCAACGTTATTGCAGATGTATTGAGCAGAAGAGACGGAGTTTATTGCCTAACAGCGTAACCAGAGCTGTTAGCCGATCTTCAAAAGATGGGTATAGAAGTTGTCCTCCCTTCCAGTGTGGCATTGATGGCCAGCATGCAAGTTCAGTCCACTATAGTCGAGAGGATCCGGATGGCGCAGTCAGCAGATTCCAAGCTTCAGCGACTCAGAGCAGAGTGTGAGGCAGGACGAAGACCAGAGTTATGTATCCATAAAGATGGTACACTTCGACATGGGAAGCATCTTTGTGTACCCAGTGGAGATATCAGACAGGAGATCATGACAGAGGCTCACAGTTCGCAGTATTCCATTCATCCTGGCGGTACGAAGATGTACCGTGATATTCGTCAGCACTTTTGGTAGAATGGCATGAAGAGGGAGATAGTCCGATTTGTCTATCAATGTTTGGTTTGCCAACAAGTTAAAGCTGAACATCAAAGGCTAGCTGGACTTCTTCAGCCCTTGCCGATTCCAGAATGGAAGTGGGAGCATATAACCATGGATTTCGTGACTGGATTACCTCGATCCTCGACCAGTAGGGATGCTATTTGGGCTATAATTGACAGACTCACGAAGGTGGCTCACTTTCTTCCATTCAGAGTTGGTCAGTCGACGGCTCAGCTAGCAGAGATGTACCTCAGACAGATAGTCAGACTTTACGGAGTACCAGTCAGTATCACCTCGGACAGAGATTCGAGATTCACGTCGCACTTTTGGCGTAGCCTGCAAGAGAGTTTGGGGACTCGTCTCCAGTTCAGCTCAGCTTATCACCCGTAGACAGATGGTCAGTCAGAACGCACGATCCAGACTCTTGAGGATATGTTAAAATCTTGCACACTCGACTTCGGTGGTTCATGGGAAGATCACCTGCACCTGGTAGAGTTCTCGTACAACAACAGTTTCCAAGCTAGTATCCAGATGGCACCGGTCGAGGCACTGTATGGTAGGAAGTGTCGATCCCCGCTAGCATGGGACGATGTCAGAGAGAGGCAGATGCTCGGTCCAGAAATGATTGCTCAGACCGTTGAGGTGGTCAGGAGAGTCAGAGACCATCTTCGAGTTGCCCAAGATCGCCAGCGTCATTGGGCCGATTCTCATCGGCGACCCCTTGAATTCTCGGTCGGTGACCATGTATTCCTGAGGATTTTGCCTAACCTTAGCGTCATTCGTTTCGGCGTACGAGGAAAGCTTAGTTCTAGGTATGTAGGGCCATTCGACATTCTGGAGCGAGTAGAAGATGTGTCCTATCGTCTCGCTCTTCCGCCGTCGCTACGTAAGGTGCATAATATGTTCCATGTATCCCAACTGCGACGGTATATCCTGGACCCGAGCCACATTCTGGATCATTCGAAATTGATTGTTGGTACCAACCTTTCGTATGAGGAGAGGCCCGTGTCTATATTGGACCGAAGAGAGAAGACACTCAAGAACAAGACTATCAAGTTAGTCCGAGTTGCTTGGGGTCATCACTCTTTGGATGAGTCAACGTGGGAGCGTGAGGATGATATCCGATCGCGATATCCCGACCTGTTTGACTCGTAAGGTATAATGTCTTTCTTATGCCTTATGCTCTAAAATTCCTTGCTTGAAAGAATGACTGCAAGATAGATTGCTTGTGATAGCTTGTCCTCGTCTCTCTAGCCTCTTAATTAAATTCCGAGGATGAAATTCTTTTAAGATGGATAGAATTGTAATGCCTATAGTTCGTATTACGTATTTTGGAATACGTGTACGTATTTTCTTGTATTGCATGATTCCTTGCTTGGCTTATCTTGGCATTTCATGGCTTGGTTTATTTTGGGTTGGTTCGGATAGGCTTGGGTTGTCTTGGTTCATCATGAACCAAGGAGGAGAACCCCTACCTACCACCACCATCATCCTTTATTAACCCATACCCTCATTCTCTCTCTTCATTTACTTCTTCTTCTCCACCATTACTTCTTCAACCACCAGGAGGGAGAGAGAGAGAGAGAGAGAGAGAGAGCTTAGGCAAGTGTAGCTTGCTTCATAGAGGAACTTCATTTTTATTGTTCCATTCTCTTCCTCTCGAGATTCTAACACACTTTAGTACTTAGCATTTCTAATTTCCATGGCTCAATTTGTGTAGATCTAAGTCTATAGTATTTTTGAATTTCTTGGGTTTTGATCTACTTAACATTGTTATTTCCAAGTTTTGATGGTTCCATGTTGTAGAGAATTTCGTTCTACCCCATTTTGACCTATGGAAGTCCTGATTTTGACTTTAAATGAAGGATTAATGGAGCTTTGAAGCCATGGTTTCCATGGTTCTTCTTCTCGGATCTTTGGAGAAGAAGAACAGCTTTTGCGGTAACTTATGCGGCCAGCTTTATGCGGCAACTCATGCGGCCAGCTTATGCGGCAACTCATGCGGCCAGTTTTTTGCGGCAACTCATACGGCCAGCTTTATGGGCAACTCATGCGGCCAGCTTTATGTGGCAACTCATGCGGCCAACTTTTTACGGCAACTCATGCGGCCAGCTTTTGCGGCAACTCATGCGGCCAGCTTTATGCGGCAACTCATGCGGCCAGCTTTATGCGGCAACTCATGCGGCTAGTATTTTGCGGCAACTCATGCGGCTAGCTCTATGCGGCAACTCATGCGGCCAGTCTTTATGCGGCAACTCATGTGGCCAGCTTTTACGGCAACTCATGCGGCCAGCTTTATGCGGTAACTCATGCGGCCAGCTTTTACGGTAACCCCATACGACCAGCTTTTGCGGCAACCCCATGCGGCCAGTCTTTTCCGGCAACCCTCATGGCAGGGTTATATTTTGGAACACGACATGATAGTGGCCCGTCGTGGCGCACTCTTGATAAGTAACCTACATGAAAACCTTGACATGCTGTTGTGACAGCTAGCCTGACATGACAAGTATGTATGACCTGGACACCGTGGGCGATTGCGTTTGTACAAATAAACCAGTACTGTCTTGCATCATGTCTAGGATAGGAATCCCTGAGTACCACGGTCAAGGATACCTACAGTAATTGACTAAGGATAATAAACTAGAATAATTCAGTAGACATGAAGAGATTTCCAGCTACAGGCAATCCCGTTATCTGGGCGCATTAAGTGGACTTGTAGCCTACCGACGAGTAGGGCACATTTCCAGCACACAGTCACGTGTTGCATTTTTCATAAACGAACATTCGACCGGATAACCTGGATGGTCTGCAGGGCTTGTGGCTGTTGGAATAATCTCATTTGCATCTTGCTAGTAACTAGGCCTGTGATAACCCTAGTTAGTTAAAAGTATCAAGCCGTACTCTTGATTGGCCATGATTGATTGGATGGAGTTTATTCCAGCTTAGTCTTATCCTGATCCTGTGCAAGATTGTGACATGACATAATTATTAATGTTTGCCTTAACAATAACGATCAGGGGTCCAGTTCTGTTCAGGCGAAGGGTTACAACCCCGGTCCTTGTTTGGTTTAAGGATTGTAACCTGGCTCCCGGAGCAGTTCTGTGTCCTTTCTTCGTTTATTGTCTTATTGCAACCCCATGCCATGTTCGTCATGTTTTACCTTACTTTAATACCATGATTATTTATACTGGCCTTAGCAATAAAGATCAGGGGTCCAGTTCTGTTCAGGCGAAGGATTACAACTCCGGTCCTTATTTGGTTTAAGGGTTGTAACCTGGCTCCCGGAGCAGTTCTGTGTCCTCTCTTCATTTTTTGTCTTTACTGTACCAATAGTATTTAAGACGGGTTTCTATTCAGGTGAAGGGTTACAACCCCGGTTCCTTGTTTGGTTTAAAGGTTGTGACCTGGCTACTTGAATGGTTTTCTCGTACTCAGTTTACTGTTGTTATCTCTATTATTGTCAGTTCTTTATTTATTATCTTTAATATTCTATTATTATATGCTGGTTTTAGTTTCTAAGTGAAGCCTCCTTTGTGGCACTTGCTCTTTCTGGGGTCTGACCCAGCTGGTTTTGTGTGGCCAGATATCGGAGCAGCACCAGAGGATCCATCTGTCTTCCAGCCAGATGGTGACCACCAGGCGTAACCCTGGCAATGAGTGGGTTTCTTTTTGTCCTCCCATTTATTTGTAAAATTATTCTTTTGAGGCATTTAGTCGGCGAGCACGTGTTAGCTCGTATTGTACCTTATTTACTGTATGCCTACGGGCTGTAACATGATTGGCAAATCCTAGGGTTGATCATGTATGACTGAAACTTTTGCTAGTCCTGACATTTTGTACGACTAGCTTCATGATCATCCAATATGTAATGTATGGGACGCCTTGCTATTATATATTTGGTGCTTTGACATCTTGTAACTATTATTGCTTGCTTGAGATTAAGACAATAGGCTTGTTCATGACCATAGGAGACTGTTGGCTTGTAGTTAAACCCTCATGTATCTAGACAGCCGTGACCATATAGCAATGTGGGTTGCACTTTAATATACGTAGCTGGCTATGTACGCCCCCGCTCTCCAGTATTCTGGTTCTGGAGCGTTACAAATAGTCAGGTGATCAGTAACACTACTACTATACAGACTATCTAGTCTGTGTGAGATGCACTTGGGGACAACGTTTGGGGAGTGGAACTCTCTCTGAGGGGTACATGTGCAGTGGCTCGTCACCAGCTGCAACAATATCACTAACTAAGCTACAAGTAGCCCATCCGCCTAGTGACCGTCCTCTCCACCCAATGATACTGTCCGTGTCGCATCCACGACACGATCAGTCCTGACTCTAAAAAATGATAAGTCTAGAAGTCCAGTCAATATGTACACAGAAGATCCATCATCGTATAAATATCCAATGAATCATAACCGGGTCTCCTATATGCCATGCAATGTGAATCCGTCTATCGCGTCCATGTGTTAGCAGGTGTAGTAATGTAAGTATACAGATGAGAGCAGGTGAATTATGTAACAACATATCCAAGTGAGAGACTGATAAGGAAACAAGCATGCAAATACTGTAAATCAAATGGGCAAGGTATACTTGCCTGGAGTTGTCCAAACTGTGTTGAGACTACAGTACGAAAGTCTATCCCACTATCAATGAGAACCATACTCCATGCAAATATCTATCAACCCAAATCACAAACAAATATATATATCACACATTAAAGTACACGTATGAGTAGTAACTCTCACCTAGAGAGCTTGGGTCGTTCTAGTCACGTATTATCTTAGGTTATCTAAGATACTTATAATTATATCGTCTAAAACGAGGTCACACTAGTTGCTATAATCTTATTTGCTAATAATATGAATTACAAGTTGTAGGTTCAAATATTAAGTTTTTATCTCGTTATTCGTACAACGAAACCTACGACACGCGAATCGAGACGAGATGATCAACCGTAAGATTAACAATCTTATCATGGCACATGGTCAACTA
>JANAVB010016197.1:48988124-49065624 GCA_029216955.1 Iris pallida | reverse complement strand
CTAGGTAAAACTCGAGAACCATATACCTCCGTATTTATGTTACATAAAGTTACTGCCAAGCCAGTGTGCACCTGGTTGCAATAACTTCCTTGTTTCATAATACGACGGAAGGCTACAGTGCACAGCTGCCACGCCAGATAATACAGGTTTTTGAGCTTATCTTGGCCAAATCCATGAAATATTAATAAATGCATAGGGCGTGGTTCAAGTAACATCCGTGAAACATATGTAACCATGATGCCGTTATCTGAAGTCCTGCCTCGCCAGTATTTCTCTGGCTGCAAAACTCTCGATTCCGTATATAAGGTTACATATACTTTCTCGAACTTTTTCTGGACCCACCCATAAGTATTTCCAATAATTTACTAAAAAAGAATGAGAAGAATTACTCAAGAGGTCAATGAGGAAGAGTTTAGTCAATTCTTATGAAAGATGGAACACAAAAGCAATCATTGTCGAGAAAGAAGATGACATGAGAGCAATCATGTTGGAGAGTCCTAGAGAACCTATAATCCTAGTTGTGGATGTATCATTAAATCTTATTTCTCAATTGGTCACAGGCTCGTAGTAGTATACCTATCCTAAGTACCACTACGACTTTGTACACTTTACGAAGACGAGACCTACATGGGCCACCACAAAAACTAAGTCACGTCCCAGTCCCAAAATATGCAGGACCAGGCCACGTGGTAATGGCCAGCTACGCATTTAAGCGGACTTCAGTCTGACTTGAATACGTATAAGCTGTCAAGTATCCAGGTATCCATAGTATACATCCACAATTCTACTAAACTACTAAGAAAACTAGATATGTAATACTACAGAAAGATGATAAGAAAGCATCAACTGACAATACTTAAAAGAGTAATCTGAAGAAGTAAACCCTTAATATCCTATGTCGCATCTCAGCATATACCTGGAAGGAAACCAGGTCCTCAGTGGGACGTAGCAAGATACATAATATACATGCCGAAGTGAAGTAAGTAAATAACATGTGAAAGGGAGTGAACATATGATCTAGGAACAAGTAACAGAAAAATAGTCAGGTGATCAGTAACACTACTACTATGCAGACTATCTAGTCTGTGTGAGATGCATTGAGGACAACGTTCGAGGAGTGGAGCTCTCTCTAAGGGGTACATGTGCAGTGGCTCATCACAAGCTACAACAACATCACTAACTAAACTACAAGTAGCCCCTCCGTCTAGTGACCGTCCTTTTCACCCAATGATACCTGTCCGTGTCACATCCACGACAAGACCAGTCCGACTCTAGAAAATGATAAGTCCAAAAGTCCAGTCAACATGTACACAGAAGATCCACCATCGAGTAAATATCCAAAGAATCATAACCGGGTCTCCTATATGCCATGCAATGTGAATTCGTGTATCGTGTCCATGTGTTAGCAGGTGTAGTAATATAAGTATATAGATGAGAGCAGGTGAATCATATAGCAGCATATCCAAGTGAGAGACTGATAAGGAAACAAGCATGTAAATACTATAAATCAAATAGGTAATGTATACTTAGCAGCATATCCAAGTGAGAGACAGATAAGGAAACAAGCATGTAAATACAGTAAATCAAATAGGCAATATATACTTGCCTGGAGTTGTCTAAACAATGTTGAGACTGCAGTACGAAAGTCTATCCTACTATCCATGAGAACCATACTCCATGCAAATATCTATCAACCCAAATCACAAACAAATATATATCACACACTAAAGTACACGTATGTAACTCTCACCTAGAGAGCTTGGGTCATTCTAGTTGCGTATTATCCTAGGTTATCTAAGATACTTGTAATTATATCGTCTAGAACTAGGTCACACTAGTTGATATAATCATTATTTGCTAATAATATGAATTACAAGTTGTAGGTTCAAATATCAAGTTTGCATCTCGTTATTCGCACATCGAAACATATGACACGCGAATCAAGACAAGATGATCAATCACAAGATTAATAATTTTATCATGGCGATCCACACGGTCAACTAGTCAATTTTAGCGATATGATATCACTAGAATCGACTGATCTCAGTTTCGACGCACGAATTCCGAAATACGAACATAGTAAGAATTAATTATAATTAAGGGTGATACATAAAGAAAAATCTACAGACGTCGTCAGATGATGAAACAAATATCACCAACGTATTCAGAATTATCAAATTAGCGAGGATAGCCTACCCATAAGTCCAATTTGGATACAGGGGTAAAATAATAATTTTGGGTCAAAACGATGTCCGTCATTGGACCCACTTTGCACCAAAAATGTGTCAGGATACAAGTCCACTAAAGCTAGCAAATTATATGTCCTCGAGTTCAGAATGACGATATGAACCCAACAATATATCCGAAATTGGAATCCGATGAGCCGATCTCAAAATGATCCGTTGATTCGGACATTGGGATCTGGTTTGCACGAAAATGCGTGTCGAAGCCAAAGTCCTCCAAATCTAGCAAAATATATGTCAATGAGTCCAGAAGGACGATACGAACCCAATGGTGTATCCAGAATTAGATTTTGATGAGTCGATCTTAAAATGACCCGTTGATCCAAACATTGGGACCTAATTTGCAAAGTAATGTGTGTCGGGGCCCGTCCTCCAAACTCAGTAAATTATATATGAATTTTAGCCAGAATAATACCACGAGTCCACTGGTGGCATCAGAACTGGAATTCAGAGTCCCGAGTTCAAAATTAGAATTTTACAAGTTAAAAATTATGGTTTTGAGAAGCCAACTTTGGTGTCGATTTCAACAAACCAAACGATATCCTATGAAGCTGAAATTTTTATGACACGAAGGTGGTTATACCTGCTGCACACCAGAGTTGGCATTTTATTATCCGGAGCTTCGATGAGAGAGAAATGAATCCAAGAAGTTGGCTCCATGAAACTGTCCAAAATGTACGTAATTTAAATGGTCAACTTCATGGCCGGTTTTGATCTAACAAATGATCGAACTAACGGTTGAAATTTTAGGTGAGTGAAGGGGTATATACCAAGATTGGGATAAAAGAATAAGATCGATAATCCAATGGTCGGATTATCCAGAAGACACGCCCAAAGTTGTTGTCCTAAAACACAATTCTGGATTCGATTTCGCGCGCGTCACGACAGGATTTCGTGTGAAACGCATGAATCACCCATTGTACGCGTCAGGGAGGAAGGAGGCACGCCAGGGGTGCTCGTCGAGGGTCATATATGGGTCACCAGGAGTCGACGACGGCAGTACGACGACATGCGCGCTGCGCTCACGCTCAAGCGCTGCTGCCTCGCACGCTTGTGCCTCCTTACGGTTTTGCTGCTAGAGGTGGCGACGCGGTGGACACGGCAGTGCCACACGCTCGTGGACAAGGTGGCGCACCCCTGCCATTGTAGTGATCGCGGCTACAGCGGCTGCTGCTGTGCCTTGCATGCGCACGAGCATCGCACTAGCGAGAGAAGGGAGGAGAATGTAAAGAAGAAGATGGAGGAGGGGATCCTTGCGGCTAGGGTTTGCTGCTTTCTCTTCATGTGTATATATAAGGATGGAGATGAGAGAGCTTTTGAGCTCCTGTGCTCACTCTGCACGCTCAGAGGGGGAGAGGAGATGAATTACACAGTGGGTCTTTTGACGTAAATAGGGTTCGCATGTTTCGGTTTGCTTTGGATGCGGGTTTGAGTTCCTCTCAACCCGTTATAACCTAGTACTTAGGCTTTGGGCCTAACAGGTCATGGGCTTGGGTTAGATTGTTAGGGGGAGTTTTATATATGTGGGTATATATATAACCTAATTATATACGAATATATATATATACTCTAAATTTATACATATATATATATATTTATATATTCTCTAAAATATGTATATGTATATCTATACCCTAATATATATATATATATATATATATATATATATATATATATATATATATATATATATATACATATATATATATATATATATACCTAAATTATATATGTATGCATATATTTCCAAAATTCATATATATGTAAAATATATATATATATATATATATATATATATATATATATATATATATATATATATATATATATATATATATATATATATATATATATATATATATATATATATATATATATATATATATATATATATATATATATATAATATACACACACCTAAATTTACACACACCTAAATTTTATATATATATATATATATATATATATATATATATATATATATATTTTTATATATATATATATATATATATATATATATATATATATATATATATATTAGGGTATAGATATACATATACATATTTTAGAGAATATATAAATATACTCTAAATTTATACATATATATTTATATATTCTCTAAAACATGTATATGTATATCTATACCCTAATATATATATATATATATATATATATATATATATATATATATATATATATATATATATATATATATATATATATATATATATATATAAAGTTTGGGCGAAAGGCACTACAACCGTTGGATCACATAGTGTCAAAATCGTCAAATGGTCTCCCAATTTCGACCCTAAGATCGACTCACCCATCATTTCGACATGGATCACCCTCCCTAACCTGCCTCTTGTCTGCTTCGCACCAGCGGCTCTCAAAAGGATAGCCAGCTCCTTCGGATCCCTGGTGGCCATTGCCAAAGTAACTCGAAACATCTCCAAAGGAAACTTTGCAAAGATTTACGTGGAACTGGATCTGTCATCAGACCCCCCAGATCATATCGAGCTCTTACTTGGGGCTAGATCCCACATGCAGGCGCTGGTGTATGACAATAATATTATTTTCTGCAAGCACTGTCAGTTGAGAGGGCACCTCACCAGGCACTGCTACAAAGCACACCCGGAACTGAAGAAGCTAGCCGCCGGCAAGACACCATCCTCTAAAAAGGCACAAGTGCACCTTTCAACACCCATACTGCCTTTCCCCAACTCCCATAGCTTCTTTGCAGACAGTGAGACCTCTCCCAGCCCTCTTATTAATTCCCTACCCACTCAGGATACGGTTCCCTTTCACTCCCTATCCACTCAAAATATTATATCCTCCGCTCCCAAGGAAATTCACCTTCACAACTCCTTCGGTATTCTCGCCCTTGCAGAAGACACTCCCTCGGAGTACAGCGAATTGAGTGCAGAACAGCACCGTCCAGTCGTGGACTCAGCGAGGTGGGCTAGCGCGGAGCCCGAGGACCCCCCAGAATTAGAGAAGGATGAAATCTTTACACCCTCAGAGGACATCCTCGCCATTTTGGGCACAGACTCAGCATACAAGCTTCAGCAAGCTCAAGAAGTAGGTTTCCTTGACCTCACAAACCCCCTCTGTGCGCTGAGAGAGATCGAAAAAGAGGCACCCACCCAGGAGATAAACCCCGAGCTAAAGGCACTCGGGCAGAGCAAGGATACGGCAGATCCTGCAGCAGTCACCCCGAAAGGCTCCAGAAAACCCCACAACAAAAAGAAAAAATAGGCAAAAAAATCCACGACCATGACCACAAGATCAACTGCGAAGCTACACAACCCCCTACCCCCACCCCCCTCAATGCTTAACATCCTTACATGGAATGTTCGTGGGCTTGCTAACAAACCCACCATGAACAGACTCATCACCCTCAAGAAGATCCATCGCATAGACATCTTAGTCATTATAGAACCCAAAATTCCTCAAAAAAACTCAAAGCCCTTAAGCTCACTTTCGGCTTCCCGGTCGCGGTAGCTGGGTGCAACGACATCTGGATATTCTTCGGCCCTGACATCAATTTTGGCTCCATTCAAGACTCCAGACAGGCACTCTCTTGCTGGGTTGAGCACCCCACTCTCCAGAGCCGATCCCTTTTATCCGCTGTGCACGGCAGTTGTGACATTCTCGAGCGCAAGGTACTTTGGGATACTCTGTCTGACACTCACCACCTACACAACAACCTCCCGTGGCTATGCGTTGGAGACTTCAACACCATTTCTTGCAGAGAGAAGTCTGGTGGTCGCCTCCCTTACCAGTCAGCGATGAATGATTTCAACAACTTCATATTCAACGCCCATATGACCCCCCTTCCTTTTACAGGAAATGAGTTCACTTGGTGCAACATGCAGGAAGGTGACAGATGTCAGTATTCTCGTCTAGACAGAGCCCTGATCAACAATCTCTAGTCCGACACGGGCCTCATATCCAACCTATCCCACCTCAATACCACTGAATCAGATCACTCTCCGCTACTTCTATAGATTAGAAGCAATCCTAATCCGATCAACAAAGCGTTCCGATTCCAGGACTTCTGGAGCTTCCATCCGTAATTCAGGAGCATCGTCGAGACCGCTTGGGGTACGCACACAGAGCCAGACCCACTATTTCGTGTTGCTACTAAACTCAAAGCTACCAAGAAAGTGCTAGCGACCTGGAGCAAGAATGCTTTCGGTAACATCTTTCAGGAAATTAAGAAGGTAGAGGACGACGTCATCCGGGCGGAGGTTCTGTTCGCCTCTAACAGATCGCAGGAGTCCCGTGCCACGCTTAACCTCACAAGGGCTATCCTTAAATCTCGGTTGAAGGTGGAGACAAAATTCTGGAAGTAGAAAGCCAGGTTGGCTTAGGACACTGAGGGAGATAGAAATTCGGCTTTCTTCCACTCCTGTGTTAGAGGTCGAAGACAACAACTGAACCTTCACCAAATTTTCGAAGACAACGGCCTCATCCCGAAAGATCAACGGAGCATTCAGAAGGTAGGCGCCATATATTACACTAGATTATTCACCAAAGACCTGTAGGATCGTTGAGCACTTCTAGAGGGGGGGTGAATAGAGTGCGTGTGTGCAGCGGAAATAAATTCACCAATTAAAAAATTAAACTATGGCAATGATGTAAGAGCAGTAAATAAAGATAGGAGAATCAAACTCAGTAACACAGCGATGTATACTGGTATCCCTCTGAGAGGACTAATCCAGTCTCGAGTACTCTTGCTCGATGTTAATCCACTAAAGGCACAAGCTTTAACTGAGTGCTTGCAACTCTTACACCACCGTGCTTGTTGACGAGTGCACGACCAACTCCAACACACACCGTGCTTGGTGACGAGCGCACGACCAGCTCCACAACTGGAATAGTTGTTGAAACTTGACGACCTCTTTACAACTCTGAATAACCAAAAGACTTCTAAATCAATTGTGATAGTACTGGCTTTTGGCTAAGAGAAGTATAGGTGAGATTTGAAATTCTTAGATCACTTAGAAAACACTTGAGATGAAATAGAGAAGAGATGAAGAATGAATTGATGTTTTGAAATGAAAAGTTCTTCTCTATTTATAGGTGTTTTCACCAACCGAACTCGGGCAGAACTCGGGCAGAGTTCGGATGCAAATATCTCGCAAATTAGCCGTTGCTCGCAGATTTGGAGGCAACTGAAGTTTGAATACAAACTGACCGAACTCGGTCAGAGTTCGGGCCGAACTCGGGCCGAACTCGGGCCGAACTCGGCTGTGAGTTCTGTCAGGAGATATTGTAAATTCTTTTTACAAAAACAATTTTGAAACATGTTTTTGGTAATTTGTAAAATCATTTGAAAAGGAATATTTTCGAAATATATTTTTGAAATATTTGTAATCGAAAATATGAAGGGTAAAAATAAGTTTAGAGAAAGGAGAATAATTTTAACCCTAAGCCAGTAATACCATACTTGATTTTACAAAGAAATTCCTAGACTCAATAAAGTGTAAAAATACAGAATAAAAGTAGAAAATGAGTCTTCAGAATTTTTGATGACTTTGACGCTTGGATTTATGCAGTACATCGTCCGTTGAATAAGATTTCATGTATCCTGAAATAGTTAGCAGCATTGTCTATATTTTGTATATGGACTAAAGTGTAAGTCGATTATCGAAATCGGGTGTGACCATGGAATGGGCCAACAATCTCCCCCATTTTGATAATTGACAAAACTTGAGTCTATACCAAAATATATTTATAAAAAATAAAATAACATAACAAAATACCTGAAAAAAAAACTGATTTTTGATATCTGATTTTTGATTTGGTATACTCATTTTTCTCCCCCTTTGTCAAGTAGTAAAATGAATCGGCTCCCCCGTAAGTCATGAAGCCAACAATAGAGATGACAAAGTGAAAGAGGACAATAGTAATCACAGTAATCACAGCATAGACAAGTGAAATCACAATAAGATGAAATGTCATAAATATTCCACTAGAAAATCAACTTGTACAACTGATAAATGTCTAACTGAAACAGTTTAGACAAGAAAAATAAAAGTACTACATAAACTGCATCAAAACTAAACAAAATCCACTATCCTATGGCTGAAACCATATCACAACTCTGCGTCATCTGCACCGGGAGGATCATGAGGAAAATAGGCAGTGGTCGGGTCGAAGTACTGAAAAGTAGTCTCATCAGTAAAACGAGGACCAGGGAAAGCAGGGTGTGGAAGGATAGTAAGTGGATGGGCTGGATCATGCACCAGGCTGTAATGGAGGTCGGCAATACTGTTTCTCAGCACCTGGGCCTGAGAAATGTGCCGGAACTCTGAGTCCTGATAACGTTGCGTGGAAACCGCAACGAACTCATCGAATCGCTGGTAGAATGCATGATCGAGTCCTGGAGCAGGGGCCGGAGCAGGAGGAGCATCTGCTGGAGGGGCCTCAGCATCAGCAACTGGGTCAGCAGGAGCAGCACCGGGAGGTTGAGGAAACCGACGAGAGCGGGTCAACTCAACAGAAGTAGAAGAAATAGCACACGTTTCAAGATCAATCTCGAAACGGCGAAAGATACTCGCAAGGTGCATAGGAAAAACAAGGTTCCTACCTGCATTCTTGCAGTTGAGCATCCAAGACATCATGGTTTTTGGAATTGAGAAGGGAATTCCAAAATGAATGTGATACAAAGCAGAGAGTTCCAAAAATGTGACCTCATCAGTAGAGCCTTTCTTCGGAAGAAGGGCTGAGAAAATCATGCGATGAAGTTCGTAGAAATTTTGGTTAAGATGTCTAGAAAATATTCTCCGAGGAGGAGGAGTGGGGTGACAAATCAATTCCCTAAAAGAAGCTAAAGTAACATCGGCAGGGAACTGAATATGGTGGATGTCAACAAGAGCATCACCAAGATCAGGAACGTGAAAATATTCACTGATATCGGTGGCGCTAAATTCTAGTTCCTGTCCAGCAACGCAGGAATAGAAATTTCCGTTTTGTTGTACTTGCAAGTTGCAGTAGAACATCCGGACAGCATTATCGTAAATATTATCTTGGACTTCGAAAAAGTCGCGAAATCCAAGTTGTTCAAAAATAGGAGCATATTCAAAGAAGATTGTAAAGTTGACAAAAGCTCCAGTACAAATACGACGTAGAGAAAAGGAATCAAACCAGAGATTAGAGAAGTCTATGTCGGAAAACAGAGTGCCATCGAATTCCTCGGGATCTCTAGGTTTGGCTGGACTGAACAGACTTGCTGGAGTGTAGTCGGAAGATGAGGAAGCACCCTGGGAAGAATTTCCTCGCTGACGCTTCGGAGCCATGTGGAGATGGAGAAGATCGTCGAAGCCTTGCCCGGAGGGAGGAGGAAAGTCTTCTAGAAGGAGGTAGAGCTATTTCTCGTTTTGGTGTGGAGAAATAGTGGAAGAAAGGGTGGATTTTATAGGTGCTAGGGCCGGCTGTTCGGTTCTAGAACCATCACAGCGCCGACCGAACTCGGTCCGAATTCGGTCCGAACTCGGTAAGAGTTCGGGCCGAGTTCGGCCACTTGTATTCCCGAGACAGTTAAAGCAGTCAGGTGAAATAAAGTTTGTAATTATGATGTTTGACTGTTTTATTAACTAATTTGCTGTTATTTTTAGGTTAACTGTAGGGATTGTCCCAGCTAACGGTGGTTCACCGGGGAACTCTTAAGTACCGCTTCGCTTCGACCGTAGTCGTGGTGACAGACAAATCCTTTGTAAGTTTGTCCCCAAAAATAATTTTCATTAGATAATAAATTATCAAGTCATAAATACAATATTTAATTACCATATGTTTTAAGAATCCGAGAATTCAAGAATGCCGAGCTCACGCCTCAAGATGTTAAAACGGTCTTCAGCCAAAGGTTTAGTGAAAATATCTGCTAGTTGATGTTCAGTATTAATAAATGTTAAGCAAATATCCCCGTGTTGTTGATGATCACGTAGAAAATGATGTCTAACTTCTATGTGCTTTGTGCGTGAATGACAGATAGGGTTCTTAGTTAAATTAATTGCACTAGTGTTGTCACAGTATATAGGAACATTTGTATAGTGCAGATTATAGTCCTCTAAGGTTTGCTTCATCCACAAAATTTGAGCACAACAACGTCCTGCGGCGATATACTCAGCCTCAGTTGTTGATAATGCTACTGAATTTTGTTTCTTGCTAAACCAAGAGACTAGGGCTTTTCCCAAGAAATGACATGTACCACTGGTACTTTTACGGTCCACTTTGCATCCAGCAAAATCCGCATCCGAGTAACCTATAAGGTCAAAGGATTTGGTTTTGGGATACCATAAGCCAACTATAGAAGTTCCTTTAAGGTATCGGAAGATACGCTTAACGGCACTAAAATGTGATTCCTTAGGGTTTGCCTGATATCGTGCACATATGCAAACACTAAACATAATATCAGGGCGACTAGCAGTTAAATATAATAGACTACCAATCATACCTCGATACTTACGCTGATCAACAGGTTTGCCACTTTCATCAGTATCAAGCTTTGTAGCTGTAGCCATAGGCGTCCCAATTGGCTTCACATTCTCGAAGTTGTACTTCTTCAGTATGTCCTTCGTGTACTTGGCTTGGTTGATGAACGTTCCGTTTGAGTGTTGTTTGATTTGCAATCCAAGGAAGAAGTTCAGCTCTCCCATCATGCTCATTTCAAATTCACTCTGCATACACTTGGCAAATTCTTGACAAAGTTGTTCATTAGTAGAACCAAAGATGATGTCATCTACATAAATTTGCACTAGAAGTATATCATTATTCAAAGATTTAATAAAAAGAGTAGTATCAATCTTGCCTTTTGAAAAACCATTATCAAGTAAGAAGGCGCTTAGGCGTTCATACCAAGCACGAGGTGCTTGTTTGAGTCCATAGAGTGCTTTCTTAAGCTTGAAGACGTGATCAGGTTTTTGAAAATCTTCAAAACCAGGGGGTTGTTTCACAAAAACTTCTTCTTTTAAAAATCCATTTAAAAATGCGCTTTTCACGTCCATTTGAAAAAGTTTGAAATCATTAAAATAAGCAAAAGCGCAAAACATACGAATGGCTTCTAGTCTAGCAACAGGAGCATAGGTCTCATCATAATCAATTCCTTCTTCTTGATTATAACCTTGTGCAACTAGACGTGCTTTGTTGCGTAGAACTTGACCATCTTCACTAAGTTTATTTCGGAACACCCATTTGGTACCAATTATCGATTGACCAATAGGTTTAGGAACGAGTTCCCAAACTTGGTTTCTCTCAAATTGATTAAGTTCCTCTTGCATGGCAGAAATCCAAAATTCATCAGAAAAAGCCTCATCAACATTCTTAGGTTCTATTTGAGAAATAAATGCTACATTAGCTGCTACCTCAGAATCTCTAAGAGATGAACGAGTACTTACACCTTTGGATACATCACCTATTATGAGAGTTTCTGGATGATCTGGTTTGAATCTTAATGATTCGAATCTTTGGGCCATACCTTTCACAAGGCTCTTCTCAGTTCCTGCATCTTCAGGACTTTTATCGGTTCTTGCCTCTTGGGTAGGATCTTTCTCAGAACTCTTCTTTGTCTTTGTAGGTGCATCTTCATCATCACTGTCGCTAGATCTATGACTATTCAACTCATCAAAGGTAACATTAACACTTTCTTCAACAATCAAAGATCTTTTATTGAAAATTCTATATCCTTTACTCTTAGCAGCATATCCGAGAAATATCCCGTCATCTGCTTTCAAGTCGAACTTACCCAAGTTATCCTTGGTGTTCAGGATGAAACAGCGACAACCAAAAACTTTAAAATAAGATATGTTTGGAATTCTTCCAAACCAAAGCTCATATGGTATTTTCTTCGATATAGGTCGAATTAACACCCTATTTAAAATATGACAGGCTGTACTAACAGCTTCTGCCCAAAAATATTTAGGAAGATTATGCTGATTAAGCATGACTCTAGCCATTTCGCTTAGAGTACGATTCTTCCGCTCCACAACACCATTCTGTTGGGGAGTTCTAGGACAAGAAAATTCGTGGTAGTATCCACTATCATCACAGAACTTTTTGAAATCAGTATTTTCGAATTCGCCACCATGATCACTTCGGATACGAGTAATCATGAAGCCTTTTTCGTTTTGAACCTTTTTACAAAATATCTGAAATTCAAAAATTGCATCACTTTTGTTTGATAAAAAGTAAACCCATGTAAAACGAGAGAAATCATCAACAATGACAAAAGCATAGAGTTTACCGCCAAGACTAGCGACTCTACTAGGACCAAATAAATCCATATGAATCAACTGCAAAGGTCTCGAAGTACTTACAGCGTTGATGGATTTAAAAGATGACCTATGTGCTTTGTTCTTTTCACAGTCAGCACATACCATGTCTCTCTTGAATGGAATTTCTGGGAGTCCTTTTACCAACTTCTTTGTGTTCAGGCGTGAGATAGTATCCATGTTTGCATGTCCTAGTCTCATGTGCCATAGCCAGCTTTCATTTTGATTGGCTACTAGACACCTTCCTGTATTATTAGTATTCTCCAAAAAGAAAACATATATATTGTCTTCTCTAATCCCTTTATATATGGGATCACCCGATGACATATCATATATAGTACATTTATCTTTCACAAAATTGATACCATAACCATTATCTGCCAAGTGACTTATGCTCAATAGGTTATGTTTCAATTCGGTTACTAGACAAACATCTTTTATTATAGGGTAAGGAGACATACCTACAGTGCCATTACCTATAATGTCACCTCTCAAGTTATTTCCGAAGGAGACGTATCCTTCTTTCTTCATCGATAGCGTAGCGAATAAAGATGCATCACCAGTCATGTGTCACGAACATCCGCTATCGAGGATCCATTTGCTTCTAGCATGAGAGGGTTGAGGGTCCACCTACAAAACAAGTAGATGAATCCTTTGGTACCCATTTTCTGAAGGGTCCATGCTGATTAGCTTTAGGTCTCCAGACTAAAGTATGGTTATCAACAAGTTTTCTTGCAAGACAATATTGTGATATATGACCATGTGTACCACAATACGTGCAAGTCAGTTTAGAACCAGATGAGGTTGAAACTGAGTTCACATGCTTGTTTGGTTTCTTGGAGAACCTATAAGTGAAAGCATGATGATATTCGTGTTTCTTATGTGCTTTCTTGTTCTTAGTCCTCTTAGGTGTATGCTTAGCATTAGGACTAAAATTAGGCTCTGTCACAGGCATTGCCTGTTTGCCTAACTTGATTTCTAACTTTTTAGAAATCGCAATAGACTCTTCATATTTAGCAGTCATAACTGAGAGTCTGTGTTCTGTTACTAAGTGCATTCTCTTCTCTGTGTCATACAGTTTTTGCATCTTACCATAATCTCTTTCTTTCTTTTGAATAGTGAGGATAGCCTCATGATAGTCTACCTTGAGTTTGGCTATCTCTTCCGTGTTACCGGTAGTAGATGTCTCTTTAATATCTTGAAGAAGATTAGACAATCTAGCTATCTCGGCTGTGTGTGCCTTTATCTCTTTTCGAGATTGCTTATACTTGTCGAGCACAATTTTGTGATCTTCAAGTAAATCGCTAAAGGCAGTCTCTAGTTCATCAAAAGTAAACTCATCAAACAGAGGATTAGATGATACCTTTTCGAATGCCATAAGACAAACATTTACATTGTTGCAGGGTCTGTCTTCTTCTTCTGAGTCACTGGCATCACTCTCGTGCCAGATGCTTGTGTTGGCATACTTTCGGCCAGATGTAGATCTTCTGTTTGATCTTGACCGATCATATGGACTGCTCTTCTTGGTAGCTGGACAGTCCTTCTTCATGTGCCCTGATTTCTTGCATCCGAAGCATATTGTCTCGTCTTCATTGCTTTCTTGGATGTCTTTCTTCTTTCTGTTTGTGAACTTTAGATATTTCTTGAAGTTCTTCACAAGTAAGGCACGTTCATCACCACTTGATGATTCTTCATCTGAATCATTGCATGTTGATTTTCTTGCTTGAGCTTTGAAGGCGATAGTCTTTTCCTTTGGTGTGGCCTCTTCAAAGTCTTGCAAGTCGAGCTCATGAGTCATCAACTTGCCCATCAGTGTTTCTAGAGTCATCGTGGTGAGATCGTTTCCTTCAATGATTGCTGTGGCTTTTGGATTCCAGTTCTTTGTTAGAGCCCGCAACACTTTCCTGATCTTCTCATGGTTGCTGTAATCTTTACCAAGAGATTGAAGTGGATTAGTTATATCAAGGAAACGGGTAAATATCTGTGTAATTGACTCACCAGGTTTCATTTTAAAAGATTCATATTCCTGAGTCAGTCTACTGATTTTGGATTCCTTGACTTGGGAAGTCCCTTCATGGGTTACCTCAAGGAGTTTCCAAATTTCATGAGACGTCTTACAGGTAGAAACTCTATTGAACTCTGTTTTGTCAATTGCACAGAATAGTGCATTGATGGCTCGAGCATCAAGACTAGCCTTTGCTTTTTCAGCATCGGTGTATTTGTCATGCGGCTTTTCCATAAGAATACCTTCAACCACTGTAGGTGGTGGTTTCTTATATCCATCAATGACTATTGACCATAAATTAAAATCTAGAGACTTTAGAAAGAAAGTCATACGTGTTTTCCAGTATGTATAGTTTGTTCCATCAAATAGGGGAGGTCTATTTGTGGATTGCCCTTCACCGTTGAATATAGATTTCACGGCTGCCATATATATACTCTCTAGGATATGTTATATAAGAATATAACCTGCTCTGATACCAATTGTAGGATCGTTGAGCACTTCTAGAGGGGGGGTGAATAGAGTGCGTGTGTGCAGCGGAAATAAAATCACCAATTAAAAAATTAAACTATGGCAATGATGTAAGAGCAGTAAATAAAGATAGGAGAATCAAACTCAGTAACACAGCGATGTATACTGGTATCCCTCTGAGAGGACTAATCCAGTCTCGAGTACTCTTGCTCGATGTTAATCCACTAAAGGCACAAGCTTTAACTGAGTGCTTGCAACTCTTACACCACCGTGCTTGTTGACGAGTGCACGACCAACTCCAACACACACCGTGCTTGGTGACGAGCGCACGACCAGCTCCACAACTGGAATAGTTGTTGAAACTTGACGACCTCTTTACAACTCTGAATAACCAAAAGACTTCTAAATCAATTGTGATAGTACTGGCTTTTGGCTAAGAGAAGTATAGGTGAGATTTGAAATTCTTAGATCACTTAGAAAACACTTGAGATGAAATAGAGAAGAGATGAAGAATGAATTGATGTTTTGAAATGAAAAGTTCTTCTCTATTTATAGGTGTTTTCACCAACCGAACTGGGGCAGAACTCGGGCAGAGTTCGGATGCAAATATCTCGCAAATTAGCCGTTGCTCGCAGATTTGGAGGCAACTGAAGTTTGAATACAAACTGACCGAACTCGGTCAGAGTTCGGGCCGAACTCGGGCCGAACTCGGCTGTGAGTTCTGTCAGGAGATATTGTAAATTCTTTTTACAAAAACAATTTTGAAACATGTTTTTGGTAATTTGTAAAATCATTTGAAAAGGAATATTTTCGAAATATATTTTTGAAATATTTGTAATCGAAAATATGAAGGGTAAAAATAAGTTTAGAGAAAGGAGAATAATTTTAACCCTAAGCCAGTAATACCATACTTGATTTTACAAAGAAATTCCTAAACTCAATAAAGTGTAAAAATACAGAATAAAAGTAGAAAATGAGTCTTCAGAATTTTTGATGACTTTGACGCTTGGATTTATGCAGTACATCGTCCGTTGAATAAGATTTCATGTATCCTGAAATAGTTAGCAGCATTGTCTATATTTTGTATATGGACTAAAGTGTAAGTCGATTATCGAAATCGTGTGTGACCATGGAATGGGCCAACAAGACCCTATCTTCAAAGACACCGATCTCTTGTCCAAGATCCGTAACATGATCAGCAACAGAGAGAACGAGCAGCTACAGGTTCCCCCAACCGCGGATGAAGTCAAGGCGGCGGTGTGGGCTCTTAATGAGCACAGCGCCCTCGGTCCCGATGGTTTCTCCGGGGTATTCTTCCGCACCTGCTGGGACATCATCGCCCCCGACTTCCTTGAGGCGGCTATTGCCTTCTTTCAGGGAGCTAGATATCCTAGATCCATCTCTTGCGCTAACTTTATTCTCATCCCCAAGAAAGACAACCTGGAGACTTTCAGGGATTTTCGCCCCATCAGCCTTTGCACCTTTACCAACAAAATAATTTCCAAGATAATCGCGACCCGCATGTCCACCCTACTACCCAAGATCATCTCCGAAGAACAAAGTAGCTTCGTCCAAGGGCGTAATATCACAGACAACATCCTTCTAGCCTAAGAGATGATCACGTGCTTGAAGTTCCCCTCCAGGGGAGGAAATGTGGCCATCAAGTTGGACATGGAGAAAGCATACGACAGACTGGCCTGGCAATTCATGATATGGGTTCTCAGGGCCTTCGGTTTCTCCGAGACATGGACAGACATCCTCTTCAGATCCATCAGTAACTCTTGGTTCTACACCATCATCAACGGTCAAGCAGCAGGATTCTTCAAAGTGAGCCGAGGGGTCAGACAGGGGACCCTCTTTCTGCCACCATTTTTATCATAGCGGTCGAAGCACTCAGCAGAAACCTGAACAGACTAGCCGATACCCCCAGATTCTAACATTTCTACACCACCACCGACTGTCCCTTAATCACGCATCTGGCCTATGCTGATGACATTCTCATCTTCTTGGCGGAAGACATTGGGTCGGTAAAGGCGGTCCACAGAACGCTAGAGAGATACACCAGATGCTCGGGGCAACGTGTCAACCCCAACAAAAGCGTCATCTATACCCACCATAAAGCTAACAGAAACCACTCCGCGACTTTCACCAATCTAACGTCCTTTGCCATAGCTTACCCGCCATTCACCTACCTCGGTTGCCCGCTAGTTTATGGGAAGTCTAATTCAGGTATTTTCGAAGGCCTTGTGAGAAAAGTCAGGAATAAAATCGAAGGATGGCACAACGCTACCTTTTTCCCGGGAGGCAAGATGATCCTGATCAAGCATGTGCTCCCTTCCATCCCTATATACACCCTGGCGGTTTGCTTCCCCCCCCGAAGAAGGTCATAACATCGCTAGAGTCCCTACTATCCAACTTCTTTTGGGGTCACAGTGACGGGAAAGACAAGCACCACTGGGCCAGCTGGGACACCATGGCCAAACCCACCAGGGAAGGCGGTCTGGGTTTCTGCAGAATAGCGCACATAGTTGCTGCTTGCTCCATGAAATTGTGGTGGAAGCTTTACAGGAAGAACTTGATCTAGGCCCGTTTCATGGAAGCTAGATACTTTTGACACTCCAATCCAACGACAGTTACTGCTAACAACAGAGCTTTGGCAAATTGGCGACGCATACTCCTCGGTCGCGGGCTCGCAGAACCTTTGATGGTCAGGAACATCTCCGACGCATTACGATGGTCCCCGACCAACTATGGGAGTTCACTCTAGCCTCGGCCAGACTTGTGGCGAGAGGCGACGGCGAGCCTTCCCCTTTCATCGCCCCCTACTGGCAGTCCTGCATCCCCAACAAATGGTCGATCCTCACTTGGAGAGCGCAGCGCAGAAAGCTACCCACTGACGACTCCCTCACTTCCTGTGGATGCAGTCTTACGTCGAGGTGCCACTGTTGTTCCTCACCAAAGGTAGAATCTGTAGAACACATACTTCTCTCTGGAGACCTAGCCTCTCAGCTGTGGACTAACCTCTCCAGAAGATGCCTCCCGAACTCTCGGTCTGGGGGCTTCAACGATCTCCTCGCCAAGTGGAGTCTTTCTCACGGGCATCAGATCGTCACAGTCGTCGCCATTTGGGTTCTATGGAAGAATAGGAATAAGTACAGATATGAAGGACGCCAACTCAGTTCTTCGTAACTTTTGAGAGAAGTTCTCAGACAAATTCGCAAAGTCAAGATTCGCTGCTCTCACTCCTTGAGCAGTTTTTGGAGGATGTTGTATTAGCCTTCTACCTGGTCCAACTAGATGATTTCTTCGCTGACTGGTTTTTTGAGTTTTTCTTGCTGAAGTGCGAGTCGTGCTATTTTGTATAGGCTTCGGCATTTTGCGCCTGATACATCAATAAAGAATAGTTTGTTTAAATATATATAAATATATATATATATATATATATATATATATATATATATATATATATATATATATATATATATATATATATATATATATAAATAAATATATATATATATATAAGAATTCAGTTTAGATGTAGGATACCTATCCAGAAGTTTTCGCAACTCAATCATGTATGATGGAATCATCAAAGATTTGATCTTTTCTAACTATGTCTGTAACTCACTAGAGGCTCAAAAACAAAGAGAAGATGCATATGAACGAGATATACAAGAAAAAGAAGAAGGAAAATGATTGAATAGAGAAACTCCCAGGCATTTCTTGATCTCAGATGTGCCCATATCGATGGAACGGGTGACTCATTATTTCGATGAATCATTTCTTCGAACAGAAGATTCTGTAAACACTTATTCAAAATCTCACTTATCATAGTCCGTTGTGGAAGAATCTTGTGAGGAATTGGCCATGATATATCTGATCCATACATAATATCATGAAAAATGGATAAAAATTTTGGACTGCTGCTTAGTATCGGCAATGGGTCTGAAAAAGTATCTAAAAGGGTGAAATTTAGATATTTGTACCCTGTCGAAGTAAGGAACCATGGCATATATGTTTGGAAAAGATTCCATTTGGAGAGATTTAAAAAAGCATTATCTCGTTGAAAGGTTCTATACATCTGCCCTTTCTCAACGCATTTCTTTAGACAAAGACTCCGATTTTTCCTCTTTTCCCATGTTTGAATTAAAACTGAGATACTGATGCAAGTTCTTCCCTTCTGAATCAGATAGATTCATATCTGAAAGAGACTGACAATAAGTTCTTTCAAAATTGACTATTTGTTCCTCTCTTAGAGGTGTTGCAGAAATGTCTGCGATCGAGTAAATAGTGCTACAAACGAATAGATCAGATAGAATTAGAAAATGTAAAGATTTGTACAAGTTATACGTTTCATCACCACTTTGTAGAAAATTGTTAGGTATGAATATGTCAGATACCTGTGACTCGATTGGTGAAATAGTCTCTTTCTCCAAAAAATATATTTTTTTACCGACGCACAAAGAAAATATTTTGTTGCGAATGAACAAGATATTGAGGAATTGTCCATATGTAAGATCATTATTATTGATACGGGTCTTTTCCACATAAAAAGGAAATCTTTTGTTACAATAGAACCAGAAGTGATGTGGATCATTCAAGAATCGAAGTCGATTTGCTTTATAAAAAGAAGATATCAATGGACTTCTATGAAAGGGTTTCACGGGATTCAGCCAATTGTCCCGATTGTTGGATTTCATTGAGAAATAGGAATCTGTGTTATCAAAGGATTTCCTGTAATTATTTCTAGTATGGAATGAGTCAGTCATCCACTTTTGTATCTTTTTTAACAAAAATGGTAATATTGTTCCTCCATTGATCAACAATTTCAGTCTTTGGGAAGTATCATGATTATCCAATAAGAAGTTTCAATTTATTCAAATGAACGATTTGAACACCTATTGATTCTAACAACTGATTACAAGGTTGATCATTCGGACCTTTCAATTCATAGATGTGGATCTCAGACCTATGAATGGGGATATTTCCGATACTCACAAAGAAAAAGAGAAATGACTTGGACAAAAAGGGAAGTGACTTAGACAAAAAAAGAAATGACTTGGACAAAAAAAAGTGACTTAGACAAATCATGTTTCTCGATAGCCTTGGACCAATCAATCGAATATTGATTAATACGTAATCGATCGAACACTACTAGAAAACGAACCTTCTGCTCAGAAATGAAATGTTCCAAATGTTCCTGGAAATTCTTGCTCCCATGGGACCATTTGTATCAATATGCGTAGGGATCCCGATTCATGGATCTCTCGGTTCGAGAAATAAGATGAGCAAACTATTTCTTCTGAGTCTTTTTCAAATTCGATAAATGTTGGTGGATCACATATTTCATTATAGTTATATGATTCAGAGTATCATTTCCTATTTGATCCATTTGAATTCTATGTTCGAAGTTGCGATCGGATCTATTCATTAAAAATAATCGATTTGATACATTTTTTATGTACCCATAGGTGCTATATTGGATTTGAGTCAGATTTTTGATCAATCTATATTTATTCACTGCCTCCATTATGTTGTTGCTAGCAAATACCACTGTTTTTAGCTTTGGATCCTCCAAATCATTCTCGCAGTAGATCTGGACCGATTTTTTTTTTCTGATCCTTCGATAAAAAGATTCATTCTCTTCATTAAAAAAAGAGGAGGTAGAACCAATAAAGATTTCTTTTTTCGATTCATCTCTGGAGTTGAATACCTCATTCAAGAATTTTTTTGATCCAACCTGTAGGAATCAATAGAAAAGACAAATCCCCTATGATACACCAGATCCGGCTCGGTTATTGATAAAGTGAATAGATATGCCATTTCTTGAAATCTCTCTTCTGATTCAAAATCATGGTGTAACGTATATCCCCTCTGTTCCGGTCATGGAATAAATAAAATAAATCAAAAAATATATTTTTGTTCAAGAATGAAATCTTATTGGAACTGTCCATATCCGGTTCATCCTTCGGAACCATATCACATCCCGGATCTGATAAAATAGAATGAATTAAGATGTTATTTTGTAAATACGTAATTATCTTGAATATATCAACCATTTCTTTATTTTTCGATCGCCTGGAAGGGACAAAAGAAACATCTTGTTTTTTCTTTAAAAATTTCTGATCTCTAGTGGACTTCTCGGTAGGATTCGAACCTAGATGAAGTTCTGGCCATCTGTCAGAGAAAAAAGAACGAAATGATCTTGTAGGATTTCCAAGAAATTCTTTGATTTCTTTCGGAAGCAGATGATTATTCATCTGCTTCTCACGTTCCGCGAATAGCCGAGACATTGAGGAAGATCCAAAATATTTCAGAAATCGATCTGATTCTATCTCTGTTCGTTCCGTTTGAAGAAAGGAAGGATCCAATCCCAAAGAATCAATCTTTCTTTTAGTTACGGAATCCTTGTTTGATCGATCAATGTGTGATATTCTGAATCCTCATTTCTAATGAAATTGAAATGATCTCTGGATTGATAAGAATATCACTTCAATTGGCTAGAATTCGTTACTTGAACGAAAATAGATCTTGTGAAATCATATTGAATATTTGACAATACATTTCGTACCTTGCTAAAAAAAATGATCCTTGTTTACCAACCATACATTGTCTAACCAAATCAAATTCTCTCTCGATACATTCCTCAAAAAATCCGATTCGTGCCGATTCTTCCCCAACTAACAAAGAGATCTTAGCGGAATTGCCACATATGAAATTGAGCACAATTTTGCAAAGAAATACCCCACTTTTTTCTCGAGAAAAGATGAGAAACATGCTCAATATCATTTGATTGAATGGTTGCCTCAGCTCTTTCTTGTTTGAAGAAACCCTCCCCTTCAATTGGTCTTTTTTCACGAAAAGCAGACATGAGATAACAAATCAAGTCTTTCCCTAAGATTTCAAATAGCTGTCTCGAATTCAAATTGATTATGTTTCGCTTCTTCCTCGGAGAAAGACGATCAAACAATTCCCAATCATGGTCCTTGCGGATCCGATCATCCGTATAGGATAAAAAAAAGAAACTCCAAATATTTGTTATCTTTCTCTTTGAATGAGATCTCAATTCCAGCTACGGTTTCATTAGATATCTTACAAATAGAATTCTATTTTTCTTGATCTGGTTCCTCCACCACCGCGAACCCCGGTTAGATTCAGGCATGATACATTTTTTGTTTATTGGGAGAACCCAAGTACTCTCTTGCGGATCCATGAAATAACTCTCAGAAATCTTTTTCCCTTTGGAAGATATAGGAGCGAAACAATCAACCTATTGATATTGGAAGACCAAAAATATTCTTCCAATGTCTCATGTCTGGGTCCAATGGAATTCATAGGTATAGAAAGAAGCCCCATCAAAAAGAGATTTTTTTTCTTTCGACCATCTTTCGATTGTTAATACGAGATATAAGGACCGCTACTACAAGCAGTACTACACCTTTGATCGTGAAATATCGATTGCTCGTTGAATCCTGTAAAAAATGTGAAAGTAGGATACTCCAAATTCGGGGGTCAAAGAGTTTCATAAAACATTATTGGTGGAAAAAATGTGAGTGAAAGGTCCCACTGAATCGAATTTGATCCATGAATCTAAGAAATAGTGAGAATTCTTGATCTTTCTCAATAGCTCTCTCAATTCAAAGATCTAGGATTTGAATTGATGCTATTTCATTGATTCCTCCTAAAGATTTTCATTGATTCCTCCTCAAAATTTTATTTCAATTGGAATTTGGTTATTCACGATGTACGATGAGCCCCGTTAAGGTTAAGTATCCATGGCTGAGTGGTTAAAGCGCCCAACTCATAAATGGCAAATTCGTAGGTTCAATTCCTGCTAGATGCACGCCAATGGTTCAATATGTCTATGGAATCTCATCATCCATACATAACGAATTGGTATGTTATATTCATACCATAACATATGAACAGTAAGAACTAGAATTCTTATCGACACTGGAACTCATAGGGAAGAAAATGGATTTATGGATGGAATCAAATATGCAGTATTTACAGAAAAAAGTATTCAGTTATTGGAGAACAATCAATATACTTCTAATGTCGAATCAGGATCGACTAGGACAAAAATAAAGCATTGAGTCAAACTCTTCTTTGGTGTCAAGGTAATAGCTATGAATAGTCATCGACTCCCGGGAAAGGGTAGAAGGATGGGACCTATTATGGGACATACAATGCATTACAAACGTATGATCATTACGCTTCAACCAGGTTATTTTATTCCACCTCTTATAGAGAAAAGAACTTAAAGCAAAATACTTAATAATACCACGATACATTTATACAAAACTTCTACCCCGAACACACGCAATGGAGCCGTAGACAGTCAAGACAATCCAATCTACCAAAAAATTTGATCTATGGACAACATCGTTGTGGTAAAGGTCGTAATGCCAGAGGAATTATTACCGCAAGGCATAAAGGGGGAGGTCATAAGCGTGTATACCGTAAAATCGATTTTCGACGGAATAAAAAAGACATATCTGGTAGAATCGTAACTATAGAATACGACCCTAATTGAAATGCATACATTTGTCTCATACACTATGGGGATGGCGAGAAAAGATATATTTTACATCCCAGAGGGGCTATAATTGGAGATACCATTATTTCTGGTACAAAAGTTCCAATATCAATGGGAAATGCCCTACCTTTGAGTGCAGTTTGAACTATTGATTTACGTAATTGGAAGTAATCAATTAGGTTTACGACGAAACCTAGAAATCGATCACTGATCCAATTTGAGTACCTCTACGGGATATACCTCAACAGAAAACTGTTGAGTAACGGCAACAAGTGATTGAGTTCAGTAGTTTCTCATAGAAAATTATTGACTCTAAAGATATGGTAATATGGAGAAGACAAAATTGTTTGAAGCACGCACAGAACCGAAAGCGTCCCTTGTTTCAAAGAGAGGAGGACGGGTTATTCACATTTAACATAGAAATCATACTTGGAAAGGGTGTACAATTAGATAGAGCAGCTGGCGCTGTAGCGAAGCTAATTGCAAAAAAGGGTAAATAGGCCACATTAAGATTACCATTAGGGGAGGTCCGTTTGATATCCAAAAACTGCTTAGCAATAGTCGGACAAGTAGGTAATGTTGGGGCAAACCAAAAAAGTTTGGGTAGAGCCGGATCGAAGTGTTGGCTAGGTAAGCGTCTTGTAGTAAGAGTAGTAGTTATGAACCCTGTAGACCATCCTCATGGGGGCGATGAAGGAAGAGCCCCAATTGGTAGGAAAAAAAACCACAACCCCTTGGGGTTATCCTGCGCTTGGAAGAAGAAGTAAAAAAAGGAAAAATATAGTGATAGTTTTATTCTTCGTCGCCGAAAATAGGAATATTAAAAATCTAATATAAAACCCCGATTTTCGAAATTTATTGGATTTTCGTCAGTAATTGAGTTTCTGTTGCAGCAGTATTTCGTAGTTAGATAATTAGTTTAGTTATTATTATTATTATTATAGTCGGATCAGGGAAACATTATTTTTAAAATTAATTATTAGATTTTTATTTGTGCCTGTCCCGATCCCGTGCCCAGGGACCCGACCCCGAGCCTGAACCCAACTTCGTTTCCCGTCCCGAATCCATCCTTAAAATCCTTTAATTAAATAATAGCCTTAGATATATATTTATAATCCTATTTTTGGTTAAGAGGAAAGAAAGAGAAAAAAAATATTTTTTTCCACGACCTGGCCTTCCCCCACGACCAGGCCGTTCCTCCAAATTCTTCTTCTCCTCAGCACTCTCTCCTCCACACAACTTCCCTTCTCCTTCCTCTTTCAAACAACCCCTCCACATAAAAACCTACCACCTCTCCCTCACTCTCATTCTCATCCTCTTCCCCATCTCACTCCTCTTCCCATCTCCTCTCCCAAGCTCCGGCCAGTTCCCGATCCGGCGACCTCCGCCCGAGCCCGCCTCCCGAGGCCGCGCCCGTCTCCCGCTGGCCAGATCCCGACCCGCCGACCTCCCCCGAGCCCCGTGCCCGTCTAGCCAGTGCCTCCCCGGCTGACCGCCCGCGCGTCCGCCTCCCTAGGCCGTGCCCTGCCTCGTCCGACCCCGCACGGCTCCCGTGCGCCGGATCCCGGCGACCCCCGGCGACTCCCGTGCCCGTCCGGCCAGCGCTTTCCCCGGCGACCCCCGGCGACTCCCGTGCCATTCGGCCAGCACCTCCCCGGCGTGCCCCGAGTTTCTGGCCGCCCCCGTGCCGGCCGACTTCCCGTCCGCAACGCCTTCCAGCGCTGACCCGCGAGCCGGGCTTGCTGGAAGCCCCTATTTTCCTTCGCGTGCTTCTGGACTGTCCCGAGTCGATCCCTGTCCACACCTCCTGTGCGCTTTTTGACACTTTTTCGCTGTCCGCGCGAATTATTTCTTTTCCCTACTCTTGCATCTGAGAGCTCTAGTCGAGCACCCGAGGTATAATCTCGTGTCCCTATGTCCCTCCCGTAGCTTAGTCAATGATAACGCGGTCCCCACCCCGTTTTGGGGATCAAAAATTGAGTCTGTTGCGCTTAGGGGATACGCACGACGTTTTACGTCATGACGTTTTTCTGTGGTTTGGATATTGTACGTTGGACGCGTATGTTTTTCCAACTCATTACATTAGTATGCTATGTTGGTTATTTCCTATTTTAGTTGGTATGTACTATTTTTGGCGTATGTTTATTATTCTGGGGTTTGGATATTATCTTTGTGTTGCGATATTGGTGTGTTCCCTGGTTTGGGACGTTGATTTTGAGTTGTGGGTTTTGTACCGCCTCGTGGCTAGGTTATCCTAGTTACAGAGGAGATGCTGCCCAAATTTTCAGTAAAATCTTTTCAAAAATTATTATTTAATTAAGATCATTAAATTAAAATCTATTTTCAAATCCGGTCTTTGCAAACGATTTACAAAATTGGTTTTGTTGGTTTTAAATGTAGTTTTTGTGAGTTTTGTATCCCCTGTTAGGCGACGACCATATCGGTCGGATGAGCCTCGGCGAAACGCAAACGCTACAGGATTTTCTGTACGTTGAGGCGTAAGCCAGCAACGTGAGATTGCATGACCAAGTTTGAGATGCCCATTTTCTGCAAAATTATATTTAATTTATATTATGTTTTATTTTTAGAACTAGTTACTGGCCTCTAGTATTTTGGGTGCAGGGCGTCGGCCTCCTGACTGGACCGCTTCACGGCATTCAGAGCTCGCCTCAGTTTTTTATATTAAATTAATTAATTTGTTGTAAGGGCATAAGCCCAGTTTTTCTTTATTTTTCTGTGGCCATGTATTGTGTAGCTTAGATTTTCTGTTTTTTCTGGGTTGGTTATTTGCGTAGCTAGACGTATAAATTATAATTGGGTATTAATTATTTTGTACAAAATTAATAAGATTTTCTCATATTAGGTTAATGAATTAAGATTCCTAATAATTTAAACAACTTCATGTTTTCTCACTTTAAAGACCACTTAGTTTTATATATATTATAAAAATACAAAGTTTTGCGAAATAATCGAAAAATGCGATTTTATCCCAATTAATCAGTAAATTAGTTCACTCCGTTAATTAATAACCAATATAGTTTACGACGTTAGACGGATTTCGTTAGATTAATTAAATAACTTAAAACCTGTCTAGGGTCTATTTTTAGAAATTGCAACTAGCACACCTAGATTTGGCTCATTTATTTTTCTAAGTCAGGATTCTCAACTGTAGGATTTCGAGGACGTACTTGACTTCCTTTCCGGCACTGACATCCCAATCCAGTCATACAAACAAAGGCAAGTTACGGTTATATTTTTTTGCATTTTATTTAGTAATTGTCATGATTGCATGCTTAAACCACATTTCTATATGGAACTCTCTCCTTGAGTTCGATTATTGATTGTGGGGATATTGGGGGAGTAGTGTAGCGTTTATGACCAATACCTTCATATTGCATTATTGCGTAAGCTTACCCCTCTTACACATGGGGATAAGCCGTATCGCATCGCTAGGATGCTATTGTGCAACCCAAGCCGGTCATAGACGTTACCTATTCAAATCATATTGTTTCAAATATTGAATTGCTGAAAATTGCTGGAAAATATTGTTCAAAGAATTTCAACTGTTTAAAATTGCATCTTTCTATTATTATTTAGAATGTCGGATTATGTACTCGTACTTGCTCCTTTCTTGACTGGATCCCCCCTACAGGTGATGTTGATGATGTAGAGCTATTGTTCAATAGCTACTATGACCCGGTATTATATCCTTTGGTGTTTCCAGAGTCCCCCTTGGAGGACGCAGAATCAGAGGCTGATGAGCCGACTGTCTAGCTAGTTGCTTTCCAGTTATCTAGTTTTATTGTATTGGAGTTTGTTGATTTGAATTCAGTACTTTATTTCAGTTCTTTCATTTTCAGTTGTACTCCTCTTTGTTGAATATTAAAAGTTTTTAAAATTTCCGTATATTCAAGTTGTGACAAATGTATAAATTTTGTTGTGAATACCTGCATACAGAATAGCTTACTGTCGCCGTCTCACAACGGTACAGGCTGGGCATGATCTGGTTCGACCCAATAATTTGGGATCGGGTCGTGACATGTTTTTAGTGGTAGCCCATGCAGGGTCCGAAACAACAACTTAGGTAAACATATCTAGAAACAATTAGAACACTAGAACATTAATTTGTCACAACATAGAACCGGAATATACTATAATTGTAAGTATTTTTGTTTGATTATAGACTGGTAGGATACCTTGCTTATGTATTGCATCCTAAACCTTCCAGAGTATGGCCAAAGGAAAGACCACCCGCTCCGGCCCTGCTGACGATGAGGTGTCATCTACCAATCACACCCCACCTCCTCAAGCACGCCCGGACCCTCCTCCTTTGCAGCTGACTGACCGTCCCCACGCTGTACCAGCACCCTGCCCTATTTACGCTACTACAGCGTAAATGGCAGAACCTGCACATCTCCGAACTGAGCCGCAGTCCCCGGCGGTAGTGCCCGTACCAGCTGCCCCACCAGTACCGGTAGACCCCACCGAGCTCGTAGGCCTACTACGAGGAGTACTGGAGGCCCAGAGAGCCCAAGCTGAAGCCCATCGCGAATAGACCACGATCATGAGAGAAGGCATGGGGAATGCCCACAACGTGGCTATGGCTGCCCTCGAGAGAGGAGGAACAGCTCAATCGGACCCAAGGCCTGCTAAGGTAAACATAAATCTAAGAGTTAATTTATGTGTCATTAAGGCCATTCAATTTGATAGGAGACATATTATTAGGTGAAGGTCGGCACTATCGAGAAATTTAAGAAGCAGGACCCTCGACCCTTCAAGGGAATCGAGGGAATCATCTATGCCGACGAATGGCTCGACAGCGTGGAGCGTCTCCTCAGCGTCGCTCGACTACCCGACGACCTCCATGTCGAAGCAGTAGGACTCCAGCTGCGAGATGTAGCAAGCACCTGGTATCGGAATGAACCCCGACTCCAGGACAAGCAGCTTGACTGGGACACCTTCAAGAGGTTGTTCCGCAGGAAGTTCTTCCCAACATCAGAGTTGCGGGAGATGGAAAGACAGTTCCAGGATTTGAAGCAAGGAAATATGACGGTTGGAGAGTATGCGGCAGAGTTCGGCCGACTTAGCCGCTTTGCCAAGAACCTGGTTGCTGACCCCGCTGATCGTGCGGACAGATCCAGGTATGGACTAAGGGAAGATATTCGTACCCCTGTGATTGCAGGTATAGGAGCGTAAAAGTGCTTCATTTGATTAATTCAAAAAGAATGGAGGAGTTTATGCAAGCAATTCTCTATGAGAGCTATTCTTACGCCATGATTTGTGTTCTTTTTACGCCAGGCTAGTCTGTACGCTAGCCATCCTCTACGCTGGCTACTTTACGCTGGGAAGCTGTCAGATCATGCATTTAATACAAGTAATAATGACTCTGACATAATAATTTGCTGACAACATGCAACATAGAAGTCGAAAAGATCGGATTTTTACCAAGCTCGATACTTGTCGTATGGTGTGCAAAAAAGGCTACTTTACGCTCAATAATTACTTCTTTTTACGCACGATAGTTATGTGAGCTTTTACGCTCAAGGCTATTATGGGCGTAAAGTCTATTTGGGCTAAGTTTTACACTCAAGGCTATTTTAGCCACTTTACGCTGAGAAGTTTTAATTGTGTTGTTTTTACGCCAATTGCTACTTTACGCTCAGAGCATATTTTGGGGACGTTTTTTACGCCCGATCCTTCCTGACTACTTTGGAACGTGGTTTATCCACGTGGCTTTCATGCCACATTTATAAAGGAACGTGTATACGTGCTTCCTATTTTTATTGGAATAATGGGACGCGTGTCAACATATTCAGAGGGTGACTTCCATCGTGGGTGACAGTTACCAGCGTACAAAATCCAATTTTGTTGCTTTTTACGCACAAGGGGTTAAGTCTATAAATAGACTTATTTTTTTATAACAGAGGATCAGGAGCAAAGAGACATGAGAGAATACAGAAATCAGAGCCCAGAGACTTTGATTTTGAAGAGCATTCTTCTTCAACTTTTCTTTCAGAACAGAGTGAAGCAAAGCAGGAAAGCATTCGACCTCGCCATCAGTGCCCAAGTGCGTCGATACCTTTCTGGTGACTTAGTTCTTCCGGCTGTTCATCTTCTAGCAGTGATCTTCATCATCATCGTATAGTCCAAGGAACAAAGTGATCGCCTTCAGATCAGACTTCCATAGCAATACTTCCCAGAACAATTTGTACTTTTTTGTACTCTTTCTCGTTTTATTTTCAAAGACCAATTTTAGGCATTTTGTTAAGTGAAACAAAATGGCGACTCTGCTGGGGACGACCTTCTCCTCTGATGAGGAGGCAATTGCTCAATACGATGATGTGTCGATCGGATCGACAAAGAAGACTTTGGTTGTACACTTCGACCAGACTGCTTACGAAGAAATGCTCCGAACTGGGGGTGGTACTCGCTGCTCTAATGTTCAAAAATTGAGGAAGGCGCAAAAAGTTTGGATTTCCAAATCCAAGGTATCCTCGGATCTTCCTACTGTCTCTGAAGGCAAAGGAATCCTTCCTACTCCTGTTGTAGAGGCTCCCATCGATGATGAGGCAGTCTTTACTTCGGTGATACGTCATGGGTGTAAAATTCAGTCTCCCTTTTGTAATGTGGCATATCCTCAGGTTTTACGCTCTGGGCGTAAAAATTAAGTTCTACGTCCCGCACGTAAGAACAAGTCTTCCGTCTATGACGTGGTAGACTCCAAACCTGTACGCCCCGTGCGTAAGAACAAGTCGCTCGTCTGTGACAGTGATAGACTCCAAATCTGTACGCCCCGAGCGTAATAATAAGTCTCCCGTCTGTGACGCGGTAGACACACAAAATTTACGCTCCACGCGTAAAGGAAAATCTCCCGTTTATAATGTGGCAGATACTCATGTTTTGCGCTATGTGCTTAAAGGTAAATCTCCTGTCTGTGACAGTGTAGATAAAATTCACAATGATGTTTCTGCATCTAAAGTGAATGTACCTGCACGCATGAAGCATAAAAACATAGTTGGTAAAACCCCTGTTTTCAACCAACAACCTTCTTATACGGCTGTACGCAAGGTACCAAACCTTCAAATTATACGCAATGAAGATGGAGTCCTTTGTGCTAAAAAAATTTCAAGATTTACGCACGCAACTCCAAACGCATAAAAATGTAAAGTTTGGTTCTGCGAATGCAGCTAGTAATCTTCTTTATACACAAGGGACTAAACGTTTTTCAACCCCAAATGTAATAAAGAAGACTACTCCATCTACTCCTTCTGATTTATGCGAGTTGCTAATGCAAAAGCGTAAAAATAGACAGTCTCCTGTGACACTTTCCCCAGAAAATCACCATTGTGAGTGTCACCAGATTGTAATCAAATGTTGTTGTTCGGATTCTAAACGGTCAGTTTTTGATCGATTAAGCTTCAATGCACCTCAACAGCAAGCTGTTGACCAAGAACATGAGTTGTCATATGCGTCAGTCAACATGGCATTTCATACCAACATAGGACGACGTCCAAGACGCAACACATCCCAGACTCCAGGTCAACAACAATTCAACAGACTTCTTGATTCTTTTGAAGGTGTATATCAGAATACTCGATCAAGAAGGCAAAGACAGTTGTAAACTTCTGATTCAGAAGCTGGGGGTACTCAATCTTTTGAGTCCAAAACTGATAGTGTCGATTCATACCTCTATACTAATCCCTCTGTATCTTCAAGAGAGGTTGAGTCCTACGCTATTGGAGATGAACCGGAGACGTCCTCTGCTAATACAGAACAACGTCTCACTGCTGTTGAGCAATCATTAAAGGACATGCTTACCATGATGCAAAGCATGCACCAGATAATATTGACTCAGCAAAATACTCAGCCGGCAGTGGTAACACCAGTGCAGGTAGCAGCACAAACTTAAGATAGTCAAGGGATTGACATACCTTTGAATAATCAAAAGCCTGCTGTTAACCAAAATTCTGTATCTCCAGATCCCATCATTCCAGAAGATGTACCACCTCCAGTGGGGGTCACGGTACATCCAACAACTATTCAATCAAACGTGCTTCCTCAAACCAGTGAAGCCATTCAAGCAGTGCGTGAATTAAAAGCGCAGTTTGAAGTTTTGAAGCACAAGGATCAGCTTCAGAGGTTAGGGATTAAGCAACCTTATCCTCCTCATTGGAATGATGTACCATTTCCATCGAAATTCAAGCCACAATCAATGGTATTGTTTGATGGAAAGGATTCTCCTAGTCAGTATATCAATTACTTTGATATTATGACTTTACATCTGCAGAAAGATGATGCCCTTCTTACTCGATTGTTCATCGGGTGTTTGACAGGTTCAGCTTACGACTGGTATCGTAGTTTACCCGACAATTGCATTTCATCTTTTGATGAATTTAAAGTAATGTTTCTCTCCCGTTTCTATGAAGGGGGCATGGACATGAACATGTCCTCCCTAATAGAAATCAAACAAAAGGAGAAGGAAGATACTCGAACGTTCATCGAATGTTTCCGACAGGCGACTCTAAAGATGCCTCCTGCTATGCCGGATTCAGCGTTGATTGATACATGCAAGATGAATCTGCGACCATCCATTGCTGTCTTCACGGGTTCCCAATTCACAGATTGGGCCTCGTTTATTATAGCAGCAGTTTCTGCCGAGACCAATGGTAGGTTGGCTCGTAAACATGGGATGATTTTTGCCTCAGAGGATAAAGGAAAGAAAGGCTCTTCTGGTAATAATTCTGGCAATCGTAATGGGAAGGGAAATGATACCCTCATGGTTAATCTTTCCAAGAATAAAACGACGCTGAATAATCAGGAGTCTTCTAAGCCAAAAGAAGAATACTCTTTTGACGAAAGTGATATCCCAGGAATATTTCAATATCTAGTAAAAAGTGGCAAACTCCAGATTCCAGAGCCAAAAAGGCCTAATGAGGTGAATCTGACTGACAATCCCAAGTATTGTATCTATCACAGATATATAAATCCTCCCACCAGGGCTTGTTATATTCTAAAGAAGAAAATCCAAGAGCTGATAAATGCCAATGCCATTGCTTTAACTAACGATGAGCATACGGTCACAACCAATATGGTTTCTCTTCAATTCGAAGATTTTTCTCCTTAACAAGTCCCAGATAGGATTGTCCCAATTCTAAAGACGACGATGAAGATAGTGAATATCCCGCCTGCTAGAGAGGAAAATGAAGGATTGTTTTCTCTCATATTAAAGAATGGTGAAATTATGTGGGTACATCCAAGAAAGGTAAGAAAGTCAAAACCTACAACATGATTTCTCATGTTATTCCAGATCCTGATGATTTGGATCATCTATGGGATGGCATTCCTTTGGAGGATAGACTGAGAGGTTTGAACATATGCCCTCCAAGTCTAGCTCCTCCTACTAAACTCAAACTTACTCATCAGTAGTGGCTATCTATGAACAGTGTTCCCTTATACAGGACACAACAAGTTTTCACTGCTTATGAAAAAGCACCTACAGGGATTTTTCCTCGTATCCTAAATTCTTCTCCTCCCGTAGCTACAGAGGCTTCTATTCCTCATTCTTCTGTAGTTACAGAGATTTCTTCTCCTACCTCTGTTGAACTACCTGTTAAAAGTTCGCTGCCCATTCATTTATACAGTCAGCAATCAGTCCTTCTCATGAAAAAGATGGGCTATGACTTTTAGAAGGCGGAATGTTTGAACTATGATAAAGGAATGCGAATTCCTTTACAGATTCAAAGTCAAAAATCTACTGTTGGATTGGGTTCTGAGCTACCTCTAAAGAAGAAGGCCAAGGGAAAGAAGATTAAATCCTGCAATATGGTACTTCCTTCTCCTGAGTCTGAGGAAGAAAGCTTTGCTGGTACGAGATCTGAAAAAGAGTACCACAAAGATTATGAGGGATCTTTCAAAGAAGCAGAAGACATAGTGGAAACACTACCAGCTCAACCTTCTTCTGTTCCTGCTAAACCATCTGTGGTTGAGAAAGGAAAACAGAAAGCAGTATGCTTTGACGTCCCGTTGAAGTCTGCTTCCAGTTAAGAGGTGATGATGAAGCCCTACAAATTTGATATCCTAGCCCAGTTAGCTAATACTCCGGCTAGACTCTCTATCTTCGAGTTGCTTCGCCTTTCTAGAGAAAGTAGGGAGACTTTGAGTGAAGCTTTGCTTCAAGCAGATTCATGCTTAGCTCAACTCAAGAGTCCTGATAGTACACCAGTATCGTGTCCACAATGTCATAGTGTGATGGAGGCAATTCCTAATATTATCTTCACACAAGAAAATATGTTGTTGAAGCATAACAAGCATGACAGGCCTCTGTGCTACACTGGATATATCGGATCCACTAAAATTGACAGGATTTATATTGATCCTGGGTCTTCAATTAGCATAATTCTTCAAAGTATGCTAAGACCTTTGAGGATTCCTACTAGTGATTTGACTTACACTAGTACCACAATAGTTGGTTTCAACTCTGGCAAGAGTAAACCACTGGGGAAGATTCGTCTAAAGATTCAGATTGGTGATCTTCGAACTACAGCTACTTTCTATGTTATCAACTCCGACGTATCCTACAACATCCTTCTCGGGCGACCGTGGATACATGAGCATAACATTGTGCCTTCAACTCTCCACCAATGCTTCAAGTACGTAGATTCACAAGGAGTTGTGAAGACTGAATTTGCTGATATCAATCCCTTCAAGGGTGTTGAAGCCTATTTTTCGGACTCAATACTCTACAAACAAGAGCATGTGAAGGAAATATCAGATATAGCTGAAGATCAACCACCTGTTGAAGATCAGTCTGTCAATGAAGATCCTCCAGAAGACCAACCTTTGAAGATCAAGGTCAAAGGTTGAATCCAACCCCAACCTGTCAGTGATCAACCTCTGATGATCAAGGTTAAAAGAAGAACTCTACCTTCATCTGAGGAATCAATGAGTATTCCTGTCAAGAGCCAAGTTTAACCCCTTATGATCAAAGTCAAAGGACGTACTTCTCATATGAATGATCCAGAACCAACATTGGTCATCAACCTTGACAAGTCTACGCAAAAGACGGATGATGGTCCGTTAATGATCAATCCGAAGTGTAGTAGTCAAATTGTAAATGATGTAAATATTGATCATTCTGTACTTTCCGATATCAATGAAGATTTCCTTTTTGAGTATATGGCTGTCAAATTTGTTGAAAGAATGACTTTATCTCTTGATGATCAAAGTCATCAATATAAAGATGACATAGAGAAAACTTTATACATTGACTATAAGGAAAATTCTTTTCCTCCTCATGTCGATGTTGGACCTTATGCTCAAAGGTTCTTAACATCTTCTCCCTATCTTTTTTCTGTAGCCGCTTCATCGCAAGCTTGTGTAACTTTTAGACGTCACGAAGAATCTTATTTCGTGATTTCGTCTGATAAGAAAAACAAGCATCAAATTGTGTTTGGCCTGGCTAGAAATATCCCTGTTGTTCAGACGGATGATCTTAGAGATAAAGATAAAGAAAGAATCCGAATTGACAAATATAGTCAACAATCTCTCAAGATTATCCAGAATATGGGATATGATTTGAAGACTATGCAAGGTCTCAATCAAGACAAGGGTAGACGATTACCATTATGTGGTGATCCGTTTTATCAGAAAACTCGCCATGGATTGGGATATGATCCATCCCACATATTTAATGATGATATACAAGAAGAATTCTCTTCTATTTTTTCACAATCCTCAGAATTCGAAGAAATACATTTTATTGAATCTGAATATGCTGGAAAGGACTATTACGATGAATCTGAATGTGTATTCTCAGTCAACATGGTTCAAACTGAAGAGGAATCTGAATCATTTGAAAATGAACCTTGGGCTCAACAGATGGATACCCAATGAGAACTTCGTTTTGAATAACGACAACCACCTACAGAGGATGAAATTCTCTAGATTGATGTTGGAGACGGAACTACATCCAAGCCAATATTCATCAGTAAGAACCTTTCCGAAGATGAAAAGGAAGAGTTGATAAAACTGATTAAAGAATATATTGATAACTGATTTTCGAGATCTTATTGCAGCTTGTCCAAAGGATGAATTTCTACTTCCGATAACTGATGTCATGATAGACAATACATGCGGTTTTGAACGCATGTCTTTCATGGACGGATTCTCAGGATACAATCAGATCAAGATGCATCCAGAAGATGAGAAGCATACTGCTTTTCGTACACCCCTTGGGGTTTACTGCTATACGGTTATACCATTTGGTATCAAAAATGCCGGTGCCACGTATCAAAGGGCTATGAGCAACATCTTTCAAGAACATCTACGGAAGACAGTTGAATGTTATGTAGATGACATTGCTGTCAAAAGTCGATCAAAAGATGATCACATTCAAGACTTAAATACAGTATTTGAATTGATGCGTCGTCATCAATTGAAAATGAACCCTACTAAATTTTTCTTAGGGGTTTCCAGTGGCAAGTTTTTGGGATTTGTCATCACTTCTCAGGGTATTCATGTTGATCCTGATAAAATCAAAGCAATTCTTGAAATGCGTCCTCCACGCAATCTAAAGGAACTCCGAGGCTTTCAAGGTCGCATTGCTTATATCAGGAGATTTATATCCAATCTCTCGAGAAGATGTCAACCTTTCTCCCGTTTATTAAAGAAAGGTGTATTCTTTGTGTGGGATGAAGCATGTCAGAAAGCTTTCAATGACATCAAGCAATACCTTACAAATCTACCTGTTCTGGTACCACCAGTGGTAGGAAGAACATTTTTGCTATTTGTTCGAGCCTTAGATCATTCACTTGGTGCTCTTCTTGCACAAAAAAGTGATATGGGTCATGAACAAGCAATTTATTATCTCAGCCGAATGATGGTCGGAGCTGAACACAGGTATACTCCTGTAGAAAAGGAATATTTGGCTTTAGTTTTTGCTGTCCAAAAGACACGACATTATGTGACAGGACAGACTATCCATGTCATCTCCAGAATAAATCCTATTTGGGTGCTGATAAGAAAACCAAGCATTCTTAACTCCAGGTTAGCTACCTGGGCAATGTTGCTCACTCCTTATGACATGGTCTATGTACCTCAAAAATCAGTGAAAGGTCAAGCATTAGCTGATTTCTTAGCAGCTCACCCTATACCTGAGACATCAAAGCTATATGAAGATATTCCAGATAAAGTTGTGGATTGCAACATGACTTTGAGAAATGATATTTGGCAGTTATACTTTGATGGAGCATCACGAGTTGGACCTAAAAGCAATATTGTATCTGGGGTAGGAATAGTCTTAGTTTTTCCTGACAAAATGGTCATATATCGTGCTTATTCTCTCAATGAGCCATGCTCCAACAATGTGGCAGAATATAACGCTCTGTTGATTGGTCTCCAAGTAGCAAAATAGTTGGACATTGAGTTCCCAGAAGCTTATGGAGATTCTCAACTGATTGTTACTCAGGTTAGAGGGACTTATGAAGTCAGAAATCCTGATCTCATTCCTTATCATCAAGTGGTAATCGAGTTAGTCCTTTCATTCAAAGGATTCTTCATCGAATTCGTACCACGTTCTCAGAATGTGGAAGTTGATGCTCTTGCTAGTCTAGCTGCAGACTTAGCTATTCCAATTCGACGACAAAACACAATCACATTGTTGGACCGAGACTTATTCTGTGTCAAGAATAATTTGTATATTGAACAGAGTTATATTACAGAGTCAAGTTCCCAGCAGAGAGATTGGAGAAGTCTATTCATTGATTATGCGGTTCATGGGATTTTACCTGAAGATCCAAAAGAAGCTGCATCAATCAAGAGACGATCATTTTGATTTTATTATGATTCGTCTTTACATATGCTATACCGTCGTTCATATAATGGACTTTTGCTGCGCTGTCTCTCAGAAAGTGAAGCTAAATAAACACTTTGTGAAGCTCATGATGGTATTTATGGTGCTCATCAACCAGGTCCGAAATTACAAGACCGCATTCGAAGAATGTGATATTATTGGCCATCCATGATAGCAGATGTTGTAGATTATGCCAGACGATGTAAATCATGTCAGATTCATGCTGATTTTGTTCATCAACCGTCTGAATTCTTACATCCTACGGCAGCTTCTTGGCCCTTCGAAGCTTGGGGCATGGACATTATTGGTCCGATTAATTCTCCTTCTGTCAAGGGACATCGATTTATATTGGCTATAATCGATTACTTTTCTAAATGGGCGGAAGCGGTTCCTCTTGTTGAAGTGAAAACATCTAATGTGATTAGCTTCATCAAACACCATGTCATTTATCGTTTCGGGATTCCCCGACGGATAATTCATGACAATGGACCTCAGTTTGCCAGTCAAACATTTTATCGGTTTTGTAATAAGAATCAAATTCAAAATCTGGCTTCTACGGCTTATAATCCAGCTGCTAATGGTTTAGCCGAAGCTTTCAACAAGACGATCATCAAACTTCTCAAAAAGTTTGTCTCTTCTAATAAACGTGATTGGAATGAGAAACTTGGAGAATGTTTATGGGCTTATCGAACGACAGTCCGAACTTCTACTGGTTTTACACCATTTTTATTAGTCTACGGATGTGAGGCTGTTCTTCCACTGGAAATCCAGATTCCATCTCTTCGAATAACCATTGCTAATGAGCTAACCACAGAGAACACTGATCGCTTACGACTCCAAGAACTTGAAGGATTGGACGAGAAGCGTCTTCAAGCTCAACAGCATATTGAACTATATCAAGCCCGTATATCTCGAACTTTCAATCGTAAAGTTAAAGAGAGGGTATTCAAAGTCGGTGAACTAGTATTAGCTGTTCGAAGACCGATGGTGATGACTCATAAGAGCAAAAGGGAAATTCCAAGCAAAATTGGAAGCCCCTATGTAATCGAAACCGTGTTTTCCAATGGTGCCTATCGGTTATCTAAGTGCAATGGAGATTTACTCATGATGCCGATTAATGGCAAATTTCTTAAGAAGTACTATGTATAAAAAAAATAGAATGAAAATAATCTTTTTTATTTTTTATTTTTGTTCAGAACAAAGGATTAAGGATGAGGACCACTGCCTTCCTTATTAAATACATAGTCAGCCAATGCATCGAAGACATCATTGCCTGAGTTCATAAAAAACTTGCAGGCAGCTATCCTCAGTGCCTCTTCTTCATGAGTTTTTCCTGGCTCTGTTAAGAACGCAAAAATGTCTTGCGGTTGCTTGGGCATAGAAGAGCCTTCGCTTACTCCGGTTGGACCCGACACAATTGGCTCAATAGGGCGCATCTCGGTGACGTCTTTAACCTTCATGGTGACTTCAGTCTTTTGCAGCACATCCTTGGAAGACATTTCCGATAGAAGAGTGGAAATAAGGATGAAACTTTACAAAAAAAGGAGGTCTCACCTACTTATAGGAGCGATCTATTAATGAACCGATTTTGGAAATTGAAACAACTTTTCATTCCCGAAAGGACCTATCCATTCATTATAGCAGATTCATCCATTTAATTATGGAATTGAATTGATCTGTCTTTTCCCAAAAGAAATGTTGGTTCATTCATTCATCGATATTGACATGACATCTGTCTTCTTTTCCAGCTACCAATGTTTGGTTAAGCTGGTTACTTGTCTCTTCAGAGAGAAATTTTAATCTTTTATCTTACCAGTTGGTATAAAAAGTTGGATTTATTATTTATCACGTTCTTATGACCTCTGAATAAATATTAAATCTACTTCTTTTCCTATCTATCATGTCCATTTGGCCTCTGAATAGATATTAATCTATTTTTCTTTGAGTTATTACGATCTATCATGTCCATATTACCTCTGATAGTATTGTATACTCTGAAACAGAAAACGAGATTTCATTTATGTCTATATTACCTCTGGATAGATACAAATTATTGAGTATAAAAGACTTGTCATTTCCATTCTCACTTTATCATCATAAAAGTCTATTATATTTCTTAGACTTTCTTACAAATTATAATGGAAATCTATTACATCTTGGATTTTCATTCTATACAACAACGATGACCTAATGGAGATCTATTACGTCTTTGGATCTTCTTCATCGGATTCGTTGTTGGTGGCAATTCCTTGCTGTCTGAGCCTCAATGGCGACAAGAGCAGTAGGAATTAACTCTGGTCTTCTCTCCCAGACGAGAGAAGAACCCCAGAGTGTGGCAGCCCGAAGACGCATTGCTGCCAATACAACTGGTGGAGAAATGACGGCCCTTCAGAAAAGATAGGAATGTATCCAGCATTGGGATACGATTCCTAGTTCTGCCGTGAAAGGAACTCTACTATCTAACTTCTTGGGTTAGAGTTGACTCCACCATCCAACTTTCCGTGTATAAAGGCTCTTCCTACCATCTGAGGAAGACCCTTCTATCCCACGAAGAGTTCTGAGTTGTCTGATTTATGCGTCAAAAGCGCATGAGCTCCCTGATGTTGATGTCAGAAGAATGCTCCTTACAGCATCCAAGTCGCCAATGCCGGTTCTGGAAAAGTTTTTCAGCCAAGCTTCTGCAGAAAACAACAAAGAAAAATTTTCAATAAAAGTATAATCAGGCGCATACTGGCCAATTAAAGACAGATGCTCGCGCACCTTGCTTTAACAGGCGCACCTTATCTAACAAGGATTTACACTCGTTTTTCAAGCGCATCTATCTATTAAGTATTTACGCTCGCAGGCGTACCTTATCTATCAAAGATAGGCGTTTGTTTTCAACAAAAGCTCAAAGGCAGCCGATTTCGCACCTTGTTTTAATTAAAGAAGAGCACACCCTGCCCCTTTTATGTAAATCAAATACCTATTTAGGTGAAATGTGATGCGCATAATAATGGATAAATGATGATACACAGAAAAGCTACTGTTTCACGATGGGCTTACCATCAAGATCAGATAGTTTGGCCCTAAGAGTTGTTGAATCAACGTCTGGTGACATGACGCATAGGGGAACTACATCAGAAAGCGTCGCCATTATCAATCTCTTGTTGGAGAATAGAATCTTGCAAAAAAACTATCTTCCGAGAAGAAGAAGAATAAAGGAATGAGAATGCATTCTTTAACTCAGCTATTTATAAAGGTTCAAATGAGCAGATGGCGTAAGTCTATTTCGGAAAAGATCCTAATAATAGGCATTCATAACCACAGAACAGCTGCCATGTGTTGTTTTGTTTTTCTTGGGAATGAACGAACATGGAAACAGTCAAAAACGGTGTAGAATGATCCTATATCAATGCATCACAAGAATAAAGGTGGAAATAACACCAGGATTTTTATTTGATAAAGAGTAGGCCCCTACAAATAAGTTGAGTGTCATAAATACATAGATGACACTCTTACACAAAACATTATTTCTTCTTCTCTCCTTCGTTGGGCTGACGAAGGGAGGCGCCTAACTCATGAACATTGTGGATTCCAGAACGACGCATTAAATTGAGGAATGCTTCAGCATCACCTGATCCTTCGTAGGCAATTGAGGGACCACCATTTATACGATCGAAGATCGCTGGAGTCAGTCCAAAGCACTCCATAAAGTTGTGCGCTCGTAGCGATTGATCGATCTCTGCCTCTAGGTCAAGCTTTGAGCCTTGAGCCTTTTCCTTGTCAGTCTCTATTTCTTTATTCGGTGCCATGACAATATGAAGATGAGAAGTGAGAATAAAAAGCTTTTTCTTATATAGACAATCAATCAACTCTTCATATTCCCTATGGAAAATTGAACATTATCAATGCAACTCGGGGAGACGAAGAGGCGTTCGAATGTTTCGAGAAAAAATTCATTATGACGGTGAGTATTGACCGGCGCCATTTCTTGACTTTTCATATTCAAAGTATTTTGAAATTTTTGAAGTCTTTTCAAATTTTGAAAACTTTGAAGGGGGTCTTGTAGGAGAGTAAAAAGTACTTCATTTGATTAATTCAAAAGGAATGGAGGAGTTTATGCAGGCAATTCTCTATGAGAGCTATTCTTACGCCAGGATTTGTGTTCTTTTTATGCCAGGCTAGTCTGTATGCTAGCCATCCTCTACACTGGCTACTTTATGCTGGGAAGCTGTCAGATCATGTATTTAATACAAGTGATAATGACTCTGACATAATGATTTGCTGACAACATGCAACACAGAAGTCGAGAAGATCGGATTTTTACCAAGCTCGATACTTGTCGTATGGTGTGCAAAAAAGGCTACTTTACATTCAATAATTACTTCTTTTTACGCATGATAGTTATGTGAGCTTTTACGGTCAAGGTTATTGTGGGCGTAAAGTCTATTTGTGCTAAGTTTTACGCTCAAGGCTATTTTAGCCACTTTATGCTGAGAAGTTTTAATTGTGTTGTTTTTACGCCAATTGCTACTTTACGCTCAGAGCATATTTTGGGAACGTTTTTACGCCCGATCCTTCCTGACTACTTTGGAACGTGGTTTATCCACGTGGCTTTCATGCCACATTTATTGAGGAACGTGTATACGTGCTCCCTATTTTTATTGGAATAATAGGACGCGTGTCAACATATTCAGAGGGCGACTTCCATCGTGGGTGACAGTTACCAGCGTACAAAATCCAATTTTGTTGCTTTTTACGCACAAGGGGTTAAGTCTATAAATAGACTTATTTTTTTATAACAGAGGATCAGGAGCAGAGAGACAGGAGAGAATACAGAAATCAGAGCCCAGAGACTTTGATTTTGGAGAGCATTCTTCTTCAACTTTTCTTTCAGAACAGAGTGAAGCAAAGAAGGAAAGCATTCGACCTCGCCATCAGTGCCCAAGTGCGTCGATACCTTTCTGGTGACTCAGTTCTTCCGACTGTTCATCTTCTAGCAGTGATCTTCATCATCATCGTATAGTCCAAGGAACAAAGTGATCGCCTTCAGATCAGACTTCCATAGCAATACTTCCCAGAACAATTTGTACTTTTTTGTACTCTTTTTCGTTTTATTTTCAAAGGCCAATTTTAGGCATTTTGTTAAGTGAAACAGCAGGCGGCGCTAAAACGTACGAGAAGATTCTGATACGAGCCCAGGATGTGGAGAAGAGCCAGTCTTCTCATTCAAAAAGGGAGTATCCTGGAACTAGCAACTTCCAGGGTAACCAGAAAAGGCCCAACCACAACAACAATAGGCCTTCTCACCACCAGTAGCAGCACCATCAGGCAAGGACCAGTGACAGAGCACCTCAGAAGCAGATCCCTATCTGCGACTTCTGCAAGAGGCCAGGACTTCAGGCGAACATCTGCAGAAAGAAACTGGGACACTGCCTAGTTTGTGGGTCTGTAACCCACCAAGTGAGGGACTGCCCCACAGCATTCACCCGGACCGGAGCAACTCAGCAAAGAGCTCCTCTACCTACCCATCAACAACGGTTCGGGCAACATCAGCAAAAAATTGGGCGAGCTTTTGCCCTAGCAGCAGACGAGCAAGAACCAGAGTAGGAATCCACCGCTGATGTCATCACAGGTTCCATTTATGTGTTTTCACATCCTGCTCTAGCATTATTTGATTCGGGTGTATCACACAGTTTTATATCATCAAAGTTCATTTCTGCACACCACCTAGTTACGGGATTTAGCAAGATGATAAGTCGAGTTATGACTAGTGGTGGAACCATACCTATCATCGAGACATGTAACTGCCCCATAACTATCTCAGGCCACAAATTCTTAGCACCCTTACTTGTGATGTCCTTACCCAACTATGATATAGTCCTAAGGATGGACTGGTTAAGTGAGCAGCATGTGCTGATAGATTATCACAGAGGATGTGTAATCTTCAGCCCGCCAGGAGAACCGGAGTTTGAAATCTCTTGAGCTCCGGAAGACATGAAGAGTGTTACCTACTCCTCTATCACCGAAGAACCCGGGCCTCCTCACCCTATCATAGCAGAATTCATGGACGTCTTCCCTGATAGTCTTCCGATATTCCCTCCAAATCGAGGAATAGAATTCACCATCGACCTAGTTCCCGGCTCTTCCTCTATTTCTTGGGGATACTACAGAGTCAACCCCAAGGAGGCAAAGGAGATAAAGGACCAGATTGACGAACTGAAGGCCCAGAGATTTATCAGAGATGGAGCTTCACCCTGGGGAGCGCCAGTTTTGTTTGTGCCCAAGAAGGATGGAACCGTGCGGATGTGCATTGATTACCGGGCGCTGAACAACATCACCATCAAGAGCAAGTACCCTCTGCCCCGGATCGATGACCTGTTTGATCAACTGAGTGGAGTTAAGGTATTTTCGAAGATAGATCTCAGGTCTGGCTACCATCAAATCAAGGTCAGGAAGGAGGATATTCCAAAGACGGCGTTCAACACCAAATATGGGCAATATGAATTTTTGGTCATACCGTTTGGACTGACGAATGCCCCTGCGGTATTCATGAACCTTATGAACAAGGTCTTCCATGAATACGTGGATCAGTTTGTTATTGTCTTCATCGATGACATTCTGATCTACTCAAAGACCGAAGAAGAGCATGAAGAGCACATGAGGAAAGTTCTGGGAACTTTAAAGAAGGAGAAGCTCTATGGTAAGCTATCTAAATAAGAATTCTTCTTAGATAAAGTGGACTTTCTAGGCCATGTTGTCACAGGAGAAGGAATTTCGGTGGATCCAATGAAGATAGCTGCTATTGAGAAGTGGACTGCACCAAGTTCAGTTGCAGAAATCAGAAGCTTCTTGGGCTTAGCTGGCTACTACCAGAAATTTGTAAAGGATTTCTCCAGGATTGCTGAACCGATGACGAAGCTTACCAGGAAGAACGAAGAATTTGTTTGGTCTGAAGCTTGCCAGTCAGCATTTGAGGAACTGAAGAAGAGGCTTACAATGGTGCCGATACTTGCGCTACCCTCATGTACCGATGGTTTCTCAATTTACAGTGATACTTCCGGTAAAGGATTGGACTGTGTTCGTCAACAACATAGAAAAGTAATTGCTTACGTATTTAGGCAATTATGTACTCATGAGAAGAACTATCCCACGCATGATTTGGAGCTTACAGCGGTTATATTTGCATTGAAGTTGTGGAAGCACTACCTCTATGGAGAGAGAGTGAGTAGAAATATTTACAGACCATAAAAGTCTTAAATATGTTTTCACTCCGAAGGAGCTGAACATGCGACAGAGACGATGGCTGGAGCTGATGAAGGATTTCGACATCAACCTGCAGTATCATTCGGGTAAGGCTAATGTTGTTGCAGATGCACTTAGTCGATACCCGATAGCAATGTTCTTGACCAAGGAGCAGCATTTGTTGGAGGACATGGAAAAGCTTGGACTGGAGATTGTACTGCCCGAAGAAGAAATGAAGAAACTGGAAAGAGAAGCCATTGTACCCGGAGCTGAATCATCAATGATGCAGTTGCAAGTACGTTTAAGTCTAATGGACAAAGTTAAGGAGACACAATTCCAAGATGAGACACTTTACAAACTCAGAGATCAGGTGCTGGCAGGAATACTTGAAGGATTCTCAATCGTCAGCGACGGAGCACTGAAGCACGGTACGAGACTTTGCGTACCAACTGGCGAACTGAGGAACGAACTGATACAAGAAGCGTACCAGTCGCAGTATTCCATACATCCAGGAGCTAACAAAATGTATCGGGATATGCGTACTATAGTGTAGTGGTATGGAATGAAGAAGGACGTATCCAGGTATGTAGCTAGATGCTTAATTTGTCAACAAGTAAAAGCTAGCAGACAGAGACCCACAGGACTGTTGCAGCCGCTAGACATCCCGAAGTGGAAATAGGAACACTTGACGATAGACTTTGTGTCAGGACTGCCTCGATCCTAAGGAGGGAAGGATGCCATTTGGGTTATCGTGGACCGACTGACGAAGTCAGTCCACTTTATTCCCTTCAAGGTGGGCCTATCCACCGAGAAGTTGACGGCACTGTACATGCGACACACCTATCGGATTCATGGAGTTCCTATAAGTATCATATCTGACAGGGATAGCAGATTCACCTCTCACTTCTAGAAGAGCTTGTACGATAGTTTGGGAATGCAACTGAAGTTCAGCACCGCATACCATCCTAAGACTGACGGACAATCGGAGAGAACAATCCAGACGCTAGAGGACATGCTGAGGTCTTACATCTTGGAATTTGGAGGGTCTTGGGAAGACCATTTGCACTTGGTAGAATTCTCCTACAATAACAGCTACCAAGCTAGTATCGGTATGACTCCGTTCGAGGCACTTTATGGACGTTATTGTCGCACTCCACTTGCTTGGGACGACGTAGGAGAAAGGGTATTGCTTGGACCTGAGATGGTGACCAATGCAGCAGAGAAGGTAAAAATGATTAGAGACAAGCTCAGGATTGCCCAGGACAGACAGAAGCATTGGGTCGATAGCAGCCGATGGCCGTTGGAGTTTGAAGAAGGTGACAGTGTGTTTGTGAAGATCTCTCCTACCAGAGGAACCATCCGTTTCAGCAGAGCAGGAAAGCTAAGCCCCAGGTATATCGGTCCTTTTGAAGTACTTAACAGGATTGGAGAAGTAGCTTATCGGGTGGCTCTACCCCCAAGTCTCGAAGGCGTCCACAATGTCTTCCATGTTTCGCAGCTGAGATGCTACATCCCGGACCCGAGCCACATCTTGGATCATTCGGAGCTGGAGATTGGACCCAGCCTCACAGTGCCAGAGAAGCCAGTGGCGATATTAGACAGAGGAGAGAAGAGAACCAGGAATTCTATGACGCCGATAGTCAGAGTTATGTGGCGGCACAACTCCCCAGGCGAGTCTAACTGGGAGCGAGAAGATAAGATGCGGGAGCAGTATCCGTATCTATTTGAAGCTTGAGGTAATTTTTCTAACCCTGCTTTTAATTTTGAGGATGAAATTTCCTAAGGAGGGAAGGTTGTAAAACCCTGATTTTCGAAATTTATTGGATTTTCGTCAGTAATTGAGTTTCTGTTGCAGCAGTGTTCCGTAGTTAGATAATTAGTTTAGTTATTATTATTATTATTATTATTTATACTATTATTAATATTATTATTATTATTATTATAGTCAGATCAGGGAAACATTATTTTTAAAATTAATTATTGGATTTTTGTTTGTGCCCTGTCCCGATCCCGTGCCCAGGGACCCGACCCCGAGCCTGAACCCAACTTTGTTTCCCGTCCCGAATCCATCCTTAAAATCCTTTAATTAAATAATAGCCTTAGATATATATTTATAATCCTATTTTTGGTTAAGAGGAAAGAAAAAGAAAAAAAAATTTCCACGGCCTGGCCTTCCCCCACGACCAGGCCGTTCCCCTAAATTCTCCTTCTCCTCAGCACTCTATCCTCCACACAACTTCCCTTCTCCTTCCTCTTTCAAACAACCCCTCCACATAAAAACCTACCACCTCTCCCTCACTCTCATTCTCATCCTCTTCCCCATCTCACTCCTCTTCCCATCTCCTCCCCCAAGCTCCGGCCAGATCTCGACCCGGCGACCTCCGTCCGAGCCCGCCTCCCGAGGCCGCACCCGTCTCCCGCCGGCCAGATCCCGACCCACCGACCTCCCCCGAGCCTCGTGCCCAACCAGCCAGCGCCTCCCCGGCTGACCGCCCGCGCGCCTGCCTCCCGAGGCCGCGCCCTGCCTCGTCCGACCCTGCACGGCTCCCGTGCGCCGGATCCCGGCGACCCCCGACGACCCCCGTGCCCCGAGTTTCTGGTCGCCCCCGTGCCGGCCGACTTCCCGTCCGCAGCGCCTTCCAGCGCTGACCCGCGAGCCGGGCTTGCTGGAAGCCCCTATTTTCCTTCGCGTGCTTCTGGACTGTCCCGAGTCGATCCCTGTCCACACCTCCTGTGCGCTTTTCGGTACTTTTTTGCTGTCCGCGCGAATTATTTCTTTTCCCTACTCTTGTATCCGAGAGCTCTAGCCGAGCACCCGAGGTATAATCTCGTGTCCCTATGTCCCTCACGTAGCTTAGTCAATGATGACGCGGTCCTGACCCCGTTTCGGGGATCAAAAATTGAGTCCGTTGCGTTTAGGGGATACGAAGACGTTTTACGTTGCGACGTTGTTTTTATGTGGTTTGGATATTGTATGCTGGACATGTATGTTTTCCTAACTCATTACATTAGTATGCTGTGTTGGTTATTTCCTATTTTACTTGGTATGTACTATTTTTGGCTGAGGTTTATTATTCTGGGGTTTGGATATTATCTTTGTGTTGCGATATTGGTGTGTTCCCTGGTTTGGGACGTTGATTTTGAGTTGTGGGTTTTGTACCGCCTCGTGGCTAGGTTGTCCTAGTTACAGAGGAGATGCTGCCCAAATTTTTAGTAAAATCTTTTCAAAAAATATTATTTAATTAAGATCATTAAATTAAAATCTATTTTCAAATTCGGCCTTTGTAAACGATTTACAAAATTGGTTTTGTTGGTTTTAAATGCGGTTTTTGTGAGTTTTATATCCCCTGCTAGGCGACGACCATATCGGTCGGATGAGCCTCGGCGAAACGCAAACGCTACAGGATTTCCTGTACGTTAAGGCGTAAGCCAGCAACGTGAGATTGCATGACCAAGTCTGAGACGCCCGTTTTCTGCAAAATTATATTAAATTTATATTATGTTTTAGTTTTAGAACTAGTTACTGGCCTCTAGTATTTTGGGTACCGGGCTTCGGCCTCCTGACTGGACTGCTTCACGGCATTCAGAGCACACCTCAATTTTTTATATTAAATTAATTAATTTGGTGTAAGGGCATAAGCCCGGTTTTTCTTTATTTTTCTGTGGCCATGTATTGTATAGCTTAGATTTTCTATTTTTTCTGGGTTGGTTATTTGCGTAGCTAGACGTATAAATTATAATTGGGTATTAATTATTTTGTACAAAATTAATAAGATTTTCTCATATTAGGTTAATGAATTAAGATTCCTAATAATTTAAACAACTTCATGTTTTCTCACTTTAAAGACCACTTAGTTTTATATATATTATAAAAATACAAAGTTTTGCGAAATAATCGGAAGATGTAATTTTATCCCAATTAATCATTAAATTAGTTCACTCCGTTAATTAATAACCAATATAGTTTACGACGTTAGACGGATTTCGTTAGATTAATTAAATAACTTAAAACCTGTCTAGGGTCTGTTTCTAGAAATTGCAACTGGCACACCTAGATTTGGCTCATCTATGTTTCTAAGTCAGGATTCTCAACTATAGGATTTAGAGGACGTACTTGACTTCCTTCTCGGTACTGACATCCCAATCCAGTCATACAAACAAAGGCAAGTTACGGTTATGTTTTCTTGTATTTTATTTAGTAATTGTCATGATTGCATGCTTAAACCACATTGCTACACGGAACTCTCTCCTTGAGTTCGATTATTGATTGTGGGGATATTGGGGGAGTAGTGTAGCGTTTATGACCAATACCCTCATATTGCATTATTGCGGGAGCTTACCCCTCTTACACATGGAGATAAGTCGTATCGCATCGCTAGGATGCTATTGTGCAATCCAAGCCGGTCATAAACGTTACCTATTTAAATCACATTGTTTCAAATATTGAATTGCTGAAAATTGCTGGAAAATATTGTTCAAAGAATTTCAACTGTTTAAAATTGCATCTTTCCATTATTATTTAGAATGTCGGATTATGTACTCATACTTGCTCCTTTCCTGACTGGATCCCCCCCATAGGTGATGTTGATGATGAAGAGCTATTGTTCAATAGCTACTATGACCCGGTATTATATTCTGTGATGTTGCCAGAGTCCCCCTTGGAGGACGCGAACCAGAGGCTGATGAGCCGACTGTCTAGCTAGTTGCTTTCCAGTTATCTAGTTTTATTGTATTGGAGTTTGTTGATTTGAATTCAGTACTTTATTTCAGTTCTTTTATTTTCAGTTATACTCCTCTTTGTTGAATATTAAAAGTTTTTAAAATTTCCGTATATTTAAGTTGTGATAAATATATAAATGTTGTTGTGAATACCTGCATATAGAACAGCTTACTGCCGCCGTCTCACAACGGTGCAGGCTGGGCATGATCCGGTTTGACCCAATAATTTGGGATCGGGTCTTGACATCTAATTTTTGGAATTTTAAATAATGTGATGGGCGAACGACGGGAATTGAACCCGCGCATGGTGGATTCACAATCCACTGCCTTGATCCACTTAGCTACATCCGCCCCTTATCTAGCTAAATGATTTTCTCTTTTTTCCATTCATCATTATTGTATTTATTCTTACCTTCCTACCTCGATCGAGATATTATATTGGACATAGAATGCCAATCTTTAAAATAGGAGGAATCAGCTATGACACGTTCACTAAAAAAATGCTTTTGTAGCCAATCATTTATCGAAAAAAATAGAAAAACTCAACATGAGGGAGGAGAAAGAAATAATAGTAACTTGGTCTCGGGCATCTACCATTATACCTACAATGATTGGCCATACAATCGCTATTCATAATGGAAAGGAATATTTACCTATTTATATAACAGATCGTATGGTAGGTCACAAATTGGTGGAATTCGCGCCTACTCTGACTTTCGCAAGACATACGAGAAACGATAATAAATCTCATCATTAATTTTTAACGAGGATCACAAATATTGGTGGGGATCCATCCCGATATCTTATTTTAGTAAGGTATCGGACATGGATCCTTCAACGATTCTTATACATTTATACGAAAATCTTATCCATTTATAGATGAAACTTCGATAGCAGCTTGGTCTAGAGGAAAGTTGTGAGCATTACGTTCATGCATTACTTCCATACCAAGGTTAGCATGATTAATGATATCAGCCCAAGTGTTAGTAACACGACCTTGACTATCAATTATGGATTGGTTGAAATTGAATCCGTTTAGGTTAAAATCCATAGTACTAATACCCAAAGCGGTGAACCAGATACCTACTATAGGCCAAGCAGCCAAGAAGAAATGTAGGGAACGAGAATTGTTGAAACTAGCATATTGGAAGATCAATCGGCCAAAATAACCATGAGCTACTACGATATTATAAGTTTTTTCCTCTTGATCGAATCTGTAACCTTCATTGGCAGACTTGTTTTCAGTGGTTTCCCTGGTCAAACTAGAAGTTACCAAGGAACCATGCATAACACTAAATAGGAAGCCGTCGAATATACCAGCTACGCGTAACATGTGAAATAGATGCATAAGGATGTTATGTTTTGCCTGGAATACAATCATGAAGTTGAAAGTACCAGATATTCCTAAAGGCATACCATCAGAGAAACTTCCTTGACCAATATGATAGATCAAGAAAATAACAGTAACAACTGCAACTGGAGCTGAATATGCAACAGCAATCTAAGGGCGCATACCCAGACGGAAACTAAGTTCCCATTCACGACCCATGTAACAAGCTACTCCAAGTTAGAAGTGTAGAATGTAGGAGCGTAAAAAGTGCTTCAAAGAAAGAGTCAAAGTGATAGATCATTCCACTCAAATTGATCTACTTTACGCCGCAGAGAGGCTAAATACTTTACGCCCAAGACAAGGCTAATCACTTTATGCCTAAAGCAGGCAAATCATTTTACGCTCGGGTCTACACCCATAATTTTTACACCAAGGACAGATCAACCACTTTTACGCTGGACAAAGCTGTCAAATCTCGCATTTAATGCAAACTCTGACATGGAGATATTAATGATGGCATATATCACAGAATTCAAAGGGATTTGTTTTTACACAGAGACCAATGTTGTTGTTTAGTATGTAGATTGAACTACTTTACGCTCACACTATGGCTTCTTTTATGCATGAAGACTATACGAGCTTTTACGCTCAACAGTTGACGTGTGCGTAAAGTCTATTTGAGCTACTTTTACGCTCAAGGTTATTTAACAACCACTTTACGTGGGAAGTCTATGTCGGGGCTATTTTATGCCTAGTCTACTGCTTTACGCTCAGAGTACATTGGGGTAATTTTTATGCCCTATTCTTTCTGACCAGCTTGGAACGTGGTTTGCCTACATGGTTTTCATGCCACACATCCCGAAGAACGTGTGTACGTGTATCCTATTCTTAATGAAATGATGGGACACGTGTCAACGTATACAGAGGATGACTTTGGTCGTGGGTGGCGGTTGTTGGCGTAAAGACGGAACTTTCGCTGAGTTTTTACGCACAAGAGCCCGAGTCTATAAATGGACTTATTTTTCTCAAAGACACACAGAGGGAGAGACAGACAGAGACAGGAGAGAATATGGAGATCAGTACTTAGATTTTTGAGAGCATTCTTCTTCAACCTTTCTTCCAGAACAGAGTGAAGCAAAGCAGGAAAGCATTCGGCCTCGCCATCAGTGCCCAAGTGCGTTGATACCTTTCTGGTGACTTAGTTCTTTCGGTTGTTCAACTTCAAGCAGCGATCTTCATCATCATCATATGGTCCAAGGAACAAAGTGATCATTTACATATCAGACTTCCATAGCAATACTTTCCCAGAATCAAATTTGTGCTTCTTGTACTTTTTCTCGTTTTATTTTCAAAAGCCAATTTTTTCTGGCATTTTGTTAAGTGAAACAAAATGGCGACTCTGCTGGGGACGACCTTCTCCTCTGACGAGAAGGCAATTGCTCAATATGATGATGTTTCGGTCGGTTCGACCAAGAAGACTCTGGTTGTACACTTCGACCAGACTGCCTATGAAGAAATGCTCCGAACTGGGGGTGGTTCTCGCTACTCCAATGTTCAAAAATCTCGCAAAGCACGAAAAGTTTGGATTCCTAAATCCAAAATAGCTTCTGATCTCTCTGTTGCTGCTAGTGGCAAGGGAATTCTTCCCACTCCTGTCGTAGGGGCTCCCGTTCGTAAAGAGGCAGTCCTTACTTCAGAGTTGCACTCAAAGTGTGACGATTTATCTCCCGTTTGTAAAGGTGAAGATAATCAGGTTTCACGCCCACTGCGTAAGAACCAGGTTTTACGCTCAGTGGGTAAAAACCAACTTTTACGCTCAACACATAAAGATGAGTCTTCCATTTGTAATGTGGCAGACTCTAATGCTTCTGAGTGTAAGAATAAGTCTTCCGTCTGTGACGTGGTAGACACACACAAATTACGCTCTTCGCGTAAAGGAAAATCTTCCGTCTGTGACATGGTAGATAATCAATTTTTATGCTCTATGCGTGAAGGTAAGTCTCCTGTCTGTGACAGTGTAGATAAAATTTGCAAAGATGTTTACACATCTAATGTAAATGTACCTAAACGTGTGCAGCGTAAAAATTATGTTGGTAAAACTTCAGTTCTACACCAACAGCCTTCTTATACTGCTCTACGCAAAGTACCAAATCCACAAATTACACGCTATGAAAATGGAGTCCTTCGTGCTAAAAAATCTCAAGATTTACGCACACAACTCCAAACGTGTAGAAATGTACAATTTGGTTCTGCGAATGCTGCCAGTAATCTTCTTTATACACAGGGTACTAAACGTTTTTCTACCCCTAATGTAATAAAGAAGACTACTCCCTCCACTCCTTCTGACTTACGTAAATTGCTAATGCAAAAGCGTAAGAATAGACAACCTCCGGTGACATTTTCCCAAGAAAAACATCATTGTGATTATCACCAGGTTGTGATCAACTGTTGTTGTTCGGCTTCAAAACGGTCAGTTTTTGATCGATTAAGTTTTAATTCGCCTCAACATCAAGCTGAAGACCAAGAACATGAGCTGTCATATGCATCAGTCAACATGGCATCTCATACTAACAGAGGACGACGTCCAAGACGGAATAAGTCCCAAACCCCAGGTCAGCAACAATTCAACAGACTTCTTGATTCTTTTGAGGGGGTATATCAAAACACTCGATCAAGAAGACAAAGACAAATGCAGGCTTCTGATTCAGAAGCTGGGGGTACTCAATCTTTTGAGTCCGAGACTGACATTGTCGATTCATACTTCTATACTGATCCTTCTATATCTTCAAGAGAGGTTGAATCCTACGCTGTTGGAGATGAACCAGAGACCTCATCTGTTAATACAGAACAGCGTCTCACTGCCATTGAGCAATCACTAAAAGACATGCTTAACATGGTGCAAAACATGCATCAAATAATTTTGAATCAGCAAACTGCTCAGCCGACAGTAATAGCACCAGTACCAGTAGCAGTACAAACTCAGGATAGTCAAGGGACTGATATACCTTTGAATGTTCAAGAACCTGTTGTTAATCAAAATTTTGTATCTCCAGATCCGATTATTCCAGAAGATGTACCATCTTCGGTGGGGATTACGGTACATCCAACAACTATTCAATCAAATGTGCTTCCGCAAACCAGTGAGGCCATTCAAGCAGTGCGTGAACTCAAAGCACAGTTTGAAGTCTTAAGGCATAAGGATCAACTCCAGAGGTTAGGGATTAAGCAACCTTATCCTTCTCATTGGAATGATGTACCCTTTCCACCGAAATTCAAGCCACAATCTATGGTTTTGTTCGATGGAAAAGCATCTCCCAGTCAATATATCAATTACTTTGATATTATGACTGTGCACTTGCAGAAAAATGACGCTCTTCTCATTCGAGTGTTCATCGGGTGCCTGACGGGTTCAGCTTACGACTGGTATCGTAGCTTACCCGATAATTCTATTTCGTCTTTTGACGAATTCAAGGCAATGTTTCTCTCCCGCTTCTATGAAGGAGGTATGGACATGAACATGTCCTCCTTGATAGAAATCAAACAAAAGGAGAAAGAAGATACTCGGACGTTCATCGAATGTTTCCGACAGGCTACTCTAAAGATGCCTCCTGGTATGCCAGATTCAGTATTGATTGATACATGCAAGATGAATCTGCGACCATCCATCGCTGTTTTTACGGGTTCCCAATTCACAGATTGGGCTTCGTTCATCATAGCAGCAGTTTCTGTCGAGACCAATGGTAGATTGGCTCGTGAGCATGGAATGATTTTTGCTTCAGAAGATAAAGGGAAGAAAAGTAATCCTGGTAATAATTCTGGCAATCGTAATGTGAAAGGAAAAGATACTCTTATGGTCAATCTTTCCAGGAACAAAATGATGCCGAATAGTCAAGAATCTTCCAGGCCAAAGGAAGAATACTCTTTTGATGAGAGTGATATCCCAGGGATATTTTAGTGTCTGGTGAAGAGTGGCAAACTTCAGATTCCATAGCCAAAGAGGCCTAATGAGGTGAATCTAACTGATAATCCCAAATATTGTATCTATCATAGATACATTAATCACCCTACCAGTGCTTGCTATGTCCTGAAGAAGAAAATCCAGGAGCTGATAAATGGCGGTGCTATCGCCTTAACTAATGATGACTATACGGTTACGACCAATATGGTTTCTCTTCAGTTCGGAGATTTTCCTCCACAGCAAGTCCCAGATGGAATTATCCCAATTCCGAAGGCGACAATGAAGATCGTGAATATCCTGCCTGCCAGAGAAGAAAATGCAGGATTGCTGCCACTCACACTAAAGAATGGTGAAATTATGTGGGTACATCCTAACTTAGTACCTGAGTTGGAAAATGAAGGTAAAACTTCAAAATCCAAGAAGGGTAGGAAAGTCAAAACCTGCAACATGATTTTTCGTGATATTCCAGATCCTGATGACTTGGATCGGCTATGGGATGGCTTTCCTTTAGAAGATAGATTGAGAGGACTGAACATCTGTCCTCCTAGTCTAGCTCCTCCTACCAAGCTCAAGCTTACTCATCAGCAGTGGCTGGCCATGAATAGTGTTCCCTTATATCGGGCGCAATAAGTCTTCGCTGCTTATGAAAAAGCTCCGACAGGGATTTTTCCTCGTATCCCGAATCCTTCTCCTCCTGTGGCTACAGAAGGTCCTGCTTCTTCCTCTTCTGTTGAAACACCCGTTAAAAGTCCACTGCCCATTCATCTGTACAGTCAGCAATCTGTCATTCTCATGAAGAAAATGGGTTATGACTTTCAGAAGACAGAAGGTTTGAATTATGATAAAGGAATACGACTTCCTTTACAAATTCAAAATCAAAAATCCACTGTTGGACCGGGTTCTGAAATTCCTCACAACAAACCTTACAAGAAAAAGGCTAAAGGAAGGAAGACTAAATCCTGTAATATGGTACTTCCTTCTCTTGAGTCTGAGGAAGAAACTTTTGCTGGTACAAGATCTGGGAAAGAGTACCACAAGAATTATGAAGGATCTTCCAAGGAAGCAGAAGATGTAGTGGAAACACTACCAGCTCAACCTTCTCCTATTCCGGCTAAACCTTCTGTGGTTGAAAAAGGGAAACAGAAAGCAGTACGTTTTGATATCCCATTGAAGTCTGTTTCCAGTCAGGGGGTGGTGATGAAGCCTTACAAGTTTGATATTCTAGCTCAGTTGGCTAATACTTCGGCTAGACTATCTATATTTGAACTGCTTCGCCTTTCTAGAGAAAGCAGGGAGACTTTGAGTGAAGCCTTACTGCAAGCAGATTCATGCTTGGCTCAACTCAAGAGTCCTGATAATACTCCAGTTTCATGTCCGCAATGTCATAGTGTGATGGAAGCAATTCCCAACATCACCTTTACACAAGAAGATATGCTGTTGAAGCATAACAAACATGACAGGCCTCTGTGCTATACTGGGTATATTGTATCTACTGAAATTGACAGGATCTACATTGATCCTGGGTCTTCAATTAGCATAATTCTTCAGAGTATGCTAAGACCCCTGAGGATTCCTACTAGTGATTTGACTTACACTAGTACTACAATAGTCGGTTTTAACTCTGGCAAGAGTAAACCACTGGAGAAGATTCGTTTACAGATTCAGATTGGCGATCTCTGAACTATGGTAACCTTCTATGTTATCAACTCAGACGTATCCTACAATATCCTTCTTGGAAGACCATGGTTACATGAGCATAATATCGTGCCTTCAACTCTCCACCAATGCTTCAAGTATGTGGATTCACAAGGAGTTGTGAAGACTGAGTTTGCTGATATCAATCCTTTCAAGGGTGTCGAAGCCTATTTTTCTGATTCAAGGCTTTATAAACAAGAGCATATGAAAGAGATATCAGACATAGCTGAGGATCAATCATCTACTGAGGATGAGTCTCTTAATGAAGATCCGCCAGAAGAGCAACCTTTGAAGATCATAGTCAAGGGACGAATCCAATCCCAACCTGTCAATGATCAACCTTTGATAATCAAGGTTAAAGGAAGAACTCAAACTTTATCTGAGGAATCAATAAATATTCCTGCTAAGAACCAAGTTCAACCTTTTATGATCAAGGTCAAAGGGCGTACTTCTTGTACGAATGATCCACAAATACCATTGATTGTCAATCTTAGCAAATCTACGCAGAAGATGGATAATGGTCCACTGTTGATTAATCCGAAGCGTAGTAATCAGATTGTAAATAATGTAAATATTGATCATTCTGTACTCTTTGATATCAATGAAGATTTCCTTTTCGGGTATATGGCTGTCAAGTTTATTGAAAGAATGACTTTATCTTCGGATAAGCAAAGTCATCAATATAAAAGCGACATAGAGCCAGAAGAAACCTTATACATTGATCATAAGGAAAATTATTTTCCTCCTTATGAAGATGTTGGACCTTATGCTAAAAGGTTCCTGACATCTTCTTCCTATCTTCTACCTGTAGCCGCTTCATCACAGGCCTGTGTAACTTTTAGACGTCACGAAGAATCTTATTTTGTGGTTCCGTCTAATAAAAAAAACAAGCGCCAAATCGTGTTTGGTCTGGCTAGAAATATCCCTGTTGCTCAGGCAGATGAGCTGAAAGATAAAGACAAAGGAGGAATCCGAATTGACAAGTATAGTCAACAATCTATCAAGATTATCCAGAACATGGGATATGATTTGAAGACTATACAAGGTCTCAATCAAGGCAAGGGTAGACGACTCCCGTTATATGGTGATCTATTTTATCAAAAAACTCGTCATGGATTAGGATATGATCCATCCCACATGTTTAATGACGATATACAAGAAGAATTCTCTTCTAATTCCTCACAATCATCTGATTCAGAAGAAAACCAATTCATCGAGTCGGATATATCTCGTTCCTCATATGATGAATTCGAAGTGTGTCTTCAACTTTCCATTAGGATTTGTTCTTGAGTTGACCTCCTTTCCTCTCCCATAAGATAGGTTAGGTCATCCACTTCTTTTATCGATATTTGACATATATGCTCATGATGCCTGTCTTCTTAATCCCCACCTACCAAAGTTTGGTTAAGCTGATTACTCATCTCTTTTGAGAGAAATTTTTATCTTCCATCTTATCAGTTGATATAGAAAGCTGAATTTATTATTTATCACGTTTTTATAACCTCTGAATAAATATTAAAATTTGCTAGTGTTTCCTGTCTATCATGTCCATTTGACCTCTGCATAGATATTAATCTACTTTTCTTTGAGTTCTTATATACTATCATGTTCATATTGTCTCTGATAGTATTATGCTCTAAAACAGAAAATGCGATTTTATTATCTATCATGTCCATATTACCTCTGGATAGATATAATACGTTGAGTTTAAAAGACTTGTCACGTCCATATTACCTCTGATAAGTGTTTTCTATCTCATACCTATTGTTTAAATTCCAAATAAACGATAGGATCATAAAACAAATCTTTCATTCATTTCTGGTGGAAACACTACAAAATGAATAAGACAAAAGATGACAAAGCACTCTCTTAAGGTGGAGTGGAAACTTCTTGAAGCAACTTCTTTAATTCTTCTAGCCGCTTGCCACGAGAACTCATAACCTTCTTGGTAGCCTCTGCACGTCGAGCTTCGGGGGTACAAATACAGAAAAGTTCAGCGAAAGTGATTATCAAATTGTCCTTGGCTTCATCAAGGGTTCTGATAGTCGATTCAGCCCCAAAAGCTTGTTCTTCTAAAATTGAGCTTTGGGTGAGGTGCAGATTTCGAGCATCGATCATCTTCTCCCTTTCAGCCTTCAAGCAAGATAGCTCTGCCTCGACTTCGCTGATTTTGTCATTCTTGCTCTGAATATCTATGTTCAAAGCATCATAAGCCACTCTGTGGCCATGCAGTGCAAGTTTTATGCCAGCCAAAAAGGCTTTCTCTTTGGCGACCTTCAGACTGTGTTCATGGAGAGTTGTATTATATGTAGTCTCTCGAGCAAGATAATCAGCTGTTAAGGCATCATACTCCTCCTGAATGAGGCCTTCAACAGTCTCATTTGATAGCCTGAGATATTCTCCAATCGGCTGCTCAAGGTCCTCCACAATTTTCTCCAATGTGGCAGCTCTCTCAACATCATTGAACATGGCAACATTCTTGATAGTCAGAGCCATTGCCGTCTTCAAAATCTCATAGCTGAGACCCTTATTCAGGACCATCTTCATCAAAGTTGCCAGAGTTTTATAAAAAGTTTCAGTATGAATCTCAACCAGGAGATTCATTTCTACACTGGAGCTTGGTGTGGCGGCAATATCTAATAAATCTCTTCTTTGGAGGTCGGAAGCAGATGTGGTTGACACGACAGCAGGATGAGATGAAGTTGTTGCTGTTACTGTTGCCATGGCCAAGTTATCCCTAAGAGCTTCAGGGATTGTATCTCCAACGCCTATAGCTACCATTGGTGTAACAACAGACGGAGGTGGAGCTGTTGTTGTCACTGCTGTTATTTGGTTCCCAAGAACTTCAGGAGCAATGTCTTCAATATCTGTTACTCCAGCCGTTTCTGGAGTTTTGGCGGCGGTGATATTGGTGGATGTGGTGACAATGGCAGGAGCTGATTCAGGTTCCGGTATTGGCTTATCAAAAACTGATGTTGAATCAGTAGCTACTGTAGAAGATGCTATCACTTCCCTGGGTTCAGCACCTTCTTCAACTGTCGGCTCCGCAGGATTTTCCACTGCTTCAGTTGCAGTAAAATCTTCTACAGCTGATTCTTTATTTAAATCCGATTCTCCTCCAATAGGTTCATCATCACCTGCAGTGAGGTCTATTGCAGCCGCTTTCTGGTGCTGATCTTCAACATGAGAGGATAGTTCAGGATGTGCTTCTTGATGCTCTACCGCGGGTTATTGTCCTCCCTTTTCATCAGCACCCTCTTCGCTAGAAGAAGAAGCCTCATCATTAGATTCCTCATCTTCCTCATAAATATCCTCTTCTTGAGGAGGAGGAGCCATAGGCTTTGGTGCAATTATGACATATGCAAAAACGAATAAAATAAGTTAATATACAAAATCATGGTATATAATTTCGTATAGGTTTTGTGTAATACTTGGAATATGTGCATTTTTTTCAAGATATGTATCATAATCACCATTCCAGTCATCATCCTCGAAGTCAAGAGCCGGTTCGTCTGATGGGATGTGGTCTTGATCAGCGGTAGATATAGTAGTAGCACCCTCTGTAACCTGTGCCTTGGTTGGCAAAGATAAATGAAGTGAGGTGCTAAGACGCCCAGGAGACAAAAGTGTTACAGCTCCTGATCCAACTATTGGTGGAGGGGCCGAAGATCCTTCTCCTGGATGGACTGAGGAAGAACTGACAAGATGATCCTCTTCAATCAAAGTGTCATCTTCTGGAGTGTGGGTCCTTGGTTTGGAAGGCCCTTTGGTGGTAGATTTTTTCTTCTTCTCTGGAGACTTCACCGGAGAAACAGTAGCCGTGTTCTGCTTTCGTTTGCGGGTCTTTCCAATAATTATTGGTCCCGCAGCTACCTCCCCAGGTCCCCTAGGAATTACTGCCAGAAACTTATCTATAGTGGCAGTATTATCTGGTATATCTGGGGTTATCCTGATAGGTTCTTCGACATTTCCCTCTTGAGCCCACCGAAGACTTCCTTGCATACTATAACCGTCTTCAAAAGAGCGAATAGATGTATAGAAACGAGCATACGAATGAAGTATGCATAGCTCAGTTGTACTAGTGGCTGTAGATATGGTGAATCTGGCGCCAGTACATGCAGCTTCGAAATATCTCCATGCTCGTGCACCGTCGTTCAGCTTCCCATAATGATAGAAGCTAGTGGAAGGATTGCCAACATGAAGTTGGTCATATCCAAACTGACGAGCAAACCTACTTGGCAGATAAGGCTCGAATACACAGTTATCTTCATTCCTGTACATCAAATGAGAGGGTCTGATGTACACTAGCCATCGGTAAACAGATCTCAGCAATAAAGCCGATTTATCTGCTCTATCTTCAAATTGCACACCGAGGCAGTCAGCCGGAACTGGTGGTCTGGTGCAGAAGAAATTCCAGCCATGCGAATAATTTAATGCTGCTCGGGTTTCTGCCAACGTTGTAATTCTCCACGTAGATTTGCTAAATTTTGGAGAAAAATCCTAGCTTCATCCTCAGGGCCTGGTGGCAACAAATTATAATTATGGTGTAGTAACCAACCTATCAGATAGGTGAATGGTAACCCTATCCTTGGAAAATTGTGAGGAGCATTATTGATCAGTTCTTCACCAAAAATCCGTAGACCTGTATTTATTCGGCATACCATTGCCGACAACAGGTTAATTCTGTTCTTGAATACCAGACGGACCGCTGGCCACAATACATTGCGGTGAATACGGTCCACAGTACTGATCCCTGGTACGACCCATCTGTGCAGCCATAAGGATAAGAAGCCCGCCAACAAGGCCTTCTTCGACATCTTTTGACTACCCTGCCTCAGGTAGCTTAAAGCTTCAGTCCCCGCAGGTGTTTCACTTAACAAAAATGCCAAAAAAATTGGCTTTTGAAAATAAAACGAGAAAAAGTACAAGAAGTACAAATTTGATTCTGGAAAAGTATTGCTATGGAAGTCTGATCTGTAAATGATCACTTTGTTCCTTGGACCATATGATGATGATGAAGATCACTGCTTGAAGTAGAACAACTTGGAAGAACTAAGTCACCAGAAAGGTATCGACGCACTTGGGCACTGATGGCGAGGCCGAATGCTTTCCTGCTTTGCTTCACTCTGTTCTGAAAGAAAAGTTGAAGAAGAATGCTGTGGAGAATCAAAATCTCGAAGTTCTGATCTCTGTATTCTCTCCTATCTCTCTGTGTGTGTCTTATGAGAAAAATAAGTCTATTTATAGACTTGGGCTCTGGTGCGTAAAAACTCAGCAAAAGTTCCGCCTTTACGCTAACAACTGCCACCCATGATCAAAGTCATCCTCTGTATACGTTGACACGTGTCCCATCAATTTAGTAAGAATAGGATGCACGTACACACGTTCTTCGGGATGTGTGGCATAAAAGCCACGTAGGCAAACCACGTTCCAAATTGATCAGAAAGAACATGGCGTAAAAATAGCCTCATGTACTCTGAGCGTAAAGCAATAGATTGAGCGTAAAGTAGCTTTGACGTAGACTTCCCGCGTAAGTGGTTGTTAAATAACCTTGAGCGTAAAAATAGCTCAAATAGACTTTACGCACACGTCAACTGTTGAGCGTAAAAGCTCGTATAGTCCTCGTGCGTAAAAGAAGCCGTAGTGTGAGCGTAAAGTAGCTCAATCCACACACTAAACGACAACATTGGTCTCTGTGTAAAACAAATCCCTTTGAATTCTGTGATATATGCCATCATTAATATCTTCATGTCAGAGTTTGCATTAAATGCAAGACTTGACAGCTTTGTCCAGCGTAAAAGTGGCTGCTCTGTCCTTAGCATAAAATTATGGGTGTAGACCCGAGCGTAAAATGATCAGCCTTCTTAGGCGTAAATTGATTAGCCTAGTCTTGGGCGTAAAGAAATTACCCGTTCTGCTAGGCGTAAAGCAGATCACTTATGAATGAGATGACTCTTTCTTTGAAGCACTTTTTACGCTCCTACAAGACCCCCTTCAAAGTTTTCAAATATCTCCAAAATTTGAAACACTTTGAACAGAAGTGTAAAAGTTGAGATTTGATCAGTCGGCGTAAAATTTGGGATACGCAACAGTCATCCGCGTAAAAGCGGGGATATCCAACAGTCGGCGTACTTTTCAAAAGAAAATTAATGTCGGTCAATACTTAACCGTCACAATAAATTTCTTTCTCGAAACTTTTGAATGTCTCTTCATCTTCCCGAGTAAGCAGTTTCCAACGAGGAATGTGAAGAGTTGCTTTGGTTTGTATAAATAAGGACAAATTCTTTATTCTTGACATTCATCCTTGTTTTGTCATGGCGTCGAAGAACGAGATTACCAACAAAGAGGCTTCGAGCTCCAGGCTTGATTTCGAGCGAGCGTACAACCTTTTAGAGTGTTTTGGAGTGACTCCTGCAGTCTTTAGTCGCATTGATGGTGGTCCCCCAATTGCGTACGAAGGGCCAGGAGATGTCGAAGCATTTCTTAATCTGATGCGCCGCTCCGGGATTCACAATATGCATGAACTAGGTATCTCCCTTCGTCAGCCCAACGAAGGAGAAAAAAATGACGTTTTTTATGTATTGCGAATCTTTTATCTATAGGGGTCCACTTCCCCCTTTATAAATAAAATTTTGTTGTTAACCTCATCTATTGACGCATACTTGTTTATGCACTTCTTTTGACTGCTTCTGTGGTTGTTAATTCCCAAGAAACAAACCAACACGTGGCATTTGTCTTGTGGTTACGAGAGCCTTTAAATAGGATCTTCTCCCGAAATAGACTCATCCCAACAGTTTTTTCAGTCTTTATAAATAGCCGAGAATGTTTCATATACTCTCGTACTCATTCTTCTGAAGATAACTTTCTGTGGTATTGTTCTTCAACAAATGACAATAGCGAAGCTTTCCAACGGCGTTCCTTTGTATGCCAGTCATTAGACGCAGATTCAACCACCATTAGAGCCAAACCATTCGACTCAAGTGGTAAGTCTGATCGTAAGCAAATATCTGTCTTCGAATTTTTTTGTTTGAAAACAGCTATTTTACGAGCGTAAAGCCTTGCTGAAGCACTGGCGTAAAAACTTTGCTGAAGCACCGATGTAAAAAGTCTTGCTGAAGCAAATGGCGTAAAAGCCTTTGTGAAGCACCGACTTAAAAGCCTTGCTGAAGCAAATGGCGTAAAAGCCTTGTTGAAGCACTGGCGTGAAAGCCTTGTTGAAGCACTGGCGTAAAAGCCTTGCCATCTGTTTAATACGCATCTGATAATACTTCTGTCTAAAATACTTTTTCTTCGTTGTTTTTGCAGAAGCTTGGCTGAAGAGCTTTTTCAGAACTGGCATTGGTGACTTTGACGCTGTGAAGAGCGTTCTTCTGACAGCAACATCAGGGAGCTCATGCGCTTTTGACGCACAAATCAGACAACTCAGAACTCTTCGTGGGATAGAAGGGTCTTCCTCTGTTGGTAGGAAGAGCCTTTATATACGGAGAGTTGGATGGTGGAGTCAACTCTACCCCGAGAAATTGGGTAGTAGAGTTCTTTTCACGACAGAACTAGGAATTGTATCCCAATGCTGGATACATTCCTATCTTCTTTGAGGTGCCGCCACTAATCCACCAATTGTATTGGCAGCAACACGCCTTCGGGCTGCCATACTCTGGGGTTCTCCTCTTTTCTGATAGAGAAGACCAGAGTTTGATTTCTACTATCCTGGTTGCCACTGGGGCTCAGACAGTAAGGAATTGACACCAACAACGAATCCGACAAAGAAGATCCGAAGAAGAAATAATCTCCATTAGGTTATCGTTGTGTGTATAGAATGAAAATCTTAGATATAATAGATTTCCATTGTAAAGAAAAGTCTAAGAAATGTAATAGACTTTTATGGTGATATGAGAGTGGAAATGATAATTCTTTTATGCTCAATGATTTGTATCTATCTGGATGTAATATGGACATGATAGATAATGAAACCTTCTTTTCTGATTTAGAGTACACAATACTATCAGAGGTAATATAGACATGACAGTGTGAGAACTCAAAAGAAAATTAGATTAATTTCTATGCAGAGGTCAAAATGGAAAATGATAGATAAGTAGGTAGATTTAGCATTTATCCAGAGGTTATGAAAACATGTTAAATAACGAATCCCACTTTTTAATCAATTGATAGAAGATTTAAAATCCCTCTCCCAAGAGACAAGAAGTCAGCTTAACCAAACCTTAGTAGCTGGGGAATAAGAAGACAGATGTTGTGAGCATATACGTCAAAACGGTGTACGAATCAACGTATTTCTTGGGAACAGAAAGGACGATTCAATTCCATAATTAAATGGATGAACCTGGTAACATGAACGAACGAGTCTTTTCGGAAATGAAAAGTCGTTTTCAATTTCAGAGACCAGTTCATTAGTAATCCTCCTCTATAAATATGTGAGAATTCTCTGTAATCATTTCATTCTTATTTTTACTCCTCTATTGGAAATGTCTTCCGAGGATGTACAGCAAAAGAATGAAGTCTTCAGGAATATTGAGGACGTCATTGAGACATGCCCTGCTGAGCCAATAGTGACGGGTCCGACCGAAGTAGACAACAGTTCTTCTACGCCCAAGCCACCCCAAGACATCTCTGCTTTCTTAGTAGAGCCAGGAAAAACTCCTGAAGAAGCATTGAGGATGACCGTCTGTAAAAATTTTATGGGTTCAGGAAACGATGCCTTCTATGCATTGGCTGACTATGTATTCAATAAGGAAGGGAGTGGCCCTCGTCCTTAATCTTTTATCTTTGAACAAAAATAATAAAAGAAGTTTTATTTTTGTTCTGTCTTCTTTTTTTATACATAGTATTTCTTAAGAAATTTGCCATTGATCGGCAACATGAGTAGATCTCCATTGGGTTTTGACAACTGATAGGCACCATTGGAGAACACGGACTCAATTACATACGGGCCTTCCCATTTCGCTTGGAATTTCCCTTTGCTTTTGTGAGTCATCACCATTGGTCTCCGAACAACTAATACAAGCTCGCCAACTTTGAATACCCTCTCCTTGACTTTACGATTAAAAGTTCGAGATATACGGGCTTGATATAGCTCAATATGCTGTTGTGCTTGAAGACGCTTCTCGTCCAATCCTTCAAGTTCTTGGAGTCGTAAGCGATCATTATTCTCTGTAGTTAGCTCATTAGCAATAGCAATTCGAAGAGAAGGGATCTGGATTTGTAATGGAAGGACAGCTTCACATCCATAAACCAGTGAAAATGGTGTAAAACCAGTAGGAGTCCGGACCGTTGTTCGATATGCCCATAAACATTCTCCAAGCTTCTCGTTCCAGTCGCGTTTGTTGGAAGAGACAAACTTTTTGAGAAGTTTGATGATCGTTTTGTTGAAGGCTTCAGCTAAACCATTAGCAGCTGGATTATAAGTCGTAGAAGCCAGATTTTGAATTCGATTTTTGTCACAGAATCGATAAAATGCCTGACTGGCAAATTGTGGTCCATTGTCATGAATTATTCGTCGAGGAATCCCGAAGCGATAAATGAATAATGTTTAATGAAGCTGATTACATTAGATATTTTTACTTCAGCAAGGGGAACTGCTTCTGCCCACTTTGAAAAGTAATCGGTTATAGCTAGTATAAACCGATGTCCTTTGACAGAAGGAGGGTTAATAGGACCAATGATGTCCATACCCCAAGCTTCGAAAGGCCAGGAGGCTGCTGTACGATGTAGAAATTCAGACGGCTGATGAATAAAATCAGCATGAATCTGACATGCTTTACATCTTCTGGCATAGTCTACAGCATCTGCTATCATAGAGGGCCAATAATACCCCATTCTTCGAATGCGATCTTACAACTTTGGACCCGGTTGATGAGCACCACAGACACCATCATGAGCCTCACGCAGTGTTTGTTTGGCTTCACTTTCTGAGAGACAGCGCAGCAAGAGTCCGTCATATGAACGACGATATAGCATATGTAAAGACGAATCATAATAGAATCGAAACGATCGTCTCTTAATTGATGCAGCTTCTTTAGGATCTTCAGGCAAAATCCCATGAACTGTATAATCAATGAATGGAGTTCTCCAATCTTTCTGCTGGGAACTTGCCTCTGTAATATAACTTTGTTCAATATGCAGATTACTCTTCACACAGAACAAGTCTCGGTCCAACAAAGTAATTGTATTTTGCCTTCGGATTGGGACAGCCAAGTCTGCAGCTAAACTGGCAAGAGCATCAGCCTCCACATTCTGAGAACGTGGTACAAATTCAATGAAGAATCCTTTGAATGATAGGACCAACTCGACTACCACCTGATGATAGGAGATGAGATCAGGATTTCTGACTTCATAAGTCCCTCTAACTTGATTAACGATCAATTGAGAATCTCCATAAGCCTCTAAGAATTCAATATCCAATTATTTTGCTACTTGGAGACCAATCAATAGAGCATTATATTCTGCTACATTGTTAGAGCATGGCTCATTAAGAGAATAGGCACGGTATAAACCATTTTGTCAGGAGAAACCAAGACAATTCCTACCCCAGAGACAATATTGCCTTTAGGTCCCACTCGTGATGCTCCATCAAAATATAATTGCCATATATCATTCTTCAAAGTCATGTTACAATCCACTACTTCGTCTGGAATGTCTTCATATAACTTCGAAGTTTCAGGTATAGGATGAGCAGCTAAGAAATCAGCTAACGCTTGGCCCTTCACTAATTTTTGAGGCACATAAACCATGTCATAAGGAGTGAGCAACATCGCCCAGGTAGCTAACCTGGAATTAAGAATGCTCGATTTTTTCATCAATACCTGAATGGGATTTATTCTGGAGATGACATGAATAGTCTGTCCAGTGACATAATGCCTTGTCTTTTGGACGGCAAAAACCAAAGCTAGACATTCCTTTTCCACAGGAGTATATCTGTGTTCAGCTCCGACCATCATTCTGCTCAGATAATATAGCTTGTTCATTACCCATATTACTTTTCTGTGCCAGAAGAGCGCCAAGTGAATGATCCAAGGCTCGAACATATAGCAAAAATGGTCTTCCTATCACCGGAGGTACCAGAACAGGCGGGTTTGTAAGATATTGCTTAATGTCATTGAAGGCTTTTTGACACGCTTCATTCCAGACGAAAGATACCCCTTTCTTTAATAGACGGAGAAAGGTTGACATCACCCAGAAAGATTAGATATAAATCTTCTGATATAAGCAATACGGCCCTGAAATCCACGGAGTTCTTTCAGATTACGAGGAGGACGCATTTCAAGAATTGCTTTAACCTTATCAGGATCAATATGGATACCTTGAGAGGTAATGACAAATCCTAAAAACTTGCTAATAGAAACCCCTAAGAAAGACTTAGTAGGGTTCATTTTCAATTGATGTTGGCGCATCAATTCAAATACTGTCTTCAAGTCCTGAATGTGATCATTCTTTGACCGACTTTTAACAGCAATGTCATCTACGTAGCATTCAACTATTTTTCGTAGATGTTCTTGAAAGATATTGCTCATAGCCCGTTGATATGTGGCACCGACATTTTTAAGACCAAACGGCATAACCGTATAGCAGTAAACTCAAGGGGTGTTCGAAAAGATATGCTTCTCATCTTCTGGATGCATCTTGATCTGATTGTATCCTAAGAATCCGTCCATGAAAGACATACGTTCAAAACCGCATGTATTCACTACCAAAATACATGGATTTACCGACGGCCTTATCCGTCGATAGTCCGTCGCCAAAAATAAATACCGACGGATATTTTGGTAAAACAGCCGTCGGGAATAACCTCGTCGCTAAAACATATCCGTCGCTACTCCGTCGCTCAGCGACGACTTAGCGACGGAATACCGTCGGTGCATTTAAATATATATAGCGACGGATTACCGACTAGCTTTCGTCAAAACATGTATCAGGATATAGGGTTAGCGACGGAAAACTCCGTCGCTAAAGAGTCGGCAAAATCGTATCAGTGATTTTCTGATACGCAATATCCGTCGCTAATCCGTCGTAAATTTGTCGGTAAAAGTGTATCAAGATTTTCCCATACGGCAGGTCGTCTTTATGCCGTCGCTAATCCGCCGAGGTGTACGACGGATTAGCGTCGTATTAGCGACAAAACATCCGTCGCTAACTGTAAAATTTATGGACATCAAACAGAACCAGGTCGACGGACATTCCGTCGCTAAACCGTTGCTCAATGTAAAATTCTCCAGGTAGCGATGGATATTACGTCGCCAATCCGTCGATACATTAAATTCCTACAGTAAGCGACGGATCGTCCGTCGGGACTTTGTCGCCAGTCCGCCGTAAGTTAGTCGCCAATCCGTCGCGAAAGCTAAAATTTATGGACATCAAACAGCACCAGGTCGACGGATCGTCCGTCGCCAATCCGTCGCTTTATTGAAATGCTCCAGGTAGCGACGGTTTTTACGTCGCCACTCCGTCGCTAACCTCAGTTTCTCCAGTTAGCGACGGACTATCCGTCGCTGAGTGGTCGCCAGCCCGTCGCTAACTTCTAATTTTTGAAAAAAAAATACTGCAAACAGACTCTTTCCTGTTTATACAACACATCCAACACAATATCAAACATGCAAATATCCATATACAACACCATATATCCATATCCAACACGAATATCCAACGTATCCAATATCCAACACCATATATCCATATGCAAAATATCCATATCCGACACCAATATCCAACGTATCCAATATCCAACAAAATTACCAACACAATATATCAAATATCCAACATTAAATTATCCAAACATAAAAAATATCCGAACATACAATGTATCCAAATGCCTACAAAACCAACAACATAAACAAAATCAAACCCCGTCCGTCGGATCGTCTCGTGCTCGTGCCGCCGCATCCACTTTACGTATGTACTCCTCCACCGTGTGTGCCGGCACTTGGGACAAGACATGGTCTGGAAGCGCGCGTAGCTGCTCTGGCGACAACATGTCAAGGAGCGTCAAGATGATGTTATCCGATACGATGCGGGCGTCCGCAGAGCGGTTAAACGAAAGCCGTCCGGGGAAAGAAGGACCAGGTCGATCCGAAGCACCGGCAGCAGCAGTAGACGGACCGGGAGCACCACCAGATGAACCGGGAGCACCAGCAGACGGACCGGGCAGACGGACCGGGAGCAGACGGATAGCGCCCCAACACTATCACCGCAAATCTGACACCGCGGGGTCAGAGTCGCAAGCTGCGCCCTCACATCGTCAACCGGGGGCACTGGAGACGGCGGCGGTGGATATCTCGGGACGGCTGCAACGAGGGTGCCATGGAACCTAAGCCGTAGACGCGCCCTTTCCTAACGCCGCCGACGGATTCTACGAACACGTCGTCGTAGCGAGCGCCATAGAAGAGTGCGTCTGGGTGGGCGTCGTTTCGCCGACATTCTCGAAGGGGGCTCGATCTCAAGCCGACTAAGTGCCTCACGATACGCAGCCTATCCAATGAATGTGTTTATACTATAAGTTTTCCTAAGTTATAATCTAAATCCTATGTTTTCCTAAGTTATAGTCTGAATCCTAAGTTTATCTAATTAACTTAACAATAATTATATTTCTAACATAAATCTCATAAACGTAAGTACTTACATCAGTCTCCTCGGCCCTCGCGTCGACGAAGCTCTCGTCCTTTCGCCTCTTGTGTGTATGCACGAATACATCGTGAGCGGTGACCGTCTCCGCCTCTTTCCCTGCTTCACCGCCCGTTGGGCCTGCATACGTAGAATTTAATTACTTCGTATATTAACAGTACAAAATTAAATAATAGAATGAATTTGAATTTGCGCTATCTCACCAAATCTGTACGCGTCGATACGTGGGGCCTTGATCCCCCCGTATGCAGACCTGCGGCCTGTCGATTAGCCTTAGCTTTCTCCATTTTAGCTTGAACTGCGGAGTATCCATCTTCTCCAACATCTGCTCATAGTACTCCGCCCGGATCCAGTCCTTCCTCGTATGTGCCGTACGAAGGTCGTACACCGCATCCCGTATCTTCTTCCCGGCGGCGGCTTTGTAGGTCCTGCGGATCGCCTCCTCGCGATGGGGGGGCCACCAGAACGTTCCTGACATACAAATTCAAATATCACGTAATAAAAATTTAATGATTTAAAGAATAATTAATAATTCACCGACGGATTTATACCCTCATCTCGTCGAGCCAGACGTACTTCATGTCCTGAGGCACCTCAAAAAAATTGAGGTAGGGGCCATGGTAGCTATCCCGGATAATGCGCCCTAGAATCCGGGCAGCATCCCACGGGAAAAACCTATAAAGAAGCAACGACTGGATTATTAACTTGAATAAATGAAACAAATTTAATAAATTAACTTAAATTTACTTACGATTCACCAGCGGGCTATAGCTCTCGTCGAAACTCGCCCACCAGCCTCTCTGGTGGTGTCGGGGGATCCGCGGGTCCGTGCATGTACTCCCCGGTAACAGGATGAAACTGAATCCCGGGGTACTCCGAGGCCCACCCTGCAGTAACTGCTGGGCCCCTTGCTGCATCTGCTGCTGCATCCGCTGGTACATCCGGTGGCAGAACGGATCCGCTAGCGGATGGAGTCACAGGCCTCGACGACGATGTCGGTGGCACCGAGGAAGAATGACGGCGGGAAGAGCCTGTGTCCGGGCTCTCCAAGTCGGGATCGGAGGTCACATCCGGGAATGCGGCTGGCGACCACGACCGCTACCACCACGCCCACGCCTACGCCCACGACCACCACACCACCGCCGCCGCCGCCGCCACCCGCCACGACCACGGCCAGCACCACCAGTACGGGTGCTCGCAACCATGCCCTGTAAATAGAACACATAAACAATACCGACAACATAGATTTATAAATGAATATAAAACTAAACATATCCATACCAGCAGCAGGGCGATGAGTGCCGTCCAGACGAGTAGGCCTAGGAGTGCCATCTGCAAAAAGAAACTCATACAATAATACGCAAATATCCTAAACTGAAATAAATATTACAATCAGAAGTGAAGTACGAATAAAAGCTAGATACACAAAATCTGATAAAATCATGCACCAATACAACAAAGTACAATTCTTGTAACTTTTGATAAAAGGGTATCTTGTGTTCCACTAGACTTGTAATTGTAAATCCAAATGTAATAGGGTAATTTAGATTCGAGACTAGATATTGGGTGCTTCAAGATACAACTGAAATAGCGATATTTAATCATCGTCATCGTCCTCTTCCTCGGCCTCGGCCTCATTACATCATCATCCTCATCCTCATCGTCGAATTCATCTGTATCCTCATCCATAAAGTTCTTCTTCTTCTTCTTCTTCTTCTTCAGTCTCAATACTTGGGACAACGCCTCTTTCTCCCCTGGTTGACATCTAAGTCTTGTATATCAACCTCTTCCTCCCCTCTATTTTCATCAGCAAGAGGTATATCAACCTCTAATTCAACATCCATGTCACAAGACTGTTGTCCCAAGTATTGGGGCTTTTCGATCTGGTCCTCTTGATATGCTGGGTCTCCAACGTTGAATGTATTTCTAGATTTAATCTTGCATACTGCCCACCAGTCAAAGCGATCTCTACGACGCCTTGGGTAGCTTGTATAGTAGACTTGAACAGCCTGACTTGCTATCGCAAACGTGTCGGACCCTCTATACCTCCTGCGATGATTTATATCGACGAATCCAAATTGTTTATCGATTCTCCAACCGATATTTGGTGTCGTATCGAACCACTCACATTTGAACATAACAATATGCATATCAAATGGGGCACTATATTGTAATTCTACAATATCCCGAAGCACTCCATAATAGTCAAAGTTCGGCTCGTCGTCATAGATTGTGCCTCTTATGCAAACACCAGAATCCTTCGTACTGAAGCCGTCATTGAAAAATTTGGCATTTATAGGATGTTGAGTTGTCTTAAACTTGAAGCCATTAACGACATAGCCAGGCCAAGTCTTTGCATGCTTCTTCGGTCCCAATGACAAATAACGAATGCTCTCATTTGTGAGTGTACTTGGTTCAGCTAATAAACCTGTAAACTTTAATGTTTTAGTTGCATATATATATTTAAATGGTAGCCGCATAACATATTATCTCAGTTACTTACGTAATCTCGAAACCATGACGGAAAGGTAAATCAACCTCTCTTTGAAGTCCCTCATCGGTAATATTGGGTGTCCTTATTTTGACTTCATCTCTAAATACACTGTTAGAGAGAATAAAAATTAGTGTAGTCACTTACCTCACCAAATTAGAGATTATAACGAGGTGTAGTCACTTACTTCTCCAAATCTCTCACTTTTTGTATGTCACAATTTAACAAGACATATCGGTGAGCGGCATCATACTCATCGTCACTCAACCACCGTTTCTTACTAGCCCCAATAGGCTTGCCCCTTAAATTGAATATACCTCCTTTCTCAACGTCTTCGTCATTCCTTTGAGGTCTATTTCGATTTGTCTCAACATGAGTATCGAAATAAATAGAGCAAAAGTTTGACACCTCCTCGATAAGATATACTTCGCATATCGAAGCCTCTATATGAGCCTTGTTGCCAACTTTCTTCTTTAGATGATGTAGATACCTAGAGAGACAAATTATCTTGAGAATTAACAATGAATTGTAAAATCCACTTAAATTATATCGATTTTTATTTACCTTTCAAAGGGGTACATCCATCGATAATGAACAGATGCACCGACACGGGCTTCGTATGCTAGATGAATCGGTAAATGCTCATACTGTCGAAGAAACCCGGGAAATATTTTCTCTAACTTGCAAATTGTTAAGACAATCTTCTCCTCAAGTTGTATCATATGTTGCACCGTGAGCTTAGTTGAACAGATATCCCTGAAGAATGTAGACAGCTCGGCCAACGGAATCCATACAGCAGAAGGCAACAACTCTCTCAACGCAATGGGCAGTAATCTTTCCATAAACACGTGGCAGTCGTGACTCTTCATTCCTGTTAGCTTGCGTTCATTGAGATCAACGCATCTAAACAAATTCGACACATAGCCGTCGGGAAATCTTAAAGTAGATATCCACTTGCAGATTATTAATCTATCTTCCTTGCTAATGCGTATGGCGCTATCGGCTTAGTTACTTGTCCACCAGCTCCCCTTTGTATCAAGTTTAGATTATGACGTTTGCATATCTCGGCCATGTCTTGTCTTGCTTTTGGATTGTCCTTCGTCTTTCCTTTAATATCCATAACGGTATTGAAGACATTATCGAACACATTCTTTTCGATATGCATGACATCAAGATTATGCCTAATAAGATTATCTTTCCAATAAGGCAAGTCCCAGAAGATACTCCGTTTGGTCCAGTTTGGCTTTGTCCGAACCCCTCAACACGATTGTTCGATGGATCTTCCATTGCGGTGGGCAATTCCTTTACATCTTCCCAAATATCGTATCCCGACAATCTGGCAGGAGGTTCAGAAAATTCTTGTTTTCCATATCTGAACGCGTCCTTATTCTTTGCCAAGGATGTCTCGTTGGCAGAAATTGACGGTGACAGTCAAAGAAAGAGTTTTTCCTCCATGTCTAAGGCGGAACGCCTTACTATTTTCCATACATATCGGACAAGACATGTTGCCGTGCGTACTCCATCCCGACAGCATACCGTATGCTGGAAAATCATTGATTGTCCACATGAGTGAAGCTCTCATCTGAAAGTTTGTTTTCTAGAAATATCATAGGTCGTGACGCCGATCTCCCACAACTGTTTCAGCTCATCCACCAACGGCTGTAAATATATATCGATGTTCTTTGTCGATTTTTGGGACCGGGTATGATAGCTGTTAAGAACATATAAGGAGTCTTCATACACATCCATGGTGGCAGATTGTAAGGGGTAAGAATGACCGGCCAGCATGAGTATTGAGATCCCGACTGTCCGAAAGGGGCGAAGCCATCAGAACATAGCGCCAGGCGTACATTTTTAGGCTCTGCAGCAAAATCTGGATGACACAAATCAAAATATTTCCACGCCTCCCCATCCGAAGGATGTGACAATTCTCCTTCGTCCTTTATGCGATCTTCACTGTGCCACGTCATGTGTTCTGCTGTATTCAGAGACATATACATCCTCTGTAAGCGCTTCGTGATCGACAAGTAATGCATATACTTGTAAGGACGTCGTTTTCTAGTTGACTTTCCTTTTCCCTATACTGTCTTAACGATCCGCATTACAGAACCAACAATTTTCTAATACGCAATTCTCTTTGTAATACAACATGCATCCGTTACGACAGCAATCTATCTTCTCGTACCCCAGTCCCAGTTGTCGAACCATCATCTTTGACATGTAGAAGTTTCTTGGGAGCTCTTTTGATTCCTTCGATAACACCTCATTAGTTAATTGTGTGATCCGATCATAGCAAGCTTGTGGCAAGTTAAAATCAGACTTTAAGTTCAACAACCGCATCGTCACTGACAGTGCGGAATGAGTCTCACAACCAGGATATAGAGGATCTGTGTCCTTAAATATCATAGAACTCCTTTGCCTCGGGATTAGGATCCTCCGGATCAAAATTAGGCCCTGCCGTAGCATACACCATATCTCGTGCAAGGTTCTGCATGTCTCCATAATCCACAGAGCATCCGTCGTCTTCGAGGACATCCGTTGCAGCATTATCATCAAAAGCATAAGTACCAGCTTCTGCAGCCTGTCTTTCTGAATATAATTCACCTTGCGATGACCACAGGCCGTAATCACGTACGAAACCCTTACGGGTCAAATGATCTCTCACAGTCATCACTTCTTCGAACGTCTATTGTGACAATTAACACATGGACACTTGATTTTGTTATCGTCCATGTACTGAGTTTTGCTCATGGCATACTTAAGAAATACTTCCACACCTGCCTGAAAATCGTCACTCACACCAATTCTGCTCTCGTGTTGTTGTTTGTACATCCATGTACGATCAATAAAGTAACGATTCATGCTCGATTTGATGTGAATATCTGTATCGTAAGACAAACTAAACATAAGAATTAATAGCCCGATACCGATACTCATATCGTAGGAAAAACTAAACTTGTGGATAACACGCTAGGCCTACGACGAGGCTACTTAGTATCACAATCTAACATAATTAGTATATAATCATGTAACTGGTGGATCCGCTAGCTAGTAAGCCGGATGTACTTAATATCAGAGAGTATCAGATTAGTATCAGTATAGGTTAGGTAGACCGTATCAAACGCATATCGGAATAGTAGGCCGAATAGGAGGCCGAGATAGTCGAATGAGAAGAAGGGAAGAAAGGAGGAGCAGATGGGTCCAGAGCCATGGTGGAGGAGGAGAAGTAACATGAGAGCAGTTTCCGCCGTAACATCTCCTAGCTCTGCTGGCAACTGAAGTCCAGATGCTACAAAGGACGATCCTTCGCTGAAATCGACTACAACACCCCCAGTTCAAGTTCATTCCTATATGAGTATATTCCAATGCCATAGAGGAAGGTCAACAAACTGATGGCTTCTATGGCATTGGAATCTACTCATATAGGAATGAACTTGAACTGATGGGTGTTGTAGTCGATTTCAGCGAAGGATCGTCCTTTGTAGCATCTGGACTTCAGTTGCCAGCAGAGCCAGGAGATGTTACGGCGGAAACTGCTCTCATGTTACTTCTCCTCCTCTACCGTGGCTCTGGACCCATCTGCTCCTCCCTTCTTCCCTTCTTCTCATTCGACTATCTCGGCCTCCTATTCGGCCTACTATTCCGATACCGATACTTTGAACCTTGATCTTAACCCAAACCTATATACTGATCGATACTAATCCATTACGCCCGATACTAAGTATACGGTCGATACTGATAGCGATAGTCCGATACCGATAGCGATAGTCCGATACCGATAGTTCGATCGATACCGATAGTTCGATATCGATAGCGATAGTCCGATACCGATAGCGATAGTTCGATACCGATAACGATAGTCGATACAATACACATGGACCTACATATCTATATATCACTAGTAGCCATACTCCTCTACATACTACTCTACACTAGGATCTAGTAACTATATACTACTCTACACACTAGCTACGTAGTCATACTCTAAAATAAGGTAACTAATTTACCCACACATTAAAACCAACCCAATCAATCTTAGGCAAACTATTCATATGATATCAATTGAAATACAATAGGTCAACTAGGCTAGTTCTAGGTCAAATTAGGAGTCCAAGTCAACTCTGTCAAAATAACCTTAATTAGGCTAAACTTCTACCTTAGCTAATCAAATATATATACTAGACTTCACGACGTGTGTCTGTGTATATATATATATATTATTAATAAATTACTTAAAATTATGCCTATATATATATATATATATATATATATATATATATATATATATATATATATATATATGTCTGTGTGTGAGTGTATCCGTGTGTCTGTGTCCGTGTGTGTCCGTGTGTGTGTGTGTGTGTCCTGTGTGTGTGTGTGTCTGTGTGTCCGTATGTCCGTGTGTGTGTGTGTGTCTGTGTGTGTGTGTCCGTGGTGTGTGTGTGTCCGTGTTGTGTGTGTCTGTGGGAGAGGAGGAGGAGGACTCCTGCGCGGGACTCCAGAGTCCCTCCTACGCCCCCCCTGCCCTGACCCCCCAACCCCTGCCCGACCCCCCCAACCCCTGCCCGACCCCCCCAACCCTGCCAGACCCCCTCCACCCCCCTCCCCTGCCCCCCCTGCCCCGACCCCCTCCAACCCCTGCCCGACCCCCTCTCCCACCCCCTGCCCCCCTGCCCCGACCCCCCCAACCCCTGCCCGACCCTCCCCCAACCCCTGCCCGACCCCTCTCCCACCCCCCTGCCCAGACCCCCCCCACCCCTGCCCGACCCCCTCCCCGATCCCCCCTGCCCCCTCTCCCCCCCACCCTTGCCCCGACCACCCACCCCCTACCCGAATCCCCCCTGCCCAGACCACCCCCACCCCTGCCCGACCCCCTCCCCGACCCCCCTGCCCCCGACCACCCCACTCCACCCTTGCCCCGACCACCCCACCCCGTACCCGAAACCTCTCTGCCCCACACCCTCTCCGACCACTACGACAGCCCCCCAACCCCCCAAATCGTAAAAGAGAGAGAAAGAGAGAGGGAGATAGAGAGAGAGAGGGGGGGAGAGAGAGCATACCTTAGAGAGA
>JANAVB010016197.1:48986071-48988111 GCA_029216955.1 Iris pallida | reverse complement strand
CAACTCATGCGGCTGAGCTCCTATGCGGCAACTCATGCGGCCAGTCTTTATGCGGCAACTCATGTGGCCAGCTTTTACGGCAACTCAGCGGGCCAGCTTTATGTGGCAACTCATGCGGCCAGCTTTTACGGTAACCCCTACGACCAGCTTTGCGACAACCCCATGCGCCAGTCTTTTCCGGCAACCCTCATGGCAGGTTATATTTTGGAACACGACATGATAGTGGCCCGTCGTGGCGCACTCTTAATAGTACCTACATGAAAAACCTTGAATGCTGTTGTGACAGCTAGCCTGACATGACAAGTATGTATGACCTGGACACCGTGGACGATTGTTGCGTTTGTACAAATAAACCGTACGTCTTGCATCATGTCTAGGATAGGAATCCCTGAGTACACGGTCAAGGATACCTACAGTAATTGACTAAGGATAATAAACTAGAATAATTCAGTAGACATGAAGAGATTTCCAGCTACAGGCAATCCCGTTATCTGGCGCATTAAGTGGACTTGTAGCCTACCGACGAGTAGGCACATTTCCAGCACACATCACGTGTTGCATTTTTCATAAACGAACGACCCGATAACCTGGATGGTCTGCAGGGCTGTGGCTGTTGGAATATCTTATTTGCATCTTGCTAGTAACTAGGCCTGTGATAACCCTAGTTAGTTAAAAGTATCAAGCCGTACTCTTGATTGGCCATGATTGATTGGATGGAGTTTATTCCAGCTTAGTCTTATCCTGATCCTGTGCAAGATTGTGACATGACATAATTATTAATGTTTGCCTTAACAATAACGATCAGGGGTCCAGTTCTGTTCAGGCGAAGGTTACAACCCCGGTCCTTGTTTGGTTTAAGGATTGTAACCTGGCTCCCGGAGCAGTTCTGTGTCCTTTCTTCTTCGTTTATTGTCTTATTGCAACCCCATGCCATGTTCGTCATGTTTTACCTACTTTAATACCATGATTATTTACTGCCTTAGCAATAAAGATCAGGGGTCCGTTCTGTTCAGGCGAAGGTACAACTCGGTCCTTATTTGGTTTAAGGGTTGTAACCTGGCTCCCGGAGCAGTTCTGTGTCCTCTCTTCATTTTTTGTCTTTACTGTCCAATAGTATTTAAGACGGGTTTCTATTTAGGTGAAGGGTTACAACCCCGGTCCTGTTTGGTTTAAAGGTTGTGACCTGGCTACTTGAATGGTTTTCTCGTACTCATTTTACTGTTGTTATCTCTATTATTGTCAGTTCTTTATTTATTATCTTTAATATTCTATTATTATATGCTGGTTTTAGTTCCTAAGTGAAGCCTCCTTTGTGGCACTTGCTCTTTCTGGGGTCTGACCCAGCTGGTTTTGTGTGGCCAGATATCGGAGCAGCACCAGAGGATCCATCTGTCTTCCAGCCAGATGGTGACCACCAGGCGTAAACCCTGGCAATGAGTGGGTTTCTTTTTGTCCTCCCATTTATTTGTAAAATTATCTTTTGAGCATTTAGTCGCGAGCACGTGTTAGCTCGTATTGTACCTTATTTACTGTAGCCTACGGGCTGTAACATGATTGGCAAATCCTAGGGTTGATCATGTAGACTGAAACTTTTGCTATCCTGACATTTTGTACGACTAGCTTCATGATCATCCAATATGTAATGTATGGGACGCCTTGCTATTATATATTTGGTGCTTTGACATCTTGTAACTATTATTGCTTGCTTGAGATTAAGACAATAGGCTTGTTTCATGACCATAGGAGACTGTTGGCTTGTAGTTAAACCCTCATGTATCTAGACAGCCGTGACCAATAGCATGTGGGTTGCACTTTATATACGTAGCTGGCTATGTACGCCCCCGCTCTCCAGTATTCTGGTTCTGGGCGTTACAAATCTCAGGTGATCAGTAACACTACTACTATACAGACTATCTAGTCTGTGTGAGATGCACTTGGGGACAACGTTTTGGGGAGTGGAACTCTCTCTGAGGGGTACATGTGCAGTGGCTCGTCACCAGCTGCAACAATATCACTAACTAAGCTACAAGTAGCCCATCC